>QXTE01000055.1:6507223-6852612 GCA_003942145.1 Platysternon megacephalum | reverse complement strand
GGGGGGGGGGGGGGGGGGGGGGGGGGGGGGGGGGGGGGAAGGTGTCAGTAAATGCGGCCCTCGGCCCAATGTACTAGTCCTCATGTGGCCCTTGAGGTCATTTGAGTTTGAGACCCCTGGTTTAACACCTCTTACTTTTGTGAAAAGCTCTTCTAAAGAGATAGTTGCAGCTGTGACACTGGCAAAAACCAATGTGTAACTTTGGCAAGGGATAGTGTGTAAGCAACAAAATTGTGCTTGACTTTAAGCTTTCATTGGAGGGAAAAGTATCCAATTCTCATGGTTTTGGAGGCAACCTTGCCTGTGTGAACCAAGTGTAAATCAAGTGTTTTTTTGGCCTTACCTACACTAGAGAAATTTGATATCTTTCCCTACATTTAATGACTGTAGTCCCTCTAAAATGCCTATAACACTCCTCATGTCAGCTCATACTTCCAGTGTTGCACATGCATTACAACCATTGTTTGGATTAGATTTATTTCAAGTAAGGTTAACCACCATGTGCACCTTAGTCTCTAATATGGGTCGAGATTGCTGGTGTAATAGCTCCAATAGCTCACTTGCAAGCTATGCACATAGTGAACAAGATCTTCTAGTGCCACATCTTTCACCACTTGTGTTGCAACCTTAACTTGGTGACATATCTCCACATAAACCGTCATGTTGCCAGCTGGTCTCAAGCTGATGTTTGGTTCATGGTACGATTTGGGCAGCGGAAAAGATCCAGGACCAGTTGAACTGGAGCATATGCAAAGCCCAGGTATGTGAGTAAGCATATTCAGGAGTGCCAAGCCATGCCTTGACAAGATAAGGACTTAAGTGATTTTGAAGATATCCTATTAAGGATTTAGTTGCATGAGCCCCATTGAATATCAGTGGAGTTTGTGCACCTAAGTGCCTTTAGGTAATTTTTGAAAATCCCACTAAAGATACTATGCAATAAGGCAAAGAAAAACCATGGGTCTGGTTTCAGGTGTAAAACTTAATCATTAAGGGACTGGACCAAATCCTGTGCACTTGCTGCTCTACATGACATGGAGGCTGCTTGTGATGTAACTGGGGTGGGGGTGGGGGAGAGGATGGCTAAGTGGTGGTGATAAAAGGAAAGCAGCACCTCCACATGCTGGGTGGATCATGGGGGTTTACAAGGAGCCAAACAAGAGATGACCAATCTGTTGCTGGGACTTCAGGATCCCTTTAGGATAGATATTAGGGCTGTCGATTAATCGCAGTTAACTCACGCGATTAACTCAAAAAAATTAATTGTGATTGATCAGTTTTAATTGCACTGTTAAAGAATAGAATAATTGCAATTTATTAAATATTTTTGGATATTTTTCTACATTTTCAAATATATTGATTTCAATTACAATACAGAATACAAAGTGTACAGTGCTTACTTTATATTATTTTTATTGCAAATATTTGCACTGAGAAACAAAAGAAATAGTATTTTTCAATTCACCTTATACAATACCATAATGCAATCTCTTTATTGTGAAAGTGCAACTTACACATATAGATTTTTGTTGTTTTGTTATGTAACCAAGGTGGATTTGATTTAAATCAAATTGATTTAAATCACTAGTCAGGAAGACTCAATTTAATCATGGATTTCTACATAAAAGTGCATTCTTGTTGGTTGTTATAACGCTAATACATATTATTCACAACAGAGATGAATGTAGGTTTCATTTTTTGAAGGTACACACTACATTTTTAAAGTGCTTTATTTTGAAAACTTTTCTGATTAGTTTTACAGCTATATTTGTTTATTTCATTTACCAAAAGTAATTGAAGCAGATTGTTCACCTCCCAACGACTTCATAAATATCTCCAATTCAACAGGTTAATCATTAATATTTGAAGGATTTTCTTGCCATGCTGTATTAGAAGGAGAACATCACCAGACAGACATTTAAATTTTTATTTAACTAAAACAACAATGTTGCGTATTCTGGATTTTTTTTCTTCAACAGCAAACATATAATATTTTAACAAAACAAGCATATGAATTTTTGAATTTAGTTAAACATTCAAGTTTTTTAAAATAGGTTTGTTTTTGTTAAAATTATTTTACTAAAATAGTTAAATGAAATATTAAAACAAAAAAATTAATCGACTGTCAGCCAGGTCAACATGAGAAACTTAAAATATTGGCTTCTGCAGCTAACTCAGTCGTCTTCACCTTCATTTTCCTGTGTGTTCATAATCTGGAAAAGAAAAACAAGATTTCCTGCTTTTTCAGGTCCCAAACGACTTCTCAATTTGGAATGAATTAGTCTAAAGGAAGAAAATATTCTTTCTACACCAGTAGAAGAAGCTACTGCTGTTAAAAGTGAGATTATCACTTCAACGGTCTCTGAATCCAAGTGCTTAAGTGACTTCCACCAGTTCACTGGTGTGACTTTCTTTCAAACATATATTTCCAAATTGGGTCTCTTTTACGGCCTGCTGCCATTATAGGTTTTCCCTTCTAGTGAGAGAATGGTATGGTAGATCTCAAATCAATGAAGGCTATACTCAGGAAGACCATAAGACTTCTGGAATATGCTGCTCAAACAGTTTCACTTTTTTTTCTATTGCCTGTCCCTCCCTTCTCACATTTATCTCCAGACTTCTTCTCCTTGTCCAGATCTATTCCGCCCCCAACTATCTTCTGTTCATTGAACTTTCTGAAACTTTGCACTTTTAGAGAGAGGTGAGGGATTGACTCCATGTACACAAATTTGCAGCGGGTTGAGGTCTGTTATTTCTCACCTCTCTATTTATTTAAACATTTTTGCTGTTAACAAGCATGTTATCTCTGGAGACACAAATCCCCAGTTTGAGAACTGCAAAACTAACCATCTCTGATGGTATCTTCTAGATAGAGCACTGAGTCCCACTGGGTAGATAGAAAGATTAACCTAAATAATCTATACAGAAGCCCCTGGAACCCCATAAGATTGGGTCCCTAATCCATGAACTATTGGAACGCATTTAAAAAACTTTTCTTAAACATTACATGAATATATTGTCTCATACTATAGAATTTATAATCCCTATTCCCTGATGGGATATCTTTTAGCTATAATCTTTAGATAGGTTTTTTTCCCCTCAAAGCATGTTATCAAAAAAAATCCAATTTTAAATTAAAAAAAAAATCAGATTAAAAAAAAAATCATTGATTTTTATCCACCCCGTACGTAACTTCACTCAAACAAAACAGTGTAGAACTTTAGAGCCTACAAGTCCACTCAGTCCTACTTCTTGTTCAGCCAATCTCTAAGACAAACAAGTTTGTTTACGTTTATGGGAGATAATGCTGCTGACTTCTTATTTACAATGTCCCCTGAAAGTGAGAACAGGCGTTCACATGGCATTTTTGTAGCCAGCATTGAAAGGTATTTACGTGCCAGATATGCTAAACATTCGTATGGCCCCCCCCCCCCCCATGCTTCAGCCACCATTCCAGAGGACATACTTCCATGCTGATGACACCTGTTAAAAAAATAATGCGTTAATTAAATTTGTGACTGAACTCCTGAATAGTGTGTCTCCTGTTCTGTTTTACCCGCCATATATTTCATGTTATAGCAGTCTCAGATGATGACCCAGCACATGTTGATCGTTTTAAGAAGACTTTCACTGCAGATTTGACAAAATGCAAAGAAGGTACCAATCTGAGATTTCTAAAGATAGCTACAGCACTTGACCCAAGGTTGAAGAATCTAAAGTGCCTTCCAAAATCTGAGAGGGATGACGGTGTGAAGCATGCTTTCAGAAGTCTTAAAAGAGCAACGGTCTGATGTGGAAACTACAGAACCCGAACCACCAAAAAAGAGAATCAACTTGTGCTGGTGGTGTCCTACTCAGATGATGAAAGTGAACATGCATCGGTCTGCACTGCTTTGGATCGTTATCGAGCAGAACCCCCTCGTTAGCATGGAATGGTGGTTGAAGCATGAAGGGACATAAATCTTTAACGCATCTGGCACATAAATATCTTGCGGTGCCGGCTACAACAGTGCCATGTGAACACCTGTTCTCGCTTTCACGTAACGTAAATAAGAAGTCAGCAGCATTATCTCCTGCAAATGTAAAGCTTTTGTCTGAGTGACTGACTGAATAAGAAGTGGGACTGAGTGGACTTGTAGGCTCTAAAGTTTTATATTTTGTTTTTGAATGCAGGTTTTTTTGTACATAATTCTTATTGGGATATGTAAGGGTTAAGTAGAGACCTGGGAAACCGCTGGTGTGCTGGTATAGTATTAAGGAGTAAAGTCACAGGCAGGCACCGTTTCTTCGCTTAATAGATAAGTGTCATCCCTCATCCTCCCCTTCAGCTTGTTGGGAATAAATAAGTGTTGCAGCTGCATAAAAAATGTAGTTGTCTAAAGGATACCTTTGTGTAAAGAACTGTTATCTCCCCCTCCCTTCCTTTCCCAGCTACATAAATGAGAACTGCTCATGGGCCCCCTCCTCCCTGAGAACTGCTGATTAAGGGAATTTGTAGCAACGAACACTGCAAAGAAATGTATTTTAAAGGAAAAAAGTGTGTGTATAATAAGCATAATGCTGTAATCAGTCAATAGGGGTGGGTTTACTAACAGTGGGTGTTTCTGTTACTTAAGGGTTTTTGGGGTACGGATGCTCCCCGACTTACGCAAGCGTTCCGTTCTGGAACGCCTTGCGTAACTCGAATTTTGCATAAGTGGGAAACGTATCTCCCACCATTGCCCCCCCCCCCCCCAAACCCTCCTATTTCTAGCTTACAGAACTTTTTCCGTAAACTCGGATTTGCATACGTTGGGTTTACGTAACTCGGGGAGCGTATGTATAGTAACGGATGTAGGAGTGTGCATGCTAACCTAAACAAAAAGTGTGCTGTAACTAATTCAGTGCTTACTGGACAATTGGGTCCAGGGGAACAAGTATCACAATAAAGGATTCCATCTACTCAATCCACCTCTGGGTCAACCTGCTCCTTCTTACAATTCTACATTTGTAAGTTCAACTTTCATGATAAAGAAATTGTATTACAGTACTTGTATGAGGTGAACTGAAAATACTATTTCCTTTGTTTCTTTATAGCACAAATATTTGTAATAAAAATAAATATAAAGTGAGCACTGTTAACTTTGTATTCTGTGTTTGTAATTGAAATCAATATATTTAAAGATTTTTGGATGTTTTCTGCATTTTCAAACAGTTCTCTATTATTGTTTAACACTGTGATTAATCACGATTAATTTTTTTAATTGCTTGACAGCCCTAATAGATATTCATTATCCTAACTAGCAGGGGGAGATGACAGCCTGTCCATTTTAGCAGGAGGAGGGAGTGTGTGTAAGGGATCCTTTGCAGAAGGTCTTCAGCTCTTTATTGTGAAACATAATGTACAGATTTGGGTATAGACAAAGAGTTTTGCAGGTTCTTACAAATATCACAGCATTTGTAAAAGGCTGGACATAGCTTCACATAAGGGCAGAATTGTCCACTACTTCCTCTACTCTGCCAGCACTTGTTCCATTAGTGGCATCTGCAAAGCCCATTGCCTGGTCAGTCTCCTTAATAACTGCCAGGACTTTTCATTCCCTCAGGTGCATGGGACACCGCTGCCAGTCAGGCTGGAAGTGCTCAGCATGGCATACACCGCAGCTGTCTGAATATGATTGGGTGGGATCCGAAATTGTGACCAAATGGGGATGTGGTTCCAGCAATCGCTCTCGGTTTGGGCAGCCCAGCTGTATGATCTCTTGCTTGCTATCTTAATCACCTACACCATACTATGACCGGCAAACCTACACCACAACAGCACTCCCTATCTGGGCTTCTTGACCCCAAATTGGTTGTCCTTGTTGAGGGGAACACTCAGTTTCATGGTTTGGTATTGCAGTGTCAGCTAGCTCCCCATAGAGGTACAGAAAAGCCTCCTTTCCTCATCCTGAAGTTCTCCTAAATCCCTAGCACAACTTAGTTCCTGCAGTCTTTGGTTGCTCTGTTCCCTAACACAGGGGCAGTCTCCCAATAATAATGTCTCTTAAATTTGAAGGTCCCCACTCATACTTGGCAGGGGGAAGGAATGTTTGTTTCCATCCTCCAGCTTCTTGGCAGCTGCAAGAGGAAGGCTCTCTGCATTCTAACCCTTCCTTTCTTCATAGGTCTGGGGCTTTCTCCCCTGTGAATAACTCCAACGAAATGCACAACTTTATGAACACTAGTCAGTGGAATAGCTGAAACTTGTGAGCTCCCAGCATAATGCAACTACCATAGGTTAAAGGGTATTTTGAAGCAAGCAACTGTTTTGCCTGTTTTCACCATGCCTTCCTGTTCTGAAAGGGGAGTTGTGCCAGTGATTTGAAAAGATTTCTAGCATTTTGTAACGTTACTTTTCAGTTCCAAATTAAAGGCTTAATAACTTTTATATTTAAAGTTATGGGCATTGTTTTGGTACTTACCATGCACTAGATTAGTGATCCCCAAACTGGGGTGTGCCCCTCACGGGGGTGTG
The DNA here is from genome assembly GCA_003942145.1 of Platysternon megacephalum. Lineage (NCBI taxonomy): Eukaryota > Metazoa > Chordata > Testudines > Platysternidae > Platysternon > Platysternon megacephalum. Next base: position 6,846,116 of record QXTE01000055.1, on the reverse strand, counting down.
TGGTGCAGTGTTTGCAGGGGCATGTGGCGGGGTCCAAGCCAGCCCTCATGGAGGGTGGGAAGGGAGAGTGCCACCCTGCCCCCAAGCCCAGCTGCAGTCCCAGCCAGAGCTCTGCTCTGTCCCCAGGCCAGCTCTGCCTCTAAGCCCAGCTTCTCCCCTGTCCCCATTTCTGCCCCCAGCTTTGCCTTCAGTCCAAGCTCCTCTGAGTCAATTGTACAGTAGTGGAGGGGTGGGCGTGGACAGATTCTGTTACTGGTAAGGAGAGGCACTATGGGAAAAGTTTGGGCACCACTGCACTAGAATTTGGCAAAGAGCATTCACTATTAAGATTCATGTGTTTCCTTGGTGTGGCTAGAAGTATTAAACTTGTGTAACTTTTGAAAACAGCTCAGTTTTTGGGGTACTCTCTCAAGCCCTTTTTGTTAAGATAACTTCAAGTTTTTGCCACAGGCTCCACCCTGGATCCTGACTTGACCTATCAATTTTCAAGCTGGTCTGACTCGTTTTGGGATGTTGAACAGCGTCCAGAATTCAGCTAGAAACAGAACTGCAATTTCAGAGAGGATCTCACTTTTCTATAATGACGAGCATTAGATAACATTTTTAAAAAGTGGAATGGTTATAAACCCTATAAATTGTCCTGTAAGTGAGAGGGTTTGTAAGAAACTTCCCCTGTGAACACGTTATTCCTTCATTACTCACTTTGGGGTTTTTGGACCTTCCTCAGATGCACTGGTACTGGCCATTGTGGGTGACGAAATACTCTATTAGATGGATCACTGTTTTGATCCAGTATGGAAATTCTTGTACTGACACTCCAATTTTACAACAATTGAAACAGAGCATATTTTAGTCAGGAAGGAAATAAAAATACTGAAATAACTTTTTACTGTCTAACCTGGACGTTGATTGAGGTAGGAGTCTTAGGGAGGCTGGGGGGGATGAGTTGATCTCTAAGTAAAGAATTCATCATAATGCTTACACAAGGAGACAGAATTGCACATGAATCTACATGCTATTTGCTCTCGGATGCTTGCCACAGGCAAAAAGTTTGCCCTTTGTCATCATCTTAAGTCAGATGTTGACCATAAGCACGGACAATCCTCCTCTGTACAGGAGAAGAGGTTCAACCATAGACAACAAAATCTGCCCCTCAGTTTGGACACTGCTCCTCTTTTCAGTATGCTTCACTTCTCATACAGAAGGTGCTTAGTGTTTTCCATCCTTTGGCTGCTGGAGTGGGTTTTGCTTTCCCCTCTGCTGCATACATGCCACAATACTTTCTCCTGTCTTCCCCAATTTACTGTTGATTTGGGAATGGATCTCTGACTGGATTCAATTTTTCTATGTTTCTTGGGAGTACAAGTACTGTTGGTTTGGACTATCACTCTGCCAGCAGAACACCAGTTTGCCTAACGACTGTAGAACGAAGGCTTGACTCTTGTTTTGCCTACTCTTGTAAGCCAGGGATGTGTAGGAAAAAATGAGCCATGTCAATGCCAAGAGTATAAAGAAACTATTCCATGAACAACTAGTGATTGGGGGTGGAATGCAGGGTGGTAATTAGAATGACTTCAATGTTCCATGATTTGCCAAGGTTAGAAATACTTTGGAGGATCCAGTTCAAATGATTCCAGGATAATTGAAACTTTTCCAAACCCTGGTTCTGGACCTGTGATTTGTAAGAACTTAAATTCTTAATTTTAGACTGTCCTGCTATCACATGGGCATGTATAGACCACAGTCCACTTCAGAACTTGGAGCTGAACCTTTGAACTAGTGGAAGTTATTAGTCAGCTCTTGAGAGTTGGGTTTGCAACTTCAGCAGTCTTTGATTGCGGTATCTGCTTCTGTAGGTGTAGGTAGAATATGGGATATCATTTAACCAGTTCATTCAAATTCTAGGAACTGAAAGTAGGCTAGTTTTCCTGTTGTAAACATTGAACAAAGTCCAGGTGGCAATTGTAAATATCCTTGTAGAGAGTTTTGATGATGATCATCCTTTGACAGCAAAAGTTTTTCTGCAAAAGTAAACCTGAAGGAATCAAAATATAAAGGATACTTAGTCTCTCGATAGTCTGCACTGGAGACTTTTTTTTACTAGATTTTTAGTTTAATAAAATAGGCTCTAGTATTATATAGTACATGTTAGTCTGTGGGGTGACAACTATATTTGCAGTTTATGGCATAATTTTGAAGATGTCAAATACTTCTCAGTTTTGAACATAATGGTTTTCAATGAGTCCTTGAGACAATTATAAGTTTAAATAAGTGGAATTTACATTTTAATACTTTTGCTACTGTCTGTAGAAATGATTTTTTTTTTTCTGTAGAATGATTTATTTTCCTTGGCTGCAGTTGTATTTGTCCATAGACATTTCTCTCTGAGGAACTCCAGCATGTTGGTAAAAGTATAGTTTGCAAATGCTTGATTTTCCATTTAGTGTCCTCTCCTTTTTAGGTCAGCTAGAACTAAGACTTTACAACTCTGATATGATTCAATGGTTCCTGAGGTGAGGCAAATGCCTCTCTCAGCAAGGATCTGCAAAGGCAGTACATTGACAGACAAACTTATTTAAGGGAACTAGGGGAGTATAGGGGTCCTTAATACCAAAATTCTAGTTGATGAGGGCACCTGGCACAGCGACACCTCTACCCCGATATAACGCTGTCCTCGGGAGCCAAAAAATCTTACCGCATTATAGGTGAAACCACGTTATATCAAACTTGCTTTGATCTCCGGAGTGTGCAGCCCCCCCCAGAGTACTGCTTTACCGCGTTATATCCGAATTCGTGTTATATTGGGTCATGTTATATTGGGGTAGAGGTGTATTTCAGACTTTATGTATGACTTTAGAACTGTAGGTTTTATGTAGATCACTTTACGTTGAGGGAGAAACCATAGGAGCTAAGGTGAAGCCATAGTCGGATTATAAATAGAAGAGTAGTTTTCAGGTTAGTAATGGATTAGTTTGTTTATTATTTGGAGGAGGAAGTATACAGGAAATTTTGAAGTTGTGGTGGATGGCAGTTACTGAAAACTATGGAGGGATTGTGAGATATTTAAAATTCATCTGAAGTGTAATAGGGTGGAGGGCAATATACATTACCTTGCATAAATGTAAAATACATATTGGTAAAAATAATTGAAACTACTCTGAAGTTGATGGGATCTGAACTATCAAATTCCGCTGAGGTTGATTGGCTTCTAGTTGTTCTGTTACACATGGAAAGAGAGCACTGTAGAGATGGCAGTTTTAATGTCTTGCACACCTTTGTTATTGAAATGTCTTTAAATGTTTTACAGTTTTAGAAGTGATATGTTTAAGTTGTCATTTGAAATTTTTCCTCTTCTGGAAGAAAATATCAGGATGACTATACATGAGTACAGATTATGGTATCTTGTCTAACTGGGACTAATTAGATTGGCTTTAGTCCCTTGCCTTTCCTTCTAGATGGAAAGGAGGGGGTCAGGAAGGGATCCCCCCCCCAACTGTGTATTTTGTCTCCTTTCTCTAAAGCAGTGGTTCCCAAACTGGGGTTCGCGAAATGTTACAGGGGGTTCTCAGGAAAAAATTGCATAATGGCGGACAGAGCTGTCCCTAGGGATCCTGGGCAGCTCCGGGCCAGCCCGGAGCCCCTGGACTTCCAAGAGCTAAGCAGATCAAAGCAAGCATATCTATCACACTGAGGAGATTTAAACTTCAAGACTCCTTATAAGAAATGGAAAGAGAGGTAGATATTTTTTGCTGTTTTTAAAATTAAATAGGCAGCTAGTATTGTTTTTTAAAATTATTATGAAGAACAAGTTTAAGCTTTGTTGTAATGTGCATTGTTTGCCTGGACTGCTCAAGACCTGAATGCTTGTGTAGGAGGAACTCTTTGAGTTGGCTTCTTAAATACCTTCATGATATTTCACATCTGATACTCCTTGATGAAACCTAGGAGCCTTGTCTTATAACAGGCTTATTCAAAGTGATACAAGCTACAAAAGTGAGATCTTGGAAGAGTGTTGCCATTTTCATCATGTAATAAAAACACTGTAATGATTAATAATAATAAATAGTGTGTAATATGCATGTCATATTTCCCAGATCACTGCTTTTATAATTTATACTCAGATAAAGGAGAAAATCCCTGGAAATATTCATTTTTAGGAGGGGGTTCGTGAGACTCGACATTTTAATGAAAGGCGTTCACAGGTGGTTGAAGTTTGGGAACCACTGCTCTAAAGCATCAGGGATGGCCAAAGCTGGAGATGGGACATTGAGGGCTGCGTCTCTGAGGTGGTATGGAGCATTCTCTCTCATGTGCTTAGCTGTCTGGTTCTTGCTCAAAATCTAACTGATCACCATATGTGAGGTCAGGAAGGAAATTTCCCCCAAGTCAGGTTGGCAGTGACTGTGGGTTTTTTCCCCACCTTTCTCTGCAGCATGGAGTGTAGGTCGCTTGGCAGGATTATCTGGGTGTATCTCAATTAATTCCCTGCCATTGCAGGGGCCTCAGGTATTGATGCACCTATTCTGTGCCTGTGGAACATAATAGTGTAGTCTCCTGTGTGCTGTANATATATATAGACTGACTGATCATTGACTGACTGACCATGGAGAAGCTTCCCCCATTTCCAGAGTACTGATCAGCTATTGAGTTTTTAGCTTGATCTATCTCTTCACTGTACAGCTTAATTCCTACCATTAACTTGACCTGCAGTCAAGAAGAAGTACTCGTCATCTTAAAGGAATGAATGCAAACTGTTTGTTTGCCACATACATGCATAAACTAAACTAAGACTTTTACTGAAAGTAGGACTTGATTGACTGCTTTCACTATAGCTCTTAAAATGGTCATAGATAATTGTTTGGCAAGAATACATGAACAGTGTCATTGATCTTAAAGTGACTTTTGCCAGAGGGCACAATAGCCTTCAAGATATCTGATCATATAGCTATTAAAAAACTAGTCCTAGATTGCCCCTTCAATGTTAACTTACTGATTCTTTAGCTAAGTTTTATCTCGTGTCCCAAAACACATTTTACTGGATTGTGATAAATAGTTCTACTTCTTTTAATAGCATTTTCTTCTGTATTTTCCCATGCAGCTAAACCAGGTGGACGGGTGAAATGTCAATATATTTCTGCTGTGGATAAAGTTATCTTTGTGGATGATTATGCAGTCGGATGTAGGAAAGACCTCAATGGCATCTTGCTGCTAGACACAGCTCTGCAAACACCTGTTTCAAAGCAAGATGATGTGGTTCAACTTGAATTGCCAGTTACAGAGGTAAGTTCTAAATTGTTAGTATATAATGACTCTATACTAGAGATAATGAAACTGTACTGGGTTGTTAATTTAATATTAAAGGATTGCATGCCTAATGGGATAATATTTTAATGTAAATCACCATAAAACAGTAATTACCCTCCACCAAAACTTGATGGGGGATAGTCTAACCTAAAATCTGGGAACAAAAAGGGCACATAGCCAGTCTTGCTCCTGCTATCCAGCTGAGGCATTTCAGAAGAGAAACCTGTCCAGCAATCACTAGAGATAGGGATCCATTTCCTGCTCTGTTGTAGTCAACCAAGCAGCAGCTCCTGCTACCCATTCCAGAAACCACTGCCCAGACTATGGAGCCCTTAGATCATGTGCCTTCTAGGCTTTCAAGAACAAGGAAAGAGGGATGAATGGCTAACCTGTTGCCTCCACTAATCAACTAAATTCCCCTACCTGAGAGGTGATTGAAAACACCACCTGGTCATTGAATACCACTTGAAGGAAGCTTCCCCATCTAGCTCACGATGGAAGGATGATTCCTGGGCTCTTGTCTAGACTTGGAGCTAAGGTGTGATGTTAACACGTTAGCTAACATATTTTAAAAGTCCATTGTAGACAGTGCAGTGTACTTCTAACATATGCTAAGCTGGTTGAGGAAAACTAGACCCTAGCAAAATATGTTAGCACGTGTTAGATAATTTGTTAACATGAGACCGTGATTCTTACTCAGGAAAAGGCCCATGCTGATAGTTAGCTCTGAAAAGAGCTTTCCAAGTCCTCAGGCTTACTGCTACCATTGCCAATTATATGCAGCTTATATGCCTTCTGGGTGACTACAAAAGCTTGGTGGGTGTCAAGGCCACATATGAGGACTCTAACTAGCCGAACACACTTCCTTTCCTGGGTTCTGCTCTTGTTTGCTATGTCACTTATGATGTGATACAAACAGTATTCAGTTCCATGGCCGTGTCAGTTTCAGCAAGAAGATCCCTGTACCTAAAATAGTGGGTAGTGGACACTTTTTCCAAGGTCTGGACTCTTTTCTTTAAAGACTACTGTTTGGGAAGGAATTGGAGATCAGCAGGAACAGCTTCAGGGAGTCTAGGGCCTTATTGCCAAGAAAAAAGCAGGGAATGCTATTTTAATGCAAGAACAGTCTGGTATAGTTACCTTTCATTATTAGAGGTGGTAACACCATCTCCAGAGAGTCCCAGGAAATTTTAAACAGGTGTTCCGAAGAGAGCATGGGATCAGGTGGAAGAGTCCCTTCATCCATGCCTGGCCCCGTATTCCCTTGTTGTCCTAAGCTTTCACCAGTCTCGCACTCTACATTTATTAACTTTTGGTATGATGCGTCTACAAATCAGGTTCTGTATCTTGTACCAATCTCTAATAGACTGCATGTGATTCATTGGCATGTGACAACATTGTGAGGCTTTCTGCTCTCTTTCCTTTCTCCCAAATATTCTTTCTCTAAACTCATCACACGATATACTGATAAGTTTTCATCTTCTGAAGAGACTCGGGAAGTGTGAGGCGCCATGAGGATTTTAGTTTGCTCTTCCTCTGAGGAGCAGCCTTAGCTTGGGAGACTCTTATTGGTTTGCTTCTGTTGTCTGCTGCACTTTGGGGAGTGAAAACAACGTACATAATAATGGTTGGTAGGCAGCAACCCAGGAGTCACCCCAGGTGGGTGGCACGGTGTGTGCCATTGGGAACTAGTGCTCCTTTTAAATGACATCTTCAGCTACCTACCAGCCTGCAAGCTAGAACATGGGATTGGGAAGTATTTTTGTTTTTCCTAATTCCAAACTATGAAAGATCTGACAAAACAGCTTCCTCAGAAGATGGCCTATTCGCATACTGTAGGAACTGTGCAGTGTGCTTTGCAAATAAAATACATTTCCTGTCTCTGATACCTTGATCTAGCTATACTGAATCCATCAAGTCTTAAATACTGAATCCATATATACTGAATCTTATATACTGAATCCATCAAGTCTTAAATTTTCCAGGATAGTAGCTTCTGTATGCAGACATTAATTTTGTTTCTTTTCACATGTTTTTAGGCTCAGCAACTGTTATGTGCTTGCATAGAGAAGGTAGATGTCTCCAGCACAGAGGGATATGACTTGTTCATCACACAACTGAAAGATGGCTTAAAAAATACCTCACATGAGACAGCAGCAAACCATAAAGTTGCAAAGGTGAAGAAAGTGTCTCCAAAATTCTCTAACACTTCCTTTAAAATAAATAAATAAAAATTGACACTTCATTTCCATTATATGTTTTAAGGGCGTTGTAGGTCACTTTTGAATTGCTATACATTAATTCTTATGGGGAAATTGGATTCGCTTAACATTTTGCTTAAAGTAGCATTTTTCAGGAACATAACTACAACGTTAAGTGAGGAGTTACTGTAAGTCTATTCTAATCTAATAGTACAGTTGGTCTGAGCAGCTTCACTAGTCTTCCTAGAATGGCTTTCCTTTCCTAACAAGTATAAAATTCATTCTTTCTGTTCCTCTGAGACATGAGTTTGAATTGTAAACTTCCTTGTCTACAGTGTAACAGGATTTGGCCTAAAAGAAAAAAGCCTTCCAATTCCTCAGCAACAACAACAAAATGTAATTGAAAGCAGTTAGGCAAAGATTTTAAAATTGGTTAACTCTTCACATCAACATAAAATAAATATTTATGTAGCATCCATAGGTTAGGCTCTTTACAAGCAGTAAGAAAGACCCCAAAGTTTACAGTCAAAATACAGAACATATAGATAACAGAATGGGTAAAGCTATGCAACACTTCTTTTCAACTTTTTTAAAATGTAATTTAAATGCTTTTGCCCAAGTTGTTTCGACAAGGGGCTGGTCAGTAGTGTTTCAGTCTTAATCCAGGGGATTTGTGGCCATTAACATGCTATTCTCAGGGATTGACTGGTGGGGCTATTGCTTCAGTATGAAATGCTCTATTGCAGTGATACTCAGACCTCAGTGGTTGAGGAGCCAAATTAGCAATCAACATTACCCAAAAGAGCCACAGTAATAGCTGGCTATAGTACTATATAATCATATTAAAATAGTATGACGGTAAATATTTTGTGTGTGTGTATAATCTATCCTTCCTCCCTCCCTCCCTCCCTCCCTGGAAATAAGTTAATACTTCAGTGCAAGTTGATAAATTAATTGTTTAATAACATAGTAAAAAGACCTTGATTGGTTAATTTGCACTTGATTGCAAGTATGTGGAGCACACAGCAACTAGTAGCACAAGAGTACATTTAAAAGTGAAGTGTCCAAAGGAACCTTTGGACTCTCCTAAAATTGATGCATTTTGAGTAATCTTTGGATTTATGGAAACTCAGTGTACCTGTTAGTTACCTTTGCTGAAATTCTATATTTTGTATCATAATACCAGAAACCATATTGTTTTGCAATTACTTTAGCAGAAGGCATACCAATTTACACTTAAAAGTGGACACATGTTTAGTCCTCTAACAACATTCCTGATTTCTCTACAAAATGGAATACTGTCTTGAAAGCTGAAGATTTGAATAAAGGATGATCTGCCTCTTTAACTTTTAATGAAAAAAGTTTATAAAACATTTAAATATCAGATCTCTATTTCTAAACTATTTTCTGAGTAGGCATCAAACTTGACCTCCAAAGACTGGCAAACAAGTGGTGGTTTAAAAATCCCCACTAAAACTCTACAAAGCAACTGTATGACTTCAGGACTTTTATTTGTAAAATACATTTCTTCAGACATTAAAGACACTTCTGACTGAGAACTAAATTGGGATATAAAAATGCATATTAAGTTTTAAGGTATCTCATATGTTTTTCCTGCTTTTATAACTCAAATGACTCAACTATTTTTTATTAGAATTCACCAAAAAAAATCTTAATTGAGGCATTTTTAGAGCTCACATTGCTGAGTTTGGCTGCCATATGCAGTATTGAGTGGTATAATCAAATGAGATTACAAACTAATAAATGCACTCATTTTTCATGAGCTGCAGTTTTAAAAAATTGAACAAATATTTTTGAGTTTGTGTTGTATTAGCATTCTGATGCTAGCATCAATGACACACTTATTAAACACAAGACTAGGCATTAGTATTTCTTGATTCTTGTTTCTGATTTCCAGGTGAAATATTTGTATTGTAATTTATTGTAATAACTTTCTGAATATCCAATCGGACATTTTTTTTCTTAATTCAGTGGGCAACAGTTACGTTCCATCTTCCTCATCATGTATTGAAGTCTGTCGCCAGTGCCATTGTAAATGAACTTAAGAAGATAAATCAAAATATTGCTGCCTTACCTGTAGCCTCCTCTGTGATGGATAGGTTATCTTACCTCTTACCCAGTGCGCGACCAGAACTTGGTGTGGGACCTGGTCGATCTGTGGACAGGTATATTAAAAAAATGTTAATGGTGAATTTTACCTTTTGTCTGGATCAAAGTAGATTCTGATTTCTTCAATAAGGAGAAATTGGATTTATCCATCTGTGAGAAAAGAAAATGGGGAATGCAGAAACTGGTTAATTTGTAAAGGTTTAGTATAAATAATTTTTTACAAATTTTGGCATTATTAAATAAAACTACTGCTTCTCCAAAGATACTATCTCTGTGGATTTATCACTCCTGGGTGTTACTTCCTCAGTGGATTACTGGTTGAATTCCCCTAGCTCTTAAATTTGTGTGCCATCCCCTGCAGAGTATAAATGCTTCCTTTCAAGCCTTCCCAGCATTTCCTTTTCAGCATCAAATGGAGAAAACTGCACTTGCCTGGCTATCGCTTGATCTTTTTCTGATTCCAGCAATGCCTCATTAGGGTTAAGATAATAACTGATACCTGCTTGCCAATTAGGTTGCTATAATTGTATTTTTTTAGGCCATTGCTTAATAACTTTTGGCATGTTTCTGTATTGATATTTATTTGGAGTGAAGTGTCAAAACCACTTCCTTCAGCACCTATATTTTTCCTTAATCTTCTCTGCAAGGTTTAACTTCTCCAGGTCCTGCTTATATTGTTGGATCTCCCAAGTTCACAGCTTGGGTTGATATGACTACAAATTGATATAGTGGCTGTCAGAGTGTTATGAGAGTCGTTTGTCTGTTGTGGTAGACGACATAGCACATACATTCGCTCATATACCTAGTATAGACCACCAAACTTAATTCTTATGCACAACAATACTGCAACGCTGTTTATACTACAGTTTCACAAATAAAGAGCTATTTAGTGTCTTCACTTGGCAGCAGAAAACTGCTTGGACTGATTTTGGAGATGGGAATAAAACTACCTTGAATTCCCAGTTTCATAATTTCTTGTTTCAAGCATGTTAAGCAAAAGGGTACATCTACATTTATAGTACCAACACGGCACACCTATTTAGCATGGGTATAAATAGCAGTGTAGACAGTGAGGCACTACTTAGGTGAGTAGAGTAGAATGCCCTACATGCCTGAACCCTCAGGATATATACCTTACACAGGCTCACTACATGCCCAAGCAGTGCCTCCCACATCTACACTGCTATTGTTAGCAGCGTAGTGTCCCACTGCCAGTGCCTTTCCCTGCTGCAGTGAAAGGCTCTGGCAGCAGAATAGACTCTGTCAGGGAAGAGGCAGTGGGGAGCTGAAACTTTGTTCAGGAGTGCTGTGTTTTCTCACTTGAAATTCTAAAGAATGAGAGGTGATGAGGTGGGGGCAGTCCTCCATTCAACAGCACCAGCTCCCACCATAGTACAATTCTTTTCACCTGCAAAGGTGTCTGGGATATGATGCACTATGGGATGATATTGGGTCACTTAGTGAGTGGTCCAGAAAGTTTAGGACCACTGTACTATACAGTTCTCAATCCTCTAAGACCCATGTGTGGAACATACTGAAAAGATAAACAGTGGTGGAAACTAGAAAAGATACAGGCTTCATTACTTTAGCATGAATAAAGGTTTATGTAACCTCAGCTGCATAATTCAGAATTTTTAGTTTTGTTTTAGTATTTGTCACATACAATGTATTTATGATGTAGCATATTGTCTTGCATGGACTTGGCATAACTTCAGTTAAGTTTGAGCTAAAATAATGACCTTTTGGATACTGCAAAGTATGTATCTCCATCCCTGGCATCCTGGGCTGGTTTTGGTAGCAAAGATTATTCAGTGGGATTTTCAGATAGTTGTATGACTCATTTTTAGGGGTTAGATAGGTTTTGAATATCAGACAAGGAGAATTATTTTGATAGTGTTTAATGCTTATTCTTTTCCATCTGGCTGAAGAGTGCATAGTGGATTACAGTACGTTCAAACTTTATTCCTGCATTTGAAATTGATCATGTATGTATTGCCTCATATTTAATTTGTTTGAAGAAATATTCTGAAATCCAAGTGTTGATAAATCATCCTTTCCCATAGTTTTCCTGATAGTTGTAAAAATGGCTAATTTAGTTTGATTTTAATTTTATCTGTTTACTGATGGCATTTGCTTTCTTAGATGTTTGTACAGCCTGTAGTCATTTAATATTGTTCTAAATGACACTTTGGATAACATAAAATGTCTCTTTTATAGGTCCTTGATGTATAGTGAGGCTAACAGACGGGAGACATTCACCTCATGGCCTCATGTAGGGTATAGGTGGGCGCAGCCAGATCCCATGGCTCAAGCTGGGTTCTATCATCAGGTAAAAAGATGATGCGTTTTTGATGTAAATACATTATTGCCATATTTTACATTAAAAGAGAGAGGAAAGCTATGAATACTCTTCAAAGATAAACTTCTCAATGGGTTCCTATGCTTAGATTGGTTCCTAGCACACGATCCGGCAGAAACTCTTAGCTCAAGAATTTTGAAGTAATTGAGCACTTTTTAGCTCGGAGATGTCTCGTGCTTTCAGTGCATTGAGGCTGTCCCCAGAATTATTCCAAGGTCAGTTCTTTTTTGACTATGGTCAGTGGAGGATAATGATCTGAGTTTCCCATATACACCTCTACCTCGATATAACGCTGTCCTCGGGAGCTAAAAAATCTTACCACATTATAGGTGAAACCGCGTTATATTGAACTTGCTTTGATCCACCGGAGTGCGCAGCCCCGCCCCCCCGGAGCACTGCTTTACCGCGTTCTATCCAAATTCGTGTTATATCGGGTGGCGTTATATTGAGGTAGCGGTGTATGTAGCACTCTTTTTTAAATCTATATTTCTGGCAAAAAATAATTACTCAAATTCTGTTAATCATGTATATTACATTAATTTATTTTCACATCACCAGATTACTGAACAATTTCTGTGTAACTGAAAGCTTTCTCCTTTATGAAGAGAGAGCTTACATAAGGCAGAAAAAGCAAAAAGTTTGTGATCTGAATTCCTTGTTCACTAAATTACAGTGATTTAATTACACTAACATTTTAAATTTTCCTTAATGTGGTGTAGGTTCAAAACACATCTAGAGCTAGTTGAATAATTGGTTAAATATAATCACTTTTTTTTTTTTTAAATGTTGTTTCCCCATGCATTTCATTAACTCCCTTAAGTTTCTAGCACTTTCTTACAGATAGCTTTCACTATGTAAATCCATATGTGGTACAGTAGATCTTTTAGTTTATTGTAAGGCTAGCTTACATCCACTGAAATCCGCATTATTTGCCAACTACTAAGCCTGTTAAATGCACTTAAAAGGTAAGTCTTTTTTTGCAAGGCAGCCTAAAAAAACCTCTTTACTCTTAGACCCTACATGCTTGCTAGCAATTTTCAACCAAGTGTCCATAAGAACAAATGCAGTATCATGAGAAATATCATGGAGTTGCATTTAAATGTTTCCTAGATATACTGTACTTTAATCACTTGGGGAACAAAGGGAAAAATGCTAAGTATGGAGATTAAGTTCTTGTATGGGAGACAAAATGAAATGGAATATTTGCACTCTAACAGATTAAGTAGATAGTTTAACATTCCCCAGTCTTTTAGGTTGTATTTAAAAAATTTGCAGATACGTTAACAAAATCTCAGCATTATTTATCAGCTGTCTTGTATAATACAGCTGTGTGACTTTTTTTCAAAAAAAATTACTTAAACAAGAAAGAAGAGTAATTACTTTGAGACCTAGCATCATCTCTGATATTCCTTTATCTCCAATGGCTTGGCCAGAGAAATTTTGCAGTGCTCAGTCTCATTTACATAGTAGCGTGGTGGTGTACTTTTTCAATTTAAAATACTGCCTCTTGCTATCTAAACTTTTGTGCAGCATATGGATGTAATGCTTAAATCTTCCTGTCAGAAATAAAGTTTACAGTATATACAAAAAGAATCAAATACACCTCCACCCCGATAAGACGAATTCGGATATAACGCGGTAAAGCAGCGCTCCGGGGGGGGGGGCGGTGCGGTGCATCAAAGCAAGTTCAATATAACGCGGTTTCACCTATAACGCGGTAAGATTTTTTTTTGGCTTCCGAGGACAGCGTTCTATAGGGGTAGAGGTGTAACTGGTTAAATTGTTTCTTTTCAAACTGATATGTTGACATTATTGATGCAAAATTGATTCCCTCTCATCTTTTTATAGCCTGCTTCATCAGGAGATGACAGAGCCATGTGTTTTACCTGCAGTGTGTGTTTGGTGTGCTGGGAGCCTACAGATGAACCTTGGTGAGTCTAAGTGTGGAATGTGAGACTTATTTTGCTTTCTGTATGATATGAAAATATATTAGATAAAAAAAATTAAGTGGAGCACTGTGGTAGACATACCTTGCCTGAGTTGTTCTTATGCATTTATATTTAGAAAGTTTTGAAGCAATGGATTTCAAAAAAATACCAGTTTTAAATGCAAACTGTCCTGCCATTTTAAGTAACACTTTATTGCACTACCTATAATACAGGAAAAGAATGAAACTGCGCTTGGTGAAAGCTCTTGGTTTTTCTCTTTCATTTGGAATACCTTAAAAATTTAATGGTCTTTCTTCTGACACTCTAGGTTTACCTAAAATTTCTTCACCTGTAAATACTTGATTTCAGGATTCTGTGTCAGGTGTGACAGTTGATGAGGTTACTGATATAAAGTGTGATAAGGCATACGGGTTTGAATATTTGGGTCTTACCGCCTTTAAATAAAGGGATCACTAGTTTTCAAATGACTTGTTAAATGAATGCATGAGTGCATTTCTTTACCTGTTTCTAGGTGCCTGATCTAACTTTGTCTTAAATACATGTCTTAAATTGTCACATTCTCTAAATTACATTCTGGCTAGCTTGAATTTTTTTTTTTAATTTTAGCCCTTTACTTCTTCTTTTCCCTTTACTACACTTGATGATTTTCTCTTCTTTGGTACTATCCGTCAGGTGTTAGTAAAGAATTATGATTCTTTTCAGTGTCTCCACCTACTGCACACATTTAATTCAGAAATCTTTCACACTTGTCTTACTAGCTTTTTTTATTTTTATTGGTTAAGACTCTACACTTCTCAGTGTCCCTTTCTGTAGGGAGAAATGTAGAACTGAACACAGTACTTCACTTACTAAAGCTACATAAGATGAAATCTGGTATTACAAGCAATGATACTGTATGTACTCTTGAGTTAAATTTTCTCTCTTGTTATAGCATCTTATTGCTTGCTCTTTTGACATTAGTAGCCAATCAGAGCCCAGCAGTTGTCATGATAACTTCATGGTTATTTCTCTTAATGGTGTATGCAAATCCCCCTGCAGTTTGATACGCGGAATTCCTTTAAGCATTTCATACAATATGGTTATTGAGAAATAACCACAAATCAATAACAGTATTCTTATGCTCTGGTTAAAACAATTTCATTCTTGTATGATTCAACTCTATTACAGGTTGAGATATTACTTGTGCATTATGTATATAGTGTCTTCACAAACATGGAAATTGATCTTAATAGTTAGTAGCTGGTATTCTAATGCAAACTTGCTGCTATGAGAAGCCAACATTTTGATATTTTATTTTTTTTAATGCACAAAGGTCTGAACATGAGAGACATTCCCCAAACTGCCCATTTGTCAAAGGTGAGCACACACAGAATGTACCCCTCTCAGTCACACTCGCAACAAGTCCAGCACAGTTTCCCTGCACAGATGGCACTGACAGGATAGCCTGCTTTGGATCAGGAAGTTGCCCTCACTTTCTAGCTGCAGCAACAAAACGAGGAAAGATCTGCATATGGGATGTTTCCAAACTTATGAAGGTACATCTTATTTAAGAATTCAGTAGTAATAATTGTTTTGTCAGATTTAAATCAATGTACACCTCTACATTTTTATTTGTTTAGGTTCACTTAAAGTTTGAGATCAATGCATATGATCCAGCAATTGTTCAACAGCTTGTGTTGTCAGGAGAACAGAGCTCAGGGGTTGACTCAAGGAGACCAACATTAGCATGGCTAGAAGATTCCTCTAGCTGCTCCGATATACCAAAATTGGAAGGAGACAGGTATGCTAACCTTAGAACACTTTTAAAAGATATTTTTAAATTTGGATCTTGAATAATGGATTAGAAATGCCATTAAATGTATTCACACTTAGTTAGAAAGCAGAAGTCATTGATTCATCATTTGCTTATTCATGGAGATGGGAGTGGAATGTGGAGTGGTGATGCTTATGTACTACCATGTGATGTAAAAATGTCACTGAAGTCCCGTCTGGTGAATGATTGTTTTTCTTTCAAAGCTTATATTTTACCCCAGTTATATTTTAAAATACTTTCCTCACCTGTCTTAATATGTGCAGTTTTTACCTTGCAGGTAGAAGAGATACATTATCAGAGTTTGCTTGAAATATTGTGATGCACGAAGCTAGAAATAATGTGGGGGAACTTAAGTTTCAAGAATAGATCTTCATTTTAATCATATGGGATAGTAGTTAAATGCAAGTGTTCTAAAGCTTTTGGAAAGTGTAGTTTCTAATCATTATGCTTTGAAAGAAAGTAAAATCAATTAAGAGCTGCCAGACCTTGTCTTTTCCATGTCTTATTAATCTCTTGTTTGTTCAGCGCTTTTAAAGTACAAATTACTATGGAAGTACTAAGAACTATAATTCTTTCCTTACTACTTATCTTGGTTATTAAATGTCTGTTTATAGAATCATATGTTTGCAAGGCCTTTTACAAAATGAATACAATCCCTGTCCTGAGGCATTTCAATTTGTTAGCTATGACTTGATGCAGACTGAAGAGATGATATCAAGCAAAGGGAAGGATGGCAGTTACCAAAAAAAACTTGCATATATTCACAACGAATACATCTCTGTATTCTGAGAGATCTTATCACTATATCCAAGCATCATAAATTAATGTAGACTTTCTTTCTCTCGTGCCCATAAAACAATCATTGATGGAAAGCTCCTGGGGAAGTGAGTGTCGAAGGGTGATGTGATGAAATTTTCTGTCACCTTTCTAAACATTTTCACTGAACTTCAGGGGATCCAGAAAGCAATAGCCAGTCTGCATGGAAGCAGACATTTATTTTTCTTTTTAACTGAAATTCATCTTCAAGTATACATCCCTATTGGTGTTCCACGTAGGATGTGTGTGTGCCTGTGCACTCTTGACAGCAGATTAGACACTGTTGTTTATATGCCTGCCCAGTGCAGCACTGTGTGCTCCCAGGTGTGGGCAGTAGGGAGGCACAAACCTGCCACTGCTTAAGTTCCTTCTCTACTGCCTGAGGCTTGACATGGAGCAACTGCAGTGTCCACTGCTTCCTATCTGTTTTCCGACCTTTCTTACTTTTTAGCTTTATTTACTCTATTTAGTGTGTTTGGTTTTTTGTTTTGTTTTAAGTTCATTTTGTGCATGGAGGGGCACCCACTGAATTTAACTCCTCAACTTTTGTGGTCTATTGCTTTTCCCCGTTATGCCTAAGTCCTCAGGTTCAAACCCTCAGACTTGCCACAGGTCTTTTCCCTGTAGCAATGGGCACTCCAGCTGTCTCCGGTGCCTTGAAGAATCATAGAAGTGTAGGGCTGGAAGGGACCTCAAGAGGTCATCTAGTCCATTCCCCTACACTAAGGCAGGGCCAAGTATACCAAGACCATCTTTGACAGGTGCTTATCTAATCTATTCTTAACCTCCAATGATGGAGACCCTCCTTTGGAAGCCTATTGTAGTGCTTAATTATCCTTATAGTTACAAGGTTTTTCCTCTTATCTAACCTAAATCTCCGTTGCTGCAGATTATGCCCATCACTACTTGTCCTATATTAAGTGGATATGGAGAACAATTTAACAGCCCTTAACGTATTGAATGACTGTTATCAGGTCCCCCCCTTCAGGCTTTTTTTACCCTCAGTACTAAACATGACCAGTTTTTAACCTTTTCTCAGAGGTCAAATTTTCTAAACCTTTTATCATTTTTGTTTCTCTCTTCTGGACTCTCTCCTGTTTATCCACCTCTTTCCTAAAGTGTTGTGCTCAGAATTGGTTCCCATCTCAAGTCTCACCAGTGCTGAGTAGAGCAGGACAGTTACCTTCTATGTCTTAAATACAGCACTCCCGTTAATATACCCCAGAATGATAGTAGCTTTTTTGGCAACTGCAGTACATTGAATATAAGTCAATCATATGTGATCCATTATAACACCTAGTTTCTTTTCTTCAGTGCTTCTGCCTCTCCAGTTACTCCCCATTTTGTAGTTGTGCATTTGGTTTTTCCTTTCTAAGTATAATACTTTTAACTTCTCTTTATTGAATTTCATCTTGTTAATTTCAAACCAGTTCTCCAATTTGTCAGGATTGTCATTTTATATTCTAATCCTGTCTTCCAAAGTGCTAACAAACCCTCCCAGTTTGGTGTCATCTGCGAATTTTATAAGCACTCTCCGCTCCTTTATCCAAATAATAAATGAAAATACCGAGTATGTACCAGTCCCCTGCGGGGCCCCACTAGATATGTTCCCCCCAGTTTGACAGCAAACTATTGATCATACTCAGAGTAGTTGTCTTTCAACCAGTTACTCACTTTATAGTAATTTCATCTAGACCATATTCCTCTAGTTTGCTTGTGAGAATGTCATGTTGGCACTGTCAAAAATCTTACTAATTTTAAGATGATATTGTGACGGGTTGGATCACAGAAACCCCCTTGGGAGCTGCCAGACTGATGTGCAAAGGCTACTTCTGTTTCTGTTCTCCCTGCCAGCTCGGTGGCTCCAGCACCCTGTCTTGCTGAAGCCAGACACACCCATCTGCTCCAGACACAGACCCAGGGTCTGAATCACCTGTCCCAAAGCTGCAGGTTTACCTGAAAACAGCTCACAGAAGTGTGCTTGCCCTTAGCACTCAGATGCCCAATTCCCAATGGGGTCTAAACCCAAATAAATCCGTTTTCCCCTGTATAAAGCTTATACAGGGTAAACTCATAAATTGTTCGCCCTCTATAACACTGATAGAGAGATATGCACAGCTGTTTGCTCCCCCAGGTATTAATACATACTCTGAGTTAATTAATAAGTAGAAAGTGATTTTATTAAATACAGATAGTAGGATTTAAGTGATTCCAAGTAGTAACAGACAGAACAAAGTAAGTTACCCAGCAAAATAAAATAAAATGCGCAAATCTATGTCTAATCAAACTGAATACAGATAATCTCACCCTCAGAGATGCTTCAGTAAGTTTTTTCTCAGACTGGACACCTTCCAGGCCTGGGCACAATTCTTTCCCCTGGTACAGCTCTTGTTCCAGCTCAGGTGATAGCTAGGGGATTCTTCATGATGGCTCCTCTCCCTCTCTGTTCTCTTCCACCCCTTTATATATCTTTTGCATAAGGCGGGAATCCTTTGTCCCTCTGGGTTCCCCCACCCCTCACTGGAAAAGCACCAGGTTAAAGATGGATTCCAGTTCAGGTGACATGATCACATGTCACTGCAAGGCTTCATTACTCACTTGCCAGCACACACATATACAGGAAGACTCACAGGTAAATACAGCCATCTGCAGACAATGGCTCTGGTTAATGGGAGTCATCAAGATTCCAAACCACCATTAATGGCCCACACTTTGCATAATTACAATAGGCCCTCAGAGTTATATTTTATATTTCTAGTCTTAGATACAAGAGTGGTACATTTATACAAATAGGATGATCACTCTTAATAGATTATAAGCTTTGTGATGATACCTTTTGCATGAAGCATATTTCAGTTACATTATACTCACTTATCATGTTTTTATAAAACTATTCCAATTACATTATATTCACTTATGTTTTTACAAAATCATATAGACTGCACAACATCACAATCATGTCTACAGCTTTCCCCCTATCCACTAGGCTACTAACCCTATCAAGGAAGGAAATTACCATATATACTCGATCACNCCCCCCCCCCCCCCCCCCCCAAGATGGATAAGTAAAAATGGCAAATTTTTATGACCCATTCATAAGCCGACCCTATAATTCAGGGGTTGGCAAACTTTGGCTCCCGGCCCATCAGGATAAGCTGCTGGCAGGCGGAGACGGTTTGTTTACCTCGAGCGTCCGCAGGCACCAGAGGACGCTTATTGTCCTCAACTTCCAAGATGCCTCCTTTCATGTCATTGTTCATTCCTCCCTCAAGAGTCTTCTGTGGTCTGTTATAGGCTCAGAGCATTACCAATACAGTGTCCTTCTCTTTGGGAATCTCCATGGCTCCAAGGGTCTATATCAGGGGTCTCAAACACGCGGCCCGCGAGCTCCTCACGGCCCCCCACCCTCCCCCAACGTTTACTTCTTAGAGCGGCTGCCTGCCTGCCCTGCCCCCGCGGCTGGGAATTGGCTGGAACCTGGGGGAGGAGGGGCGGAGGGGTGTGTGTGGCTGTTGCTTGAGGCACCGCCCCCAGCAGTTCCAATTGGCCGGGATTGGGGAACTGTGGCCAATGGGAGCTGCTGGGGGCGGTGCCTCAAGCAACAGCCACACACACCCCTCCGCCCCTCCTCCCCCAGGTTCCAGCCAATTCCCAGCCGGGGGGGCAGGGCAGGCTCCCTGCTTGCCTGCCCGGCCGCCGCGCCGCACCAGGAAGCAGCTGGAACCTGGGGAAGGAGGGGCGCAGGGGGGTGTGGGGCTGTTGCTTCAGGCACCGCCCCCAGCAGCTCCCATTGGCCACAGTTCCCCAATCCCGGCCAATGGGAACTGCTGGGGGCGGTGCCTTAAGCAACAGCCACACACACCCCTCCGCCCCTCCTCCCCCAGGTTCCAGCCAATTCCCAGCCGGGGGGGGGCAGGGCAGGCAGGCAGCCGCTCTAAGAAGCAAACGTTGGGGGAGGGTGGGGTGCCGTGATTAGCTCGCGGGCCGCTTATTTGAGACCCCTTATATAAACCCTTGGAGCCATGGAGATTCCCCAAGAGAAGGACACTGTATTGGTAATTCTCTGAGCCTATAACAGACCACAGAAGACTCTTGAGGGAGGAATGAACAATGACATGAAAGGAGGCATTTTGGAAGTTGAGGACAATAAGCGTCCTCTGGTGCCTGCGGACGCTCGAGGTAAACAAACCGTCTCCGCCTGCCAGCAGCTTATCCTGATGGGCCGGGAGCCAAAGTTTGCCAACCCCTGAATTATAGGGTCGGCTTATGAATGGGTCATAAAAATTTGCCATTTTTACTTATCCATCTTGGGGGGGGGGGGGAGAAGGGGGGGAAGGGGGGGGGGGGGGCTGGGGGCGGGGGGGGGCGGGGGGGGGGGGTAAGTAAATGCGGCCCGCGGCCCAATGTACTAGTCCTCATGTGGCCCTCGAGGTCATTTGAGTTTGAGACCCCTGGTCTATATGAAGGTCCTGTCAGCAGTAGTGGCTCACCTGCGTCAGTAGGGCATTGCAGTCTTTCCATATTTGGATGACTGGCTCCTCAGAGGCCACTTCAGTACTGGGAAAGATCTCTAAGAGAATTCAGATAATAAAAGCATCCCAGTCTTGCCCTCTGGACATGGTACAGCATAATACTTAGTTAATAGGGAGGTAGTATGAACACTTCTCTACCTAAATGTCATTGAATGACTTCTGTTACTCTGAAGGGAGTGTAATCTGTTGGTTCTTGCATAAGAATAGGAATTGAGAACCCTGAATTCTAATTCTAGCTGGGCCCATGACATTGGAGAAGTTTGTCAGCCTGCTCATGCCCCAGTTTCTGTTTTTAAAATAGGCATAAAACCTATTGTATCTCATAACATTGTGAGAATTAAAGTTTGTACAATCTTTGATGTATAGAGGCTGAGTAAATGCAAAGTGTATAATCCATGATTGCAAATGTTGCAGTTGTCATGTTTTAAAATCTCATTGAGCTGTGTTGTGCTTTTAGTGATGACCTGTTGGAGGATTCAGACAGTGAAGAGCATTCCAGATCAGAATCTGTGACAGGTGGGTATGATATTTTTGAACACTATGCAAAAATCTGTTAGGAATTTAAGGATTTGTGGGTTAGGAAATGAAGTTAATTTGAACTCTGCTTTCTTGCATGTATATATGAAAATATAGTCTTGAATCACCTTTGCAGCTACAATACGTGTACACACTTTAGTCTGTGACAAGCTAAAGCTTTGGGAAAATGTAAAATGGCAAAATACACTTCACTTACTTAAAATCCCATGGCAAGGAGTTAAAATCACATTACAAATCTTTTGTTGTGGAAAGAACTAATAGTAAAAGTAATAGTGGCATACAAATGTGTTTGCATTTTAAATAGCACAAAGCATTAGAACTGCAGCATAATCAACTGGGGTTTATGACCGTGAAGTAATGTAAAGTTAAATGAAGTTAGATCTAGGCATTTGAAAATAAGAAATTATCATTCAGCTAGTGAAATTGTATGCTTAAATTTCAAAATAGCATTCAAGTTCTTCTCAAAATGTGTTATGGGGAAAAAAATGGTCACTGGGGAAGAATGTGCAGTCCTGTATAAAAGTAGTGTCTGAAAAGTGTTAATGCAGTATCGGAATAGCTCATATAACCAAAAAGGCACATAAAATTTAAGCTACAATGTACAAGGAAGCAAAATATTGATAGTTTGAATTTGGGTTTGGATTGTCCCATTTCTGGAACTGAGGAAATATAGTTCTGTGGGAGACTTGACATTTCACATTTTTATTTTAACTTTAGCAGTTACACAGTAACTTTCAGTTGTGAAAATCTTTTTCCATAGTGACAAAATTACTAAGGACCTAAAAGCTATATTGAATTATAAAGGTTCTTGGGTTTGTTTCTTGCTGTTTCTCACCAGTAGGCATAAACCTTCATGGTTTTTTTGCCTTACTGGAGTCTGTACGGGGTTTGTTATTTTTATTCTTGTAATGCTTGTATGCATTATCTGTTTTCATTTAATTTTATTATAACTTTTACACATCACTGGTTAAATGAACAGTTGCTGGACAAGGACAACAAGAATTTGAAATAGACTATTGACTGTAGTTGACATTTTTTGCCCCCCTGTAGTGTTGCTACCGTGAAGATTGAGATGTAAAACTATACTTTTAAAAAAATACTCTTTAGCGCCTTTTATTTGAAAAAAAGAAAATACAGTGAGTGAACAACTTTGATGTCTTTCAGATTTTGACTTATTTATATCATGCCATTTTGCATGATATTTCATAGACAAAGCAAGGAGGTAGAGAAGCGAGGACAAGAGTAAACTCACTGCTACACACATTTTCAGTTGTGTTGGTAAATTGAGAATAAGGTAGGACAGGAGTGAAGAGCAAACTTAAAAAGTCTAAAGTCAGGAAATTCAGAAGTGAGAGACCCACAGCAACCTTGAATTTCCAAGAGTTTTTGGATAGAACACTGTTTGTGAAAGGTACCACATTCACATCTCTGAAGGCTAAATTTCTCTGTCCTTAAAAAACTTCAGTTTAAACCCAGCTTCATTCTAGAGGGACCGCCTTTTAAGACTGAGAGGTGCACTAAATGTATAATTGTAATATCTGGGAATGGTATCCGTCTGAAGCAGAGTAGTAGGGTGAGCAGCAAAAAGGATGCCATGATCAACTTACTGCAGCTGAATTTTTGTAGTTAAGGGTAATGCCAGTAGTTAAAATCAGCTTTACAAAAATGTGACTTGCATATTCCTTTTTGTTTTATCTGACTTTGCTATCTAATAAAATCTTTATTGAACAACACAAATTGATTACATGACTATCAATAAAATAACTCTCAAACTGAGGCAAAGGAAAGTTTCAGTTTATTTCTAACAAGTTTTGTACTGTTGAGAAGTAGAAATCTTGCAAAAAAAGTTATCAGTTTTTATATTAAATAAAAATTGTTAAAGCTTTAGAAAGGAAACACTTGAAAGGCAGGAAGTAACAGCCCCCTAAATCTTAATTCTATTCGCTTGTATAGATGTATGCTGATAGTTAATTACATGATCACAACTGCTTTTGCAAGACCTCTTCATTTTCTGTGCAAAGTGAATAAGGTCGGGGTCCTCATTGAAATGTCAAAGGACAGGGTAGGGAGGGAGAATAAAACTGCCTCACTCGCTCTACATTCTCCAGTTTGCACTCTGAATGAGAGAGGGTTCTTGCAGGAAAACTGTGATCATGTAATTAACTATATCATAATGCATAAGAACAAGGGAGTAGACTTGAGGTGTAGAAATCTGGATCGTCAAGTTTAAAAGCTAAAAAAGAAGAATCTCAGGGTTATTTTCCTTCAGCTGTGTTTCAGCCTCTTCTTCCTGGTCTTGTATCAACCTATGACTTTCGTTTGCAATCATTCACGTTTACTAAATAATGCAAAGGTTCTGCGACTTCTCTGAGTCACTTTTTAAAATTTTTTGTCCTTGCATTGTTCCAGTTTAATTAGACCAGGTTATATTTCAGCGTTGATGGTGGTTCTTTCATATCTTATGATTGGTAGTTAGGAATACTGGGTGGGGGGGTTGTTTTGCTGGATGGTTTGTCAGCTGATGTGAACAGTAAAATATGGCGGTAGTGTAACATGGGTTTATCAGTTAGGAGTGGGAGTTGAATCTGCCCTTCTGAGGGGGTCATACTGGGCTGTCTAGGTAGCTGGAGGGGGTATTGGTGTGTGTACAGCAGAGCCACTTGAGTGGCTTATGAGGTTCAGTATGGACAGCAGCTCAGGAAGGTAAGTTTGGCTTGTTGGGAAAGTCTTCAGTTTCTTTTCCTCTATCATTCTGATTTGATTTTTCTTAATTATTTAAAGGACAGTTGTTAACTTTTGGGGAATAAATGTTTCTAGGTCTTTTCCCACGTATGGAAATGTCACATTTTTGTATCCTCTGTATATTTGAAGGTACATAGAGAAATGACTAAATGGTTGGTTAATAGAAGTAGTCTATAACCTATACTTATTTGGTTTAGGTTGTGGTGAATTATGTATATCTACTAATGCATTGTTTGTTCTAAAGGGCATACATCACAAAAAGAAACCATGGAGGTGAGCCTTGATGTAACAGCCCTGAGCATTCTTCAGCAGCCTGAGAAACTTCAGTGGGAAATCGTTGCAAATGTGCTTGAAGACACAGTTAAGGATCTAGAAGAACTTGGGGCAAATCCCTGTCTAGCTAACTGTAAGAGTGAAAAGATGAAGGAGAAGCATCTGGAACAACACAACATTCCCTTTCCTTGTTTATTAGCTGGGGGTTTATTAACATACAAATCACCTGCTACCTCCCCCGTTAGTAGTAACTCTCAGAGATCACTGGATGGTTTAAGCAGGACTCGAGGTGAGAGTGTATCAGAGCAGGGATCAACTGACAATGAATCCTGCACTAATTCAGAACTGAATTCCCCTCTGGTAAGGAGGACTTTACCAATATTGCTTCTTTACAGCATTAAGGAGTCTGATGAAAAAGCAGGAAAAATCTTTTCACAGATGAACAATATTATGAGTAAAAGTTTACACGATGATGGTTTTACAGTTCCACAGATCATTGAGATGGAGCTGGACAGTCAGGAACAGTTGCTGTTGCAGGATCCACCTGTGACTTATATTCAACAATTTGCAGATGCAGCAGCCAATCTAACTTCTCCAGACTCTGATAAGTGGAACTCTATGGTTCCCAAGCCTGGGACATTGGTTCAGTGCCTGCGACTGCCTAAGTTTGCAGAGGAGGAGAACCTTTGTGTAGATTCAATCACTCCTTGTGCAGATGGAGTTCATTTGTTAGTAGGACTACGGACATGCCCTGTTGAGTCCCTGAGTGCAATAAATCAAGTAGAGGCCTTGAATAATTTAAATAAATTAAATTCGGCACTATGTAACAGAAGAAAGGGTGAACTAGAGTCGAGTCTTGCTGTTGTGAATGGCACAAATATCAGTGTGATCCAGCACGAGTCACCAGCAGATGTACAAACTCCTTTAATAATTCAACCTGAGCAAAGAAATGTTAGTGGTGGATATCTAGTGCTTTACAAAATGAACTATGCCACTAGAATAGTGACTCTAGAGGAGGAACCAATAAAAATCCAGCATATCAAAGACCCCCAGGACACAATTACCTCACTGATTTTGCTCCCACCAGATATACTGGATAATCGAGATGATGAGTGTGAGGAGCCTGTAGAAGAAATACATTTAACTCCTAAGAATGGTAATGGGAGAGAGAAAAAATCTGAGATCTCTACTCTTGGGCACCTGGTAATAACTACTCAGGGAGGATTTGTAAAAATTTTAGATCTTTCGAACTTTGAAATTCTGGCCAAAGTGGAGCCACCTAAAAAGGAGGGCAATGAGGAACCAGATATGTTTGTCTCTGTGATATACTGCTCGGGCACAGACAGACTGTGTGCTTGCACCAAAGGTAAGATAAACGCTATAATAAAATGACAAATGTTAAATGTGGTAGAATGTTGACTGAGTTTCAGAACTACAAAAGTGCAACATATAAATGATCTTGAGGGTTGTATATTGAGGATGTTCTCAAATTCACCCCTGGTTCTAGCACTATTCCACATTTTAAGTTTAGGTAATCTCTCTAAAACTGGAACGTATGTTTTAGGTGCACGCAGTGTATTGATAATTCTGTTCTTCATAGGGCTGGTCCACACTAGGGGCGGGGATCGAAATAAGATACGCGACTTCAGCTACGAGAATAGCGTAGCTGAAGTCGAAGTATCCTATTTCGAATTACCCGCGCTTACCTCGCGTCCTCGCAGCGCGGGATCGACGTCCGCGGCTCCCCCGTCGACTCCGCTAACTCCGCTCGCCCTGCTGGAGTTACGGAGTCGATGGGAGCGCGTTCGGGGATCGATGTATCGCGTCCAGACGAGACGTGATACATCGATCCCCGCTATATCGATTTCTACCCGCCGATCCGGCCGGGTAGTGTAGACGTAGCCATAGATTCATAGTTTAAAGCCTGAGGGGACTGTTAGATCATCTAGTCTGACCTCTTTTGTATTGCAGCCCACTACATTCCACCCACTTATCCTTGTATTTGAACCTAATAACTTTGTTTGACTGAAGCATATGTTCCAGAAAGACAAGGTAAATGAGGTAATATCTTTTATTGGACCAACTTCTCTCACCAACAGAAGTTGATCCAATAAAAGATATTTTATCACCAACCTTGTCTCTCTAATATCCTGGGATCGACACAGCTTCAACAACACTGCATGTGTTCCAGAAAGACATCTAGTCTCGATTGGAAGACTCCACTAAATGGAGAATCCACCTCTTCCCTTTGTAGTTTGTTCCAGTGGTTAATCACCCTCACTGTTTCCAATTTCTTATTTCCAGCCATCAGTTTTTATTCCGCCTTTCTTTCTTCACTCAATTAAATATTTTCTCCCCATGAAGGTATTTGTGCAGTAATAAAGTCCCAATCCCAGGCCTGGTCTACGCTACAGAGGTCGACGTCAGGCAGCTTATGTCAACCTAATTATGTCAGTATCTACATTACAGCATTGCTCCCGCTGATGTAAATGCCCTACTACACCGACATAACTCCACTTCCACAAGAGGCGTAGGGCTTATGTCAATGTATTTAGGGTGACCCAGTGTCTGTGTAGACACTGTGTTTCTTACATCAGCTGGTGGCTGTCTTGTCAATTTCACAACAGAAATTGCTGTCCAGATGTCCCCTGCCCCCCCGGAGAGCTGGGCAGCTGGACCCTGCTTCTGCTCCCAGCTGGGAGCCAGGGCGAGAAGCCCAGGGTGGCTTCCCACCCACTCCTGGCAGGGAGCAAGGGGCGGTAAGCCCGCCAGGAGCCTGTGGGCAGCTAGGCTCCCGGCAGGGAGCTGCCAGCCCACGGCCTCTCCTAGGTCAGTGGAAGCGCTTCTGGTGAGGATGTGTACCACTGACTCAAGGAGGGTAGTGTGGACATGCTGTAAGTTGACCTAATATAGGTCGACTTACCTTTGTAGTGTAGACATAACTTCAGTTGTCTTTTTGATAAGCTAAACTGGTTGAGCCCTTTATTTCTCACTGTTGCACATTTTCTCCAAATTTGGAGTAATTTTTTGTGGCTGTTTTCTGCATCCCCCAATTTTTCAACTTCTTCTTTTTATGGGTATGGACAGCACACAGTATTTCATTATTGGTCTCAGCAGTGCTGCATACAAGGGTAAAATTTTCTCCATGCTCCTACTCTCACTACTCCTGTATTTATGCATCCAAGAATTGAACTAGACCTTTTTGCCACAGCATCGCACTGGGAGTTCAGTTTCAGTTTGAGTCATTGATCTCTAGAATGCAATGCCCCATTCTATAGGTGTGGTCTGCCTTTTTTCCCCTCTAGATGTCTGACCTTGTATTTGGCTGAATATAAACGCTTTTTTTTTTTTTTGAGTGGGCCTTGTTTACCTAGTGATCCAGATCACTCTGTATGGCTGCCTAGTTCTCATCTGCCATTCCACCAATCTTTGTGTCCTTTGCAAATTTTATCAGCAATGATTTTATATTTACTTCCAGATCATTGATAAGTGTTGAATGGTGTTGGGGAGTAGTACAGATCCATGCAGAATCCCACTAGAATTTGATGATGATTCCCCATTGGCATCTGCTTTTTGAGATTAGCCAGTTTTTAACACAGTTTTTAATGTATTCTTTATTGATACTGTGTGGTGTTCATGTTTTAATTAGAGTGTTGTGCAGGACTAAGTCAAAGTATATTACATTTATGCAGTTACATTTATCAGCCAAACCTGCACTCTAATCAAAGAGTGAAATCAGGTTTGTGTGATAAGACCTATTTTTCATAAAACTGTGTTGATTGGCATTAATTAAATTCCTAGCTCTTAACTCTTTATTAATTGAATCAGCTTTTCCATTATTTTGCCCAGGATTGATGTCAAGCTGTAGCCTATAGTTATCTGGCTCACCTCCGCTTGCCCGCTTTGCATCATTAAAAATAATTTTACCACCTCCATCTAGGCTTATACAATTGCTAGAACTTCTTTTGTTGCTAATATCCTTATTGTCCTTAGCACTGCCAGCCATGGATTTTCCCCAATGTCTTTAGCTTCCCATATCAATTTTCTGTATTTCATAACTTCTAGTTTATATTGACTTGCTATCAGTTTCCCTTTTTTCCATTGTTTTGTTATTTCTAATTGCTGCTTTCACTTTGCCACTGAACCAGGGTTGGTTTTTAGGCAAAGTTGTCCTCTTTCTTGATTGTGGAATCATGGCTTTTTGACCATCTACACTTTAAGTACTCTATTTTATTTACATTTTTCTCTACATTTTTCTTATTGGTAAATTTTTCTCATAACTTTCCTAAGCTTTGGGAAATGAGTCCTTTTGAAGCTTCATTAAGACTGAATTCATTTAACATTTACAAATAGTTCTTAACTTAGTCTCAAAACATTTTATAAAGGGGGAAAAATGCATTTTGTGAATAAGTCCTTGATGGCTTCCTGTTCATAAGCACACCTGGCAATGATCCTGATGTCATGAAAGCTAAAGGGGATTGGTTCTGGTCAATTTGTGGATGGACGTTTAAAGAAAATCTGTCATTCTGAGCGGAAAGAATTCAGAGACTGAAATGAAATAGGCACTAAATCTGTGCCTTTGCATGATGTCAGCATATATTTTGCTGATATTGGTGCTGTCTTTTTGAAGGATATAACAGAAGTGTTGTGGTTAAAGATTCCATGCCAGTTTTTGAAGAGTTAGGGTTATTAACCACAATATTCTGGACAGATTGTAAATCTGGATAATCGAATTTTTTTACAGTTTAAAAAAAACTTTTTTTGGTCATTCTTAATGTACATGAATTTACCATACCAGGTATTAAGGAATCTTATTCATAATCTGTATTTATTACCTTTAAAAATACCCACTTGTGTTTGGTCAACTTCTTGTCCATGTATTCTGTTCAAATTCCAGAAATAGCAACCATTACAAAATGTACCTGATCCGGATGTGTAAGGTGTCTGACACATTTTTCATTGAAAGAATTTCTCATACCATACTCTACTTCAGGGGTCGGCAACCTCTGGCACACGGCTCGCCAGGGTAAGCACCCTGGCGGGCCGGGCCAGTTCGTTTACCTGCCGCGTCCGCAGGTTCGGCCGATCGCGGCTCCCACTGGCCGCTTCAGACCAATGGAGGCGGCGGGAAGCGGCACAGGCCGAGGGATGTGCTGGGTGTGCCTTCCCGCCACCCCCATTGGCCTGGAGTGGCGAACCGTGGCCAGTGGGAGCTGCGATCGGCCGAACCTGCGGATGCGGCCGGTAAACGAACTGGCCCGGCCCGCCAGGGTGCTTACCCTGGCGAGCTGCGTGCCAGAGGTTGCCGACCCCTGCTCTACTTCTTTATGCCATTAATGTTGGGAGAGCTGTCCTTTTCCAAAAATGAGCTATTGCACATCTGGCTGCTAGTAGTAATTGTGTTATGTCATTTTCCTGAGTCAGTAACCTCCTTTGGACTGTAAACTAATAGAATCACTGAGTTCTTTGGATCACCTAACTCTAGTTATCTTAATTCTATTTTCCTTCAAAACAGATCATTCCCAGTATATATGCAGAGAGGTCCCTGTTCCTCTAAATACTCTCCAGTGTTTGACTCCCCTTTTTACATTTTCCTTTAATCAGTCATCTCTCTCTCTCTCCACTTAAGTTATTTTGTTGCACAAATTGATGAGGTTTTTGGCTTTTATTCAGATATTTTCCTGTTGTTCCAAAGTGGTGTGAGTCATCTTGTCTAAATTTATTAGTAACAATTCATTATACCATGAGGAGAGTAGGCCCTTTCAGGTGGCCTTTGCCATAATTAGTGTTTCTATCCTCATTAAGGGTCTTGCAAAAGATTTGATGTAATGGTTTACTTGCAAGGAAGTCACAACTAAGAATTATGAATTATTTGGTGTTAATTTACATAATTTTGTTATTGTGGAATTGTGGAACAGTGGTTTTTTTTTATTTCCACTCCCATACATTACATATTTTGGATTAGATAGCCCTGGTTGAATTTCTGGATTGTTTCTGATGTGGGAAGGGGGCTGTCTTGTGTTTGTATCAAATTCTGTATCTGAAGTCTTATTTCCCTCTTGTGTTGGTCTAAATCTTCCAGGTAAAAAAAATCAATGCACTAAATTGCTATTCAATTTCTACCCATTGTTCTCTGGGGTCACCATGATACCAAGTTGATGCTGATCTTAACTGAGCTGCCCAATAATGATTGGTGCTTCC
Source organism: Platysternon megacephalum (assembly GCA_003942145.1). Classification (NCBI taxonomy): domain Eukaryota; kingdom Metazoa; phylum Chordata; order Testudines; family Platysternidae; genus Platysternon; species Platysternon megacephalum. The sequence continues at coordinate 6,815,259 of QXTE01000055.1, read as the reverse complement.
AGTCCCACTGGTACTATTTTTAATATGTTTCTACTTGTAATATGTAGCTGGAAGGTAGCTTAGAAACCTTCTCCCTGGCACATTAAACAGATGACAGAGCTTGCAGATGAGCTCTCCACCAGACTAGAAAGTGGGGAGGCTGGAGGAATCCATCTGAAACCTGAAAATAAAGCTACTTACTTGTTACAGAATGCAATGGTGGAGGAAAATGATTGAAGTTTTTTTGTGGTAGAATGGATTTTGAAAATGCTGACTGTTTTGAAAACTGCTAACAGATTTAATACTATTAGTCCGATTGAGTAGAATGCATTAGTAGTCCATATAGAGTATAAAATCCGTGATACTCCGTGGTTTCAGAAATGGTTTGTAATGATTGCCATAACCATATATTAGTGTTGGATTGTTGCTAAATATTATACTAATGTTTTGTTGGAAATTTCATTTAATAATGCTGTATTTTTGTTTACTCGATTTGTATGGAAAATTCAATTTTGACTTGCTCAAAAATTAATTTTAGTTTTTTTTTTAATTTTTTTTTTTGGAAACTTGATCAAAATCAGTTCCCCAATTTTTGAGTAATGAGGGAGAAAATACAAGTTTCATATTCAAAAACCCAGAACCTTTCCTAAATATGGATAACTCATGAATTGCTAAACTTTCAAACTCCCAGGTGGCAAGCTGTCAAAACTGTTAGGTCAACTTGCCAAAAGCCAACAAAACTGGGTAAAAACTGATTTTCTTTATTCCATTATAAAACTGCCAGTAAGTACAGAAATAGTCTGTTACTTTGCATTCATAATTAGAATGTCGGCATCCCACTGTAGTTACATGTGTGAGAAATGAAGTGTTTGCATCTGTCTCCATTATTCTGAAGTTTTCAGAACTTGGCCCCAAATGGAATAATGTTTTTCATTTGAGTTGGTCTGTTCTTACCCTTTTCTGAACTATAAACCCCTGTGCATCTGGAAGAGACTTACTCAGGTTAGATGTGGTCTGGGCAGTGAAACTTCCGTTGCATGAGCTCTACTCTGGAATTTTTCCAAGAACTTCATCCTGAGGCAGACACCCGGTATAGATAATTTCAGACCAAACAGTTAAGCTTTGCCAAAATTCTAAGCAGCTGAAAACAGGATCTTACAGTGGAAGTGTCAAGCAATCTCAATGGGTGGCACTCTTGCCTGCTGCCATAGATGAGAACATAGATGCTGGAACTAGGGGGTACTGGGATGCTGCTGTACCCCCTGGCTTAAAGTGGTTTTTATCATATACAGGGTTTACAGCTTGGTTCAATGGCTCTCAGCACCCCCACTATACAAATTGTTTCAGCGTCCCTGGATGAGAAAGTTTTAGGCTGGTGTAGAGATGGATATTGGTGCAGTGTTCCATATGTGCCTGCTGGGGGAGCAGGTAAAAGCAAGGTGTGCTGGGGTTGGGGGAACTTTCTCCATGGCATAGGAGTAAGGAAGAAATTCCATCTCGCATCTTAAATTCTGACTTAAGAGAACATAAAACTACAGGTAAGGAAGCTAACTTTATATTTTCCTAAGAAAGAATAGCAAGAAATACATGGTTCACGAGAGCTACCCAAAAGTTCAGAATATCGGCAGTAAACCAATGGGAATTCTGTTAACTTTACTTTCCTGGTACTTAGCAAAGAGACACTGTAGCTGTTGAGCGTCAAGTTTATAAATAAAAGCTTAAAAGTCTGCAGAAACACATCTCTAGCTTCTTTTGCTTGCCAAGGCAAGATTACTACATGCCTAGAACTTAGTGGATAAGTGGATTTTTCAAGCCCTGACTATAAGAAGTTGAGGAAGTGGTATTTTATAGGGAATATATTGAGTTGTTTTGAGTGGGTTTCCAGTTGAAATGTTGGTGTAGTATCAATGTATTATGGCAAGATTTGAATTATATGATACTAATGAAAAGGCTAATCGGAGTTGTTTTTGGCTTTTTTCACGTGTACTGAGCTAACTGTCTTTTTGGGTGTTCAAGGAACCTTTCTGGCTGATCTGTTTCCTTCATAACCATTAGCAGATGGAATAAACATTTGCATGGTTTGTGTTTCTGTACTTTTTCTGGTAAAGTTAAAAAATATACCGAAGAGCCTTCAGATGCTTCGCAACTACTGTATGTAATGACCAAATAATGATGTATTCGTTAACTAAAAGTGTTTGAGGAAATTTATGCTTGTTTGACATAAACTTGTCTCAAACTACTTCTGTTAATGTCAACCACATTTTAGGTGGAGAGCTTCATTTCCTTCAAATTGGAGGAACCTGTGATGATATGGATGAAGCTGATATACTTGTGGATGGATCTCTTTCTAAAGGGGTAGAGCAATCATCGGAAGGCATGAAGCCCTTATCTAACCCTTCTAGTCCAGGCATTACAGGTAAACCATTCACATTTAAACACAACAAAATATATTAACCATATGGAGGTATTTTCTTGTGGTGGTTTTTTTTTTTTTTTTTTTTTTTTTTAAAAGCATGTCAAGTGATCATCAAAAGTCTAGTCTTGTTCATGGTTTCATAATGATGGCTGCAAAAATACCCTAACTCAGTATTCTTCCCAGTTCATTTTATCTTTGCATGTTGTTTGATGTGGGGTGGGGGATAAATGTGGAAGTGACAGAGTTTTATCACTGCCAAAGCTAAACTTTCTACACCCCTTAAATAAGCCTGGTAAGCTCATTATGTTGAATTAATATCATGCATTCAACCTCTAACTGTTGTCATGGCAGGATTTATGATACAGATGCTATCTAATACTGCATTCTAACATAAACATAACATTTTAAACATAAAATTGGGTAGAAAAATCATATAGTAGCCTGAACACTGGAGTTGACTTGGTATTCTTCAGATCCTAGTATTTCTAATGCATTTTAGAAGCCTTTTTGTAGTGTGAAAGTATTTCAAACTATGAAATTTATTAGCAAAAAAGAGAATGGAGATTATTTATTCTGTACAGATTCCTGTAATTCATTGATTAATCCTGGCTTTCCAGGATAAGTTATGGTCGTGTCTCTGGGAGTTTTTAAAAGCGTTTTTATTTGTAAACTGAAGATATTTTCATGTGGAATTATTGATCTGCTAAACAATGAACTCAGTGTCATTTTTAGTCATTTTTTCAGAACAGAACTGGACTTTAACACAAAGGGCAGGTGCATTCCCTCAACTAGGGTTATTAATACAGCCTCTGAACTCTTCTGATTGTTTCCCTCTTCCTGTAAGTTTTTCTCCTGACTTTATTGGGATTTAACCTTGTTCCAAGCTGCAACTTCATTCAGATACTGGGTTGCTAGCTGGAAAGATTCACTCCTTTCCCCCATACTGAAGGAAGCAGCTGGCTCTACTGCCTCAATATCCAGTTCACCTCAAACACCATATCTAAGGCTTGTCTTCACTGTAGCAGTTAGTTCAAGTTAATACAGTTGACTTACTTCACTGTAGCCTAGCTTGAGTGAGAGCGGCTGGACTGTGAAACACTGGAGATGCACAGTGATTTGATTAGCTGCACAGCATAACTAGACTGGCAATGTGATTAGATTAGCATCTGAGTTGAGCTAGCTTGAGCTGTAGCCCGTATCTACATCTCTACTGCATTAGGAGCGTAAGCATCTGCCTCACACATACGTCGAACCATACACTCTGAACAGATCACCTAGCTCGAGTTTAAAGCTCCACTTAACTCAAACTAGAGGCTGTTGTGTGTGGATGGGAGTCAGGTTAGGAGCACCCCTCATTTTTCACTTTGAGCTAATACAGTGAAGACAAGCCCATAGTTTGTTGACAACTTGCACAGCTGGCCACTACCTGGATTCTTCCCTTTTCATATATCCTTATCAATTATTAAATGTTTAGCAGGTCAAATTACACTTGTGTATCTCACTGCCATAACTGGGGTTGACACAGGTGTAAATGATCGTTTTAGTAAAACCATTCTTATACACAAGAAGGAATAGAATTCTACTCTCACTTATGTTGGCTCTGTAGTGCTAACGAGTTAAAATAGTAACTTACTTTAGTCACAAAACAAAAAGACTGAGTATACAGGAAGCAGATCTGTTGTGTAAATTGAAATCTTTGAATAATCAGTTTTCAGAGTAGAGCCACCCTATAAGCACGTTTGCATCATAAGGAGCTTTTTAGAACTAGGGTAACGCTGCATCATCAGGTGATGTGTGGTTTAGCCTTTTTTTATTCTGTGCTAGGTGAAATGGGTGTAATCAGTTTTTTCATGGATGCTGACTTTGCTATGATTATCTATTGCTTGGTCTCATGAAGATTACACTACAGCAACAAGTTCTACTTAACAGTAGCTTTAGATCATTGAGAGACTGCAGCTGGGGTATTTCATGTAGAGAACAGTGTTAAAATTATTATACCTCAGTGTCTTTAGATTATTACATAGCAATTCCACATCCATAACAACAGTTTTCTCTGAATGGAAAGACTTTGACATGAAGTGAGTCAATAGATATTAAAAAGAAACATTCTGAAGTGCAAAAATCAAAGTTTTTGAGCAAGTTTGCTTTTAGGTATGCTGACTTCAAAACTAGCTGATTTTTTTTTCATGCCTTTTTCAGAAAATCTTTAAACACCTTTCTAGTGTTAGAGTAGCTTGGATAATTTTGAAATTTGGTCTACGATGTTTTGGAGAGGAAAGTATACATAGTAAACCTGTTGTTTTTTATCCCCTTCAACAAATATTAGGAGTCGATCTTTTGGTGGACCAACCATTTTCCCTTGAAACATTGACATCCTTGGTGGAATTAACCCGTTTTGAGACTTTGACCCCACGATTTTCAGCCACTGTACCTCCATGCTGGGTGGAAGTCCAACAGGAGCAGCAGCAAAGGCGGCATCCTCAACATTTACATCAGCAACACCATGGGGATGCAGCTCAGCATACTCGGACTTGGAAGCTGCAGACAGATAGGTAAGTAGAGTAATGGCTCAAGAAAGAGTGGGGTGGGTGGGTGTGAGACTAATTTATGTTGCAGTTGGTGTAGTAGTATAAGCTTGCTTCTTCTAATTATTTTTTAAATAGTTGCACAGAGAAGTGTGTGAACTAAAAACAAACAAAAAAACCTGAACTGTTAATGACGCTTCATTCTTGATCTTTTGCATTGGCTCCCCTGCTTGAGGTTTCCATATTTCTCTCAGTGGACCTTGAAACTATTTGATTTGTTGGGGAAGAGTCAGGTGCCTCATCAACCTATTACCGTAATTTGTGGGAGTCAATAAGCACATGGTTAAGAGTGATCCAGTTGATGTAGTGCACTTTTGACAGGGTTCCCTCACCAAAGGCTCTTAAGGAAACAGAGGGCTTGTCTACACTTAAAATGATGCTTCAGCAGTGCAGCGTCTTCAGTGAAGATACTACCTGCTCCGATGGGGGTCGTCCTCCTGTTGGTGTAGACAATCCACCTCCCTGAGAGGCTGTCGCTAAGCGGACAGGAGAATTTTGCTGTCTACTTGTGCTGTCTACACTGGGGGTTAGGTCGGTTTAACTGCGTTGCTCAAGGTTGTGGATTTTTCACATCCCTGAGTGATATAGTTATACTGTAGTTATACCGACTTAATTTCCTATTGTTAAGAGGGAAGGTCCTCTCTTGGCTCAGTAGCTGTTTGAAAGATAGGAAACAAAGGGTAGGAATAAATGGTCAGTTTTCACAGTGGACAGAGGTGAACAGCATCAGAATCCTCCAAGGATCGGTACTGGGAGCTGTGCTGTTCAGCATATTCATTAATGACCTGGAAAAGGGCATGAACAGTGAAGTGGCAAAGTTTGCAGATGATACAAAACTATTCAAGATGGTTAAGTCCAAAGCTGACTATGAGCAGTTGGAGGAATCTCACAAAACTGGGTGACTGGGCAACAAAATGACAGATGAAATTAAATGTTTATAAGTGCAAAGTAATCTACATGGGAGGGAAAAATCCCAACTATGCATACAAAATGATGGGTCCTAAATTAGCTGTTACCACCTAAGAAAGAGTCAGCATGAATAGTTCTCTGAAAACTTCTGCTCAGTGCACAGCTGTGGTCAAAAAGGTGAAAGGTACGTGAGGAATTATTAGGAAGGGGATAGAAAATAAGACAGAATGTCATAATGCCACTATATAAATCCATGGTACACCCACACCTTGAATACTGTGTCGGGTTCTGGTTGTCCCCTCTCAAAAAGGATATAGTGGAACTGGAAAAGGTTCAGAGAAGAACAACAAAGATGATCAAGGGTACAGAATAACTTCCATGTGAGGAGACACTAAAAAGATTAGGACTAGTCATCTTAAAGACTAAGACGAGGAGATATGATATATATGTCAATGAAATCATGAATGTTGTGGAAAAAGTGCATTATTTACCCTTTCACAAAATACAAAAACACATAGTCACCCAATGACATTAATAGGCAGTAGTCTTAATACAAACAAGAGGAAGTACTTTTTCTCACAATGCACAAATAACCTGTGAGACTCATTGGCATGGGATGTTGTGATGGACAAAAGTATAAGTGGGTTCAAAAAAAGAATAGGATAAGTTCAATGGCTATTAGCCAAGATGGCAGCCCCATGCTCGGAGCGACCCTAAACCTCTGACTACCAGAGCGGGAGTGGAAGACAGGGCTGGATCACTCCATAATTGCTCTGTTCTGTATACTCCCTTTGAAGTTCTAGCAAGGGCCACTGTTGGAGACAGGATACTGGGTAAGGTAGACTCTGGGGTGACTTAGTATGGCAGCTCTTATGTTCTCTAAATCTCATAGATTTTCCAAAATCTCAGATCCAATAAATTTACTGGACCAACCAGACATTCTACATGTGGCTTCTTGTTAGCTCCCTGTTTGAAGTATGAAGTCTAGTTTCCCTGACTCTTCTACTCCGTTTTTCTCAAACTTAAATTTAGCTAGTTTAAATGGAAAAAAAAATTCTCTCTGCGTACCTAAAATACACGAAGAGTGTGGGGAGAAAACTTTGAACTGTTGATACATCTTGCCCAGTTCTGAATCAACTTGGGAAAATGACCTGCGAATCTCTGTGGACAGCTCAGCTATGGTGAAAAAAGCAAAAAAGGTCATAGGAGGCAAAAGAAATGGAATGCAGAATAATATGGAAAATGTTATATAAATAGATATAATATTACAGAATTAGAGGAGGGTCAGAGAAGGATAATGAAAATGATTGTGGGCATGGGAAAACTCATATGAAGAGAAACTGAAAAGACTGGGATTGTTTACCTTAAAAAGATGATGAATAGAAAGTGCATGATAAAAGTATATAAAAGAACAAATGGTATAGAGAAAATAGATTGAGAGTTTGTTGTGCGAATGTCATAACACGAGAACAAGAGGGATGTTCAAGGAAACTGCAAGGTGGGAGTGTCGAAATTGATTAAGGGAAATACCTTTTCACTCAACATGTAATCAAACTGGAATTTACTGTCCCATGATGTCACTGAAGCCAATAATTTATCTAGTAATCAAAAACAGATTGGGGACTTAAGAATATCCAGAGTTATGACCTGTTGATGCAAAATTTTGGAAGAGATTTAACCCCATCCCCACCCCCAAACCTCCTCATGCTTCAGGGTTTAAGCAAATCTCTCTGTGGGATTAGTATAAAACCTTCATGAAGGCAGATGTTTTCACTTTTCTGTTGTGGGATTCTTAAACCTTCCTCTGAGGCATCTGCTACTAACCACTGTCAGCTAGTTCAGTGGTTTTCAAACTTTTTTTTCTGGCGACCCAGTTGAAGAAAATTTTCGATGCCCGCCACTCAACCGGGCTGGGGATGAGGGGCTTGGGGTGTGGGAGGGGCTCAGGGCTGGGGCAGAGGGTTGGGGTGTGGGCTGCAGGGTGGGGCCAGGAATGAGGGATTCAGGGTGTGGGAGGGGGTCAGGGCTCTGGGCTAGGGGTGCAGGCTTTGGGGTGGGGCTGGGGATGAGGGATTTGGGGTGCAGGAAGGGGTTCTGGGTTTGGGGGGGCTCAGGGCTGGGGCAGGGGGTTGGGGTGCAGGCTTACCTCGGGCGGCTCCTGGTCAGCAGCGCAGCTGGGGTGCAAAGTCAGGCTTCCCGTCGGTCCTGGCATCATGGACCCCGCTGCGCCCTGGAAGTGGCCAGCAGCAGGTCCGGCTCCTAGGCGGAGGTGCGCAAGTGGCTCTGTGCAGCTCTCGCCCACAGACACTGCGCCCCTTCCCCCCAGCTCCCGTTGGCCAGTTCCTGACCAATGGGAGTGAGGAGCCAGTGTTTGGGGCGAGGGCAGCATGTGGAGCCCCATGGTGCGCGCGCACACACACACACACACCCTTAGGAGCTGGACCTGCTGCTGGCCACTTCCGGGGCGCAGTGCGGTGTCGGAACAGCACCGCCAACAGGATTTTTAACGGCCTGATAGGCCTGACCAGAGCCGCTGTGACCTAGTCCCATCCATTCCGTGAGCCAGTTCTGAGTTGCGACCCATGGTTTGAAAAACACTGATCTAGATGAATCAAGGGTCTGATTCAGTGTGACGATTCCAGTGTTCCTATGTAAGACACTACTGCACACAAGCTGATTTACTGCTTACCTCTGTATTTGCTTACCTCTGTGTCAGGTCAGTAACTTGAACCTCAGTCCTTAATACTTCAACAAATTGGCCCTTTTAGAATGGATTGGCCACATCCACGATATATTATGTTTTGAATGATTAATAGTTATATGTCCATGTCATAGCAACATCCTCTTCATTTATATAGGGCCAGAAGTGTGTTCGGTGCTATATAGGACAGAGGACTGAGATGCTTAGATTAAATATTCAGTAATTCTTCAGGAAATACATTTTTTTCAAGAGTTGGGAATGTTAACCATGGTGTCCTGGACAAACTTTCATCATGAGGAATTATATTCTGTATACTTACATTCCCGTTCTATTTTCAGTTGTAGAGAATTTTTCACTGCGTCCTTAAACAAATCTAAACCAAAATAAGCTTTCTTCCCCCTTCTTTTCCCCAAATCCTGAAACAAAATCAGTTGTGCAGTATTTCTGGTGCTGAATAGCTGCCATATTCAATCCCAAAAATGGCATTTCTGTGTGTTCAGTTTGTAAAGAACTTTAGGATCCTTCATGATTGTATTAACTACCTGTGTGCTAAAGCTGAGTTTGGAATGCTGTTCTAAAGACCCCAGTCTTCCTTGGCTCATAACTTCCTCAATTCTTCTTGGCCTAACATTCTCCATGGTTAGTCTTTTAGCCTTAGTGGTAGCACCATTATAATAACCACTTGCCAATCCTGTGTGTTTTTTTTTTTTTTTTTTTCTTCCCCTTGTCAGGTTGCAATTTGGCATACTGACCAATGGAAGCTCCTGAACCCTGACTTTCTTCTTCAACAGGGTCTTTGCACTTGGATCTGCAGAGTCAGAATCAGATGTCATGAAACCTAAACAGCTAACTCTTCAGTTTGTTGTAGAGAGATTGTGGACTCCTTTCTGAAACTGTGGAATTAATCCTAAATTCCATAGCTGTCAAGAAGATCTTGGAAGGCTGGTTTAGTTTGCTGTAGGAGCAAAGGTCTAGATTCTTTTACCTATCTGACACCCTGGAGTGTTTCTTAATAGGCTTCCACAAAATTCTTTGCATCTTACTGTGTAGATCTGCTTTAGGAACTTCTTTGCTTCTCTAAAAGGAAACAGGTTCTTTTTTCATCCCCAGATAATTTTCCAAGAGAGAGCTTCTTTGTTAATCCTGGGTTTAAATACTGTTAACTAGAAGAAAAAGGAGACACTACTGAAAGTCAGATACTTATAGTAGAATTAAAAGAAAAGATGAAAAATGCTTTAAGAGGTCAGCTGAAAACTCCAGGGAGATTTTTTTTCCTATTTTTTATTATAACAAGGAGAGAACACAAACTATATTTTATTATTTAGATCCTTTTTCTTTGTCTGTCACAAGTTCTTGCCCATTTGATAGCCAATGGGAATATTGGTGCTTTACAAAGCAGTATTTAATACGTGTACACACAGACGCACAGAGACACCTGGAACACGTGCTAGTATGCTAGAACTATATGTAATGTTTAAAAATATTTTGCCTTTTTTTTTTTTTCTCTCTCATGGAAAAGGCTGCACAAGAGACTCTTCCACCATGTGAGGAACAGAACTAGTGGTCAAATAGGCAACAAGCAATTAACCTTAATTACTGGTTATATGTTCCTAGATCCTGCAGTTTAATGGTGCATTGCCACTGCCGGAGAGAGTTCTGACCCTGAAAATTAATATTTCAAAAATTTAATAAAAAGATGTTAGAAAATAGTTATATCAACGCTTAATATACTGCACAGAAATTGTGCAGAAGACAGTAATACGTAGCATAGTGTAAAAAACTTAGTTCTAAATACTATATTTATAAATGTCCCTTACACATGGCCTGAAAACAGTCAGGAAGTGCAGTTCTTCTTCAAGTGATGGTCCTTATTGTATTCCACTGAGGGGTTATGCGACTGTGCCCACAGCTGGAGCTTTTAAAAGTAGTAGTGTCCATTGGTCCACGCATGTGCCCTTGTACTGCCTCATAATTTTGACTGAGGTGATAAAAGGCCAGGGCGGACCGACCGCGCCCTCAGTTCCTTCTCACCATCGCATGGTCCGAGTCGGAGCTTCTGCTGTTCTCTCATCCCTTGTGACGCACTTTCCAAATGTAGTGAGAGAGACTGATTTATTCTTGCACATAGTTAGCATTTTATTGTTTTTGTAGTAGTTTTTAGTGTTAGTAGTGGTTTTCTTAGGATTTAAGGACTCTTGGGTGCCGCTCTGGCAGTTTTCTTGCCAACCACCCTTCTCTCCCCCTTGTACCCATGCCTGGGTACTGGATTATGCCAAAGATGCTGGGGTTCAAGATCTGTGCCGAAGACGCTGGGGTTCAAGATCTTGAACCCATGCCCTCTCTTGTTTTCAATCAGTGACAAGTACCAGTGCAGTCCGTACTGCTTGGGGGAAGCCCATGTTGTGTCCAGGTGCAGTATCTGCCTCTCCTTCCCTGCTTGTATCCGGGAAGGCTGGGCTCTCAGCCTTAAGAAACACCTCATGGAAGTCGCCATGAGGCCACAGTTTGATCCAGGCTGGGGAACTCTCCCCGCCCCCGTACATCACCCTGAGTAATCCAAGAGTGCACCTCTTGCCATGGAGCTCAAGTCTGGTTCTGCCAGTACCAGTGCTACGGACCTTGTGCCGGGGCCTAGCTGTGAGACAAGGAAGTATGTCAGGTGGGCAAACTATGGCCTGGGGGCCACATTCGGTCCTCGAGCTCCAGCTGGGGAGCAGGGTTGCGTGGCTCCCAGAAGCAGTGGCATGTCCCCGCTCTGGCTCCTATGCGTAGGGGCAACGAAGGGGCTCTGCATGCTTCCCCCGCCCCAAGCACTGCCCCCGTAGCTCCCATTGTCTGGGAACCGCAGCCAATGGGAGCTGCAGGGGTGGTGCCTGCAGACAGGCCGCGCCACCACGTAGGAGCTGGAGCGGGGACATGCCACTGCTTCTGGGAGCTGCTTGAGGTAAGCTCTGCCCGGAGCCTGCACCCCGACCCCCTCCTGCACTCCAACCCCCTGCCCCAGCCCTGATCCCCTTCCCACCCGTCGAACTCCTTGGTCCCAGCCCGAAGACCCTCCTGCACCCCCAACCCCTCATCCCCAGCCCCACCCCGGAGCCCTCACCCCCGCCCCCCCCCACCCCCTGGCCCAGCCCAGAAACCCCTCCCACACCCTGAATTCCTCATTTTTGGCCCAACCCCAGAGCCCGCATCCCCAGCTGGAGCCCTCACCTCCTCCTGCACCCCAACCCCCAATTTCGTGAGCATTCATGGCCCGCCTTACAATTTCCATACCCAGATGTGGCCCTCGGGCCAAAAAGTTTGCCCACCCCTGAAGTATGTGCATAAGCATGGCAGCAAGTCTTCCTCAAGGACCAAGAAAGACACTGCATTGGCCACAAGTTCCAGCCACAGAGAAGTGGTGTGTTCCAAAGCACACAAGCATGACAAAATGTTGCAGTGCATGCTGGATCTTCTGGCCCCAGCTCCTGAGCGGCATGCCCCTTCTGCACCGGTTCTGCCAAAGTCCTGTGAATCATTGGTTCTGAGGCAGCTTCCAGTTCTGTCCATGGACTGTGCGCCGTTGACTCCGGGGAGGCACAAATCTTCCCCCGAGTCTCATGAACTGTCAAAGCGCCCTTTCTCCACGTTCCATAAGGACAAAGTTTCCCTGCGTTTACATCCTAGATTTCTTCTGAAAGTGGTTTCCCACTTTCACCTCAACCATCCTGTAGTGGGGCGGCTGCCCCACTCCAGGAGAGCAGGGATTAAAAGCAGCCCTTGGAGAGGGCTGTGGCTGGGACCCAATTAAAAAAGGGATTAAGAGCAGCTGAGAGAGGCTGGTGAGGTAGTTGGCCCCAGGCGTGGCTGGCTCAATGAGGCCACAGCTGGCCCTGATAAAAGGGCTGTGGGCCTGGAGACAGAGTCTCACTCCAGCCTTGCAGTGGGAAGGGCTTAGTTGCCTGGGACCACGGGGTACCTGAAGCAGAACAGTGCTAGGGAAGGGCAGGCAGAGCTGGGGAGCTCTGGCCTGGTGAGTACACAGGCTGAGGCCTTGCTAAAGGCCAAAGGAGGTACTGGGGCTGTAGGGAGACAGCCGGGCCAAAAAAGGCAGCTGGGCCAACCCCCTTGCCAGTGATGAGTGGCCATTACAGACTGCAGTCTGCCCCAAAGAAAGGGGGCTAGATGTTGACTGGCAGTAGCCACTAAGGAAAGGTGGGCACAGAGGGTTGGGGGTCCCCCTGGGAGGGGATACCCAGAGTGTGGGGGTATTGCTGTGGGCAGAACCCGAAGGTAAGGGGCACTGGGGTCCGGGAGGGACACGGGCCTGAGGCAGGCGAGACACCGGCCAGCAGGGGGCGCTCCGAGTGCTGGAATTGAGCTAATTCCCGGACGACCAGCAGGAGGCGCCACGCTGGAGAGTCTGCGCGCCTTGCTACACATCCCATACATTTATCTGCCTTCTTTCCGAAGCCACATGCTTCAGAGGAGGAATGACGTCTTCACTCCCTTAGTGTCTTAGCCTTTTATCTGCAGAGGAAGAGGCTGTTCCGGAAGCCTCTGAGGCTATTTGTTGCCATACTGGAAGAAATTAAGGCGCAGGCCATCTCCACTCAGAGTTTTGAAGTGGGTTTTTGGGTGCATTATGCTTTATCAGTTATCAGGGCTGTCTCTACCCTGAGGGATATGGGCCCATGCCACAACAGTGCAAGCATCAACTATGACTGTGCTTCAAAACGTGCTTCTTACGGACATATGCAAGTCAGCCATGTGGAGTTTGGTACACACCTTCTCTTCCTATTATGCACTGGTGCATGACTCTGCGATAGATGCCTTGTTCAGTGCAGTGGTCCTCTGTTCCATGGTGCCATCATCTTTCTTGTACCCTCCTCCTCAGTAGGTGTGCTTGTTAATCACCCTCGGTGGAATACAGTAGGGACCATCATTCGAAGAAGAGGAGGAGATTACTTACCTGTAACTGGAGGCTCTTCAAGATGTGTGGTCCCTATCTGTATTCCAGTCCCACTCTCCTTTCCCCTCTGCTGTGGATCTGGTAGATTTGTGGAGAAGGAATTGAGGGTGTAGTTGGTCTGCCCTGCCCTGCCCTTTATCGCCTCAGTCAAAACCATAAGGCGGTAGCAGGGCACATGCGCGGACCAACGGACACTAATACTTTTAAAAGCTCCGGCTCCGGGCACATGGAGCATGTGCATAACCCTTCAGTGGAATACAGATAGGGACCACTCATCTTGAAGAACCTCCAGTTATAGGTAAGTGACATCCTCTTACTTTTGAAAATGTGTGTAAGGTAACACTTGGAAGCATGATTAATTTTATGTTAATTGCCTTTTCTTCAATTTGAGCTACTTTTGTAAACCTTAGTGTGTCAAACTATGAAATTTTGATCATTGAGGGGTACTTATTGTCTCAAGTTTACACTTTCAGTATAAAACAAAGTTGGCTTCAAAAGGAAAAATATGACTCATTAAAAGAGAGCTGCATCCATTTTGCTCAGCGCAGGCTTCTGAGTGTGCACCTGGTAAGAAGCACTTCTCATCCTGTATAAATTGTCAAATGTATTTCAAAATTTTGAATTGAAATTAGTATTTTGAGCCTCCTGCAGGTGGCCATGATACTGTTGAAAAGTGACAATGTTTGACACCATCAGTGAAGAAGGCCAACTTCAGAGAGTGCCAACCAGATCCTATCATGCTTTGGTACAGTTTAACCATTGGAAGACAATTGATGTTTAAGAAAGTATTTTCATTGTTTAAATACTGACTTAAGCCTCAAAAGAAATGTTAAGTATTATAGAGGCAGTATTGTAATGCAGGTGGTAGGAGGTTCTGTGCTTTTTTGCGAAACACATTGATTCAGCCAAATCATTTCCAGAGGGTTCAGCATCTTATCAGTTGGCTTTCAATGTGTTCTATATCAAATGGACATGGTTAACTGCAGTTTAATATACTTGATTTTGCTTCAGAGATTCATGTGGATATTGAGGGAATATGAAGGAAGCTTAGACTGACTAATGTAAAACTTCATCTTTTCTCACTACACTAGAGAAGAAGTATATTCAGAAAATAAACTGGATGCTGCTGCTTGTTTGATTGTACTGAGCTTGTAGACACGGTGTTATAAAATACCTAATATTTTTTCCCCAACAGCAACAGCTGGGATGAACATGTCTTTGAACTGGTTTTGCCAAAAGCCTGTATGGTTGGACACGTGGATTTCAAATTTGTTTTGAACTCAAACATAACAAACATTCCACAGATTCAAGTGACGTTACTGAAAAATAAAGCTCCAGGCTTAGGAAAAGTCAGTGGTAAGAAAGGAGATCTTCTTTTCTCAGACTTGTTACTTTTTAGGTCTGGTATTTTTACTGATTTAATTAGAGATTAAGTAAAGATTTGTAGATATCTCAATTTTACATTTACTTAGTAATATCTTGCATTTTAACTTTATTTGCACAAATGAACATTTATTAAACATTGGGGAGCAAAAATAAGAAACATTAAAATAGTCAAAGATAAGCACAGATTTTAAAACCTCAATGTTATATAAAGAAGGAAGAAATATAGCTAAAGCAACAACAGTTTGAGCTGAATTTACATGTTGTCCTACTACTAGAATCTGATGATTTATTAAAAGAAAGTTGCAGTGTCAGACATAAATGACAGCGCTTCTGAGGTGTACAACAAATTTTCTTTTCTAAGTCAAAGGATTAAAAAAAAAAAGGGGCTAATTCTTCCAGGTCATAATTAGAAATTCAGTTTGCAGGTGTCCATGACTATAGGGTATCTGAGTGCCTTATGCGAAAAAAAAATCTAGCAACTAGAATTCCATTGAAATAAAGGTTGCATGACTGAATTTAAGAGAAAAGAAAAAACAAATTCAGAGCCATTCTCAGAGAACTCCCACTCCTTATGCCATAGCTTTAAATAATGGTATAAAGGGATTATGCTGAGTCCTTTTTTTTTTTTTTTTTTTTTTTTTTTTAAGAATACCACAGAAAAGCTGCTGTGTATCCAAGGGAACAGTATTCCAGAGTAGCAGTCTCTCAGTGGGGAAAGTATATTCTCTAAGAGTACAATATGACTAAGAATTTCAACATACAGCTTACCTGTGGACACAGGACAGAGGGAAACAAATGCTCCCACGTTTGACCTGTGTTCTTTAAGACTTGATATGAAGTATTAGTCATATGCTACTGAAGCACTCTTGGTGACCTCATCCAGAGATGGGGAAAATACCCCACTATTTGCTGGTCTGGCTGAAAATGAAGCTACTCTTTGGCCTTATAATTCACCCTCATTTATCCCAGGAAGTTTAGGTCTTATTACTTGTGGGCTGTCTTCTGTAGTGTGTTTTTTTTTTTTTTTTTTTAATTCATTATACAAATAGTAAAACTGGAGAGCTAAATAGGGTTTAACTAGAGCCGGGCAAATAACTCAATGTTACAATAATGTTTATTTAAATAAAAAATTGAATTAGATTCAGTTATTGTTACTCTTTTGTGTTAATGTTCTATGAATTTGTTTTTTTTACTGGTGAGAAGCTCATGGTACAGAATATTTGCAGCAATAAAAATGACTTTATGAAATGGAATATCTGCAATGGAAACCATTTGTTAAGAGTTATACTTAGTCAGGGAACAGAAACATACCTATATGTCCAATCAAACTAACAAACACAGCTCTGATTTTCAATATCAAACATAAATAATTGCTTGAGAGCAATGTAGTATTGGTAGAAATTATTTGTCAAAAATAAAACTCAGACTGATAAACTGCTCACAAACAAATTGAGGACACAGGCTTCATTTAATAAATCATGTGTTCTGTTCTAATTTTAGTACTAAGGGGAGTTTGTCAGCAGCTTTAGGATTTTTTAGTAGAGATGATGGTTTCAGTGAATTTTGAGCGAAAACTTAAATCATAAATCTGCTACAGAAGTTAATGTTTCTGGTTTTCATTAACACTACACAATGTTTACCAAATCTTGCTAATATTTTTTATTTTCCAGAAGCAGCAGTAGATAGACAGATCACCTTTCCTTTATCTCCAGCTCATAGTATCGAAATGGAAAGAAATGGAAAACCAACACTGGTTGAGTTGAATGAAGAAATGCAGAACATGGATGTAGAGGAATCACAATGTGAGTTTAATATGGTTATTTCCCTCCGGAAACTATTATATGAAAAATCTTCAGAGATCACATTGGAACTTCTATGTAAATATTTTCAAGTAATTAAAATTAAAAAAAAAAAGCACGTCCTTTACGTTTATGCTGGTCAACCCTATTCAGTACATTTGGCAGTTGCTCCTTTCAGTGGAGACTATACTTTGCTGGTGAAAGCAAAAATTAACTGGTGGGGACTTCGATTTTGGTATTGTTAAATCAAGGTTTTATTTTAATTTAGAAATGATGCTATAGATCATTTTAGCAGCTGTCAAGCTGATCTGTCATGTCTTCCACTGCAACATGGTTTTAAGTGTTGCTTGAGTTAGCTAGTTTTCAAGGAAAGTGACTTTTTTTCATTGCATATCTTATTTTCCTTAATTTTAGCATCAATGCCTTCAAAACTTAAAATATCCAGTTAAAAATTCCTAGCTAGTCACACTAACTTTACAGCCTTATCAAACTCACTCAATCCTTTCCTCATCTAGCTCATTACAGCAGCTTTCCCCCCAAAACTTGTGAGAGAAAGTATCTGGAAGGATATCAGATTAGATCTGTGTAGGGGTGACTAGTGCCTAAAACAGGGGTCAGCAACCTTTCAGAAGTGGTGTGCCGAGTCTTCATTCATTCACTCTAATTTAAGGTTTTGCGTGCCAGTCATACATTTTAACGTTCTTAGAAGGTCTCTTTCTATAAGTCTATAATATATAACTAAACTATTGTATGTAAAGTAAATAAGGTTTTTAAAATGTTTAAGAAGCTTCATTTAAAATTAAATAAAATGCAGAGCCCCTCGGACCAGTGGCCAGGACTCGGGCAGTATGAGTGCCACTGAAAATCAGCTCGCGTGCCGCCTTCGGCACCCGTGCCATAGATTGCCTACCCCTGGCCTAAAAGTAAGTGTTGGGACTGAATAAGTGTCAAAAAAACCAAACTTCTGTCACTTACTCCTTCAAGCTAAGTCTTACTTTCCTTCTTTCTTTGCTTCATGTGGTGACCAGGTTTTCAAAGCGAAAACCAGGATACTATTGCAAGGTGTGTTTGAGATAAGGGAAAAGTTTTGGAGAGGAGGGTGTCGGTGGTGGGGAGGAGGCACGCACAGAGGTGGGCAGATTAGAATTTCAGTACATGGAAGGAGAGAAAAAGATTCCGAAGTTTGTCCTATTCTCTCCTTATCCATCTACCCACCCCTCATTCCCTTTTACCTGCTGCCCCGTCCTTTTGAAAATTGAAGTTTGTTCATTAAATCAGGATGGGATAAAATATTTACCTCTGTACTTGTCTCCTTGCTATTTCTCCCAGCCCATCATTCTATTTTCTGTTAATTCTGATGCCCTGCTTCAATTTTTCAGTCACCTCTCATTCATTACTTATTTCTTGCTGTCTTCCGCCTGTTTTCAGTTTCTAACTTTCTGTGCTTTCCTTGCCTTTTTTGTGTTTTCTACATACTCCTGCCTCCTTTTTCCTTCCTATCCCCACTCATTTGTTTACAAATATGCTAATTGTTATTGCCAATCCCTCATCCTCATTTAGCAACCCATACCATCAGCTGCCTCACTTGCTTCTCCCACTGCCATTTATTGGAAGTCTGGTGTGCTCTCCTCCTTAACTCTTGTCTCATTTCCTCACTTTGCCAAGGAGGGGGGGGGAAATGTAGGCAATATGAGTGAATCTAACTGGGGATGCTTCTCAACCTGAGACATTGTCTTCTGGGGCTTTAGGCAACACAGAATTCTTGATCCTCTGAGAACTCATCTGAGATATTCCATCTGTGCTAGTATGCTACTGCCTGCAGGCCTCTAGAAGCTGTGAGTTAGTGAGCTGGAACAGCACCAGTTTCTGTTTTGTTTGAGACAGAGTAGGTAAGCTCAGACAGCAAGGTGGGTTAGTGGGAGGAAGCCCCAACTTTACAGTCAAGATTTTAAAGCATCAGTTTTGGGACATTGTTGGTAAGGGACACAGGATCTTTTTTTTTGGGGGGGGGGGCGGCGGAATTAGTTATGAATTGGTCCTCTGACTGCATTTAATATAACCATTAATTGGATGTAATAAGGACTGATTCATGTTTAAAAGTACATCACAGTTTCACTTTTATAATTTCACAAGAATGGAAAGTACCATTGCAATATTCTTGTCACCTCTGATCTGATTGTTTCAGTAAACATCAAGGGTTTTTTATGGCCTTGCTTGTGGCTGACACTGGTATTTTCAGCCTCAACTGATAAAAATAAAATATTCTATACTCTTATATGAAGCAGCAGTTAGAATACAACTCAGATTATATATGCTTATTCCATGATTACCTCTTTTAAAATAGTTTTACACTTCAGATGGTGGTAATGTGTGTAAAAAGCTTAATAATTGCAATTACTATTTATACTGAGATCCCACTTGAACGTCCCAATACGATTCAAAGTGCCCTATTGTGCTAGGTGCTATACAAATGCAAAATGCTATACAAATACAAATGCATACAAATATGTGGGTTTTTTTTCTCTAAGAATTGACAGTCTCTCAACTTCATTGTATAAAAATGCTTGCATCATTCTTCTCTGAAGCTCTTCTGTTTCATTGCTAATATCAGCTTTGGTTGCTATTCTTTTTTTCCAAAGTTTATTTGTAATATGACAACTGAAAAATGAGGATTTGCAATGCAGATGTTGACTAACTCTAACATCAAAAATGGTTTTAGTATTTTAGAGCCCTGTGCAGATACCAAATTTATATCCGCGGATGTGGATAGCCACAGATCTAAAGTGGATATCCGAGTAGCTGCAAGGGTCTACCAGGAATAGCAGCAGCGAAAGCAGCCGCACATCTGGCTGCCGCTTGCAGGAGCCAGCGTTCTGCATGGGCAGCAACTTCGACATGGCTCAACCGACCCCAGCCCCGCCCACTGGGGTGAGCACCAGGCTCAGTGGCTTGCACGATCCCAGACTAGCGTGCCCAGGGACAGCTGCTGCTGAGCCTGGTGTCCACCCCAATGGGCGGGGCTGGGAGCGGTTCAGCCATGCCAGAGGAGCTGCCTGTGCAGAGCGCTGGCTCCTGCAAGGGCCAGATGGACGTGCGGCTGCTTTTGCTGCTGCCTTTCCCATTAGAGCCCTGCAGCTCCTCGGATATCCAGGGATATAAACTTGATATCTGTGCAGGGTTCTTAAGTATTTGCATTGGAGTAATCCCATCTCCCTCATTTTGGCTTATTTAAATTGACATTTTCATCTGCTGTCAATGAAATCTAACATGAGCGCTTTTTTTTTTTTTTTTTTTTTAACTAGGACCTGTGATAGTTGTGGCTCAAACGACTATCAGTTCACCATTCTACAGGCCATAAACTTGTGCAGAATTTTGATGTTCTTTCCAGAGCATCAGCTGTGTTATATGTACAGTATATCTGAAAATGTACTTTTTTGAGAACTTTCTGAAAATTAAACGTACATAATTTGACTAGAACATAGCTTAGTTATTTCTTAAATAGGTGTCAGCTCACCATCTTAAGGTCTAAATTGAAGTTTAATATATATCCATTTAATTTATGAAAATGAATAACTTATTTTGTAACCTAACCTTATTTGATGAGTCCATATCCATGCTACTTAAATCATGTTGTGTTTTTTAAGGTCTACGGTTGTGTCCATTTTTGGAGGATCATAAAGAAGACATACTATGTGGTCCAGTATGGCTGGCTACTGGACTGGATTTGTCAGGACATGCTGGAATGTTGACATTAACAAGTCCAAAGCTTGTTAAAGGTAAATTAATTTATTACATTATCGCTCTAAAATGTGCATTACTAGAGTATACCCAATACTTCTGAGTTGAGCAATCTTGGTTAGGATTTATCAGATTAATTCCCCATAAAACCATGTTAATTATGGACCACTTACACCATATACATCCATGTTTAAATGCCTGTTCTTTAATGCCTAGAATTTATACTGAATTACCAAAAAAATACTTACTTAACTCAGGTGGTTGTGAATTTTAGCCATCAAATTAAAATCTCTTCAGTTTGATATAGTACCGATGTAGAAGCTCTTTCCTCTTTGTTTTTTTCCAGGTATGGCTGGGGGCAAGTACCGTTCATTTTTAATCCATGTTAAAGCAGTGAATGACAGAGGAACAGAAGAAATTTGTAATGGTGGAATCCGGCCTGTTGTAAGGATACCATCTCTAAAACCTCAAAGTAGTAAAGGGAATTCCCTTGCTTCATTGTTGGCCAAAGTTGCAGCAGGCAAGGTATTGAATAATTAACATAGTTGCAGCTATATTTTATGTATATTAAAGCTTCAGAATCAGTTGTATAAACCCCCATTTTGGAAATGAAAGGTCTCTTATACAGTTACCATAAGAGATTTAAAACAAATCCTAGTGAAGTTTTGATTAACTATATAAGTTTTATACCTACCAGTACTGTAGTTTAGGGTCTTGTTTTTCTAGCAAGAGGTGTGGTGATAACTATTAAACAGTAAAAGATCCATTCTCGCACTCAAGTCTTCTAGGCCTCCCATTGTTCAGCAGTATACCTCCTTAAATCCCTTCTTTGCTGAAGCCTACCTGTAATCCAGTGGAGTTAAAAAAATACATACCCCAACACTTAAATATTTTATATATATAATAAAAAAATCCTACATTAAAAGAATGTTATTAAGGCTACAAAGTCAAGCACTAAAAATATAAGAAACACCAGAATTTAGGTTGCCTGCACAACCTTTTTTGAGCTCCCTTTTTTGAGCCTGCATTATGATAGTCTTTAGTTACATGATCACATACTATATTTTCCTAACTTGACTTTGCAACCTTAAACAAAAATCCTATATTAAAACAACCTTAATTGCCTAGATTAAAACAAATGAAAAAAAAAAAAGTCTTTGTGTTGACCCATATTGACACTCACAAGGGTCATCAGCAGGCTAGGAACCTTAAGATCCACCACACAGTCCTCTGCCTCTTGAACTGATGGAGTAACTGATAGGTTGTCATCCTTCATTTAGATCAGCACTAGAGAGGGGTAGGACACTTTGCCAGTGGGTTTCACAGATTTGCTGACAGCAGAGGTCTGGTGAGTTTCAGGAATCTTGGAGCCCATTCCAAGCTTTGGAGGGGAGTGTTCTATAGTGGGCACAGAGTCTTCTGCCCATTCCCCTCCAAACATCACTCCTTTCTGTTCCATACCCTCTAGCTTGTTCCTGTCTTCCCTGTCCCTGGTGCCTTGTCATAGTCCCAGGCTCCTCACCTAGCCAGCCCCAATTTCTAGTTCTCGGGTTTCTCTTCCCAGTCTACTTGCCTATATAGTCCCAGTTCCTCTCCCTATGACTCCTTAACTGATCTGTCGGTCTCTCCTCCACCCTGCCCACATTCCTGGTTCCCATGTGCTCCTTGGCCNCCCCCCCCCCCCCCCCCCCCCCCCCCCCCCCCCCCAACCATTCTCCCTGGTTCCCAGTCTCCTTGCCAAGCCAGTCTTTCTCTCCTAGCTGCAAATCCCAGTCCCGTCCCAATTTCCTCCTCCTCCTCCCCTTTCCCTGCCACAGCGTCCATTCCCTCTGCTCATGGCTTTTTGTCCCAGCTTATTCTGCCTTTACCCCTTTGCAGGTCAGGCTCTTGTTCCCTCTGTTTGAATTAGGTAGCTTCATTGTCCATGCTGCCAGGCCATGGAGAGCACAGGAGAGACAGATCTGCATGCTGTCAGTTCAGGTGTCCAGACCTGGCACAGCCAGCCAAAGTCCAGAGCTGCAGTTGCAGGGAAAGTCTGCCTTAGCCCTTGGCTGAAGCGGGGATTTTCACAGAGACAGCAAGAGTCAGAAGACCGTCCCTTGACAAATTTAAAGCCCCTGCTCCAAAGCATGAGGGCACTAGAGCTTGACAAAGAAGAGGATGCTAGAATTAAACATGGGGAAAAACAACATATTCTTCCTTCATTTCATTCTCAGGAAACAGCTGAACAGTCTTGGCTGAATTTTTCAAAAAAACTCACCCTCTTTGGCAGTTATAAGCAGTTGACAATGGTATCTCACAATGGGAAGTTTCAGGCAGATTTAATAATAGCAAGGCTATCAGCTCCACCTATAATATATAATAAAATTGCTCTGAGATCATATTTTGTTCTTGAAGTATTCCATCTGTCTGAACTGTTGTCTAGCTAAGATTATTTTTTTTTGCGGGGGAGGACCATTGTCAATCTTATAGTGCCAATTACATGGATGGCCCTCAGTAAATAAACTACCTGAAATTACCCCTCAACTTTTACCTCAACAAAGCAGTTAAAATAAGCTAGAAATCTCCTTCTTTTGTTCCCAGCTGAAACATTCCACGATCATCAGCAGGGCTTTTTCAAGTGGGGGTTTTTACTTTTGGAACTTATTCCTCTTTACAGTCTGTCACACCTTGAGTCTGGGGATCTTTAGGGCACAAATGAAACTTGTTTAGCTTAGTTTTTAGCTTAAAAATAAAGCTAGAATATGCTCATTGTCTATATGGTACCATTAACAAGTAATAAATATTTCTGAGTTTAAATTACACAGCACTTTCATCTGAACAAGATGCATAAATGGAGGAATCACGAGTGCTGTAACTCTTGAAACCAATGATTTTTTTTTTCTTCTGACCTGTCAGGAAAAGTCATCCAATAAAATTGAAGCCAGCAATTCTTCACGAAAATCAGACAATCTGCGAGGGTGTGACTTACTTCAAGAGGTCTCTGTAACTATTCGAAGATTTAAAAAAACTTCTGTTTCAAAGGAAAGGTTAGTCTCTCTGTAAACATGTTTTATTTAAATGTTTAGGTTTTTAACTTCATTATTTATGACAAATCATAATCTGAAAGTTGGTATTTGTTAAATTAAGTTGACAGGAAAATGATTTAAAAATGTAAAATGGTCATATATGGGTCTTAAATCTTCACACTGTGTAAACTGTAATGGGATATCAAAATATTGTTTTCACTTAAAGAATGCCATAAATGTGTATGATTAGACATATTCTGGTAGTGAGAAATTTTTCTGGCCTTCAAATGAAAATGTAACTAGCAGGGATTTGTGTTGCACTGCTGTAAACTAGATCATTAAAATGAATCAGACTTCACTTTTTGAGGAAAAATCTTTCCCCATTCTTAGCTTATAGGTTGCCTAGTTTTTAAAAAAAACTTAGCACCAAGTATCAGTTTTACTTTAACAGTTCAACTTCTTTTCTGTTACTAATCTCTTCTTCTTTAGAGTTCAGCGCTGTGCCATGTTACAGTTTTCAGAGTTCCATGAAAAACTTCTTAACACACTTTGCAAAAAGACAGATGATGGTCTGACCACAGAACATGCTCAAAGCCTTGTGTTAGATACCTTGTGTTGGCTGGCAGGAGTGCAATCAAATGGACCTGGCAGGTAGAAGAGAGATTTCAATTAAATGCATATAGTTACTCTTCATTATCAAATTTCCTAATTATAAAAGGTTATATAATTCTCCAGAATATTTGTTTTTTTCTTTTTCAGCTCAAAGGACGGGAATGAGAGCCTACTTTCTAAAACACGTAAATGTCTTTCTGATATAATACGTATGTGCTTCTTTGAAGCAGGGCGGAGCATAGCCCACAAATGTGCACGGTTTCTAGCACTATGCATAAGGTTGGTGATTTATTTTAAGTTTGTGTAATACATGTTCTGAGGCTAATTCTATTTAGAGTTTACTTGTTTTTGTTATTCCTTGTAGTTAAATGTGCAAAATAATTTGATATGGTGGGAGTTAGAAAAGTTAAGTTAATATACTAGCCAGTCACCTGGGAATACATATGCTCAAATATGTTTACAAGGGAAGTGAAAGCCCCTCTCAACTAATTTTATTTTCCCCTGATGGAAAAATGTTTACAACAAACTCCTTAGAACATTTGATGCAATGGTATCATAATGCTTAGGGACTACAAGAAGAATGAAATATGAACTTTCATAGAGCATTTGTTTTTTTGCTAGTAATGGCAAATGTGACCCAAGTCAGCAGGGGTTTGGATCTGTTCTTCTGAAGGCTTTGCTTGACAATATATCTTTTCTACCTGCTGCTGCAACTGGTGGTATGTATAAAATATTTTTGCTGTCATAGGCATATTGCATACCTATATTAGATATGTTTTCCCTCACTCCTGTTTGAAAGAAGAACAAGTTCTATTTGATTAGTATGAATTGCTTTTTGCCAATCCTGTGAAATACCTATCTATTAATGTTCCATTTCAGAAGCGTGCCTCTTCTATTTAAATTAGTTTAGAGACTGATTTTTATAATGTTTTCTAAAGCAGAATGCCTAGTGTTACCAACAAGGGTTTGATTTAATAATTAGAGAGACCTCAGGATCATTTAGCTTGATTGGATTTATTTAGATAACTAGTTAATTAGACAGCACATAAGAGTATAGTTACCACAGTCTGAGAACCAATCCTACATCCAGTGACAAGTAGCTTGCACTCTTTGATAGGTTCATGGGTCAACAGACTCCCCTTGTCACTGTAAAATTAATTTTAGTGACACATTTAATTACAAGCAAAAGAGCTGTAAGCAAAGTATAAAAATGTAAGAACGGCCATGTTGGGTCAGACCAAAGGTCCATCTAGCCCAGAATCCTGTCTTTCGACAGTGGCCAATGCCACGTACCCCTGAGGGAATGAACAGAACAGGTAATCCTCAAGTGATCCATCCCCTGTCCCCCATTCCTAGCTTCTGGCAAACGGAGGCTAGGGATACCGTCCCTGCCCATCCTGGCTAATAGCCATTCATGGACCTATCCTCCATTAATTTATCTAGTGCTTTTTTGAACCTTGTTATAGTCTTGGCCTTCACAACATCCTCTGTCAAGGAGTTCTACAGGTTGACTGTGCATTGTGTGAATAAATACTTCCTTTTATTTGTTTTAAACCTGCTGCCTATTAATTTCATTTGGTGGCCCCTTGTTCTTGTGTTATGAGAAGGAGTAAATAATACTTCCTTATTTACTTTCTCTACACCAGTCATGATTTTATAGACCTCTATCATATTCCCCCCCGCCACCCTCTCCTTAGTCATCTCTTTTCCAAGCTGAAAAGTCCCAGTCTTATTAATCTCTCCTCATACGGCAGCCGTTCCATACCCCTAATCATTTTTGTTGCCCTTTTCTGAACCTTTTCCAAGTCCAATATATCTTTTTTGAGATGGGGCTACCACATCTCCACGCAGTATTCAAGATGTGTGTGTACCATGGATTTATATAAAGGCAATATGATATTTTCTGTTTTATCAATCCCTTTCTTTAATGAGTCCCAACATTCTGTTTGCTTTTTTGACTGCTGCTGCACATTGAGTGGATGTTTTCAGAGAACTATCCACAATGACTCCAAGATCTCTTTCTTGAGAGGTAACAGCTAATTTAGACCCCATCATTTTATATGTATAGTTAGGATTATGTTTTCCAATGTGCATTACTTTGCATTTATCAACATTGAATTTCATCTGCCATTTAGTTGCCCAGTCACCCAGTTTTGAGAGATCCTTTTGTAGCTCTTCGCAGTCTGCCTGGGTCTTAACTATCTTGAGTAGTTTTGTATCATCTGCAAATTTTGTCACCTCACTGTTTACCCCTTTTTCCAGATCATTTATGAATATGTTAAATAGGACTGGGCCCAGAACAGACCCCTGGGGGACACCACTATTTACGTCTCTCCATTCTGAAAACTGACCATTTATTTCTACCCTTTGTTTCCTATCTTTTAATCAGTTACCAATACACGAGAGAACCTTTCCTCTTATCCCATATTTTGCTTAAGAGCCTTTGGTGAGGGACCTTGTCAAAGGCTTTCTGAAAATCTAAATACACTATATCCACTGGATCCCCCCTTTTCCATATGCTTGTTGACCCCCTCAAAGAATTCTAGTAGATTGGTGGGCCATGATTTCCCTTTACAAAAACCATGTTGACTATTCCCCAACAATTTATGTTCATCTATGTGTTTGACAATTTTGTTCTTTACTATAGTTTCAACCAGTTTGTCTGGTACTGAAGTCAGGCTTACCGGCCTATAATAGCCGGGGTCACCTCTGGAGCCCTTTTTAAAAATTGGCATCACATTAGCTATCCTCCAGTCACTTGGTACAGAAGCTGATTTAAATGATAGGTTACAGACTACAGTTAGTAGTCCTGCAATTTCACATTTGAGTTCCTTTAGAAGTCTTGGGTGAATACCATCTGGTCCTGGTGAGTTATTACTGTTTAGTTTATCAATTTGTTCCAAAACCTCCTCTAATGACACTTCAATCTGGGACAATTCCTCAGATTTGTCACCTAAAAAGAATGCTCAGGTTTGAGAATATCCCTCTCATCCTCAACCATGAAGACGGATGCATAGAATTCATATCATTTCTCCGCAATGGCCTTACTGTCCTTGAGTGCTCCTTTAGCATCTCGATCGTCCAGTGGCCCCACTGGTTGTTTAGCAGGCTTCCTGCTTTTGATGTACTTAAAAATTTTGTTGCTATTACTTTTTGAGTCTTTGGCTAGCTGTACTTCAAATTGTTTTTTGGCCTTCCTAATGATATTTTTACACTTCATTTGCCAGAGTTTACGCTCCTTTCTATTTTCCTCACTAGGATTTAACATCCACTTTTTAAAGGATTCCTTTTTGCCTCACTACTTCTTTTACTTGGTTTTTAGCCACAGTGGCTCTTTTTTGGTTCTCTTACTATGTTTTTTAATTTGGGGTATACATTTAAGTTGAGCCTCTATTATGGTGTCTTTAAAAAGTTTCCATGCAGCTTGCAGGGATTTTACTTTTGATGCTGCTCCTTTCACCAAATGCACACATACGCCACCTGCCCATAGGCAGGTAATCATACATGCCGCATACATGCTGCATTGGGTGCAATAAACTGGGTTGCCCTCACTCTATTGCTGGACTTCTGCCTACATTCTCTTTTTGCTCCTGCAGCTGGTACCTTTGTTGTTGCTTTGTTTTTATCACGGGATGTTTTTGTGTTTAAGTTTAAGGAATGTTAAGTGTATGTAACACCCCCCAGCCCCCTCACAACTCCCTCGCAAAACTCCTGTTAGCCGTTCTTGTTCGCTAGCTTCTCTGGTTGCTTAGGAGCAGGCTTTTTAAAGCCCTGGTCTTCCTGAGTAGCCCTGTCCCCTAGTTAAGGGTTGATGGGTGCTAAAGGGTTTAGGGATCAAAGCCTCGTTAAGAAGCTCTCAGCCTTGCCTAGCAGGCCGCTAGGCTCAGCACCCACACGGTCCCCCAAACAAACAGACCACATGGTATATTTCAGTCCCGCAGCAAGCACACCACAACAAACAAACACGCACACAACAGACGACAAACTTACCCGAAGGGTCACGTAACCTCCTCCTTCACCTGGAGAAGTCACTCACAAAACTCCCCTGTTAGCTGCTCCTGTCTAACACTAAATAATTTTGTTAAAATTACATAACTAGCAAATAAAGCATGTGTTAGAATTTTTGCTTTTTAGCCATATATCTTAAGTGGCAAAATAGAATTACTGCAGTAACTGTAACTATTTGTAACAAAATCAAAGCCTTAAAGGTTACTTCTATCCAAGTGTATAAGATAAAAATGTCAGTCTTCATCATGTGTTAACTGATTTAGATTTTCCTTTGCTTTTTTCATACGGTTGCTAAGCTGTATGACATGAGTAACTTTTCTAGTTGCTGAGGTAACAGACATTCGAAATATAGGTATCAGGATTGCTAATTTAGGAAAAATGCATTGGAATGCATGGAATTAGGTTAATGTAATGTACATAAAGTTTCATGAAACATTCTTCCAAAAAACAAAATCTAGCATTTGATTTTCCAATAACTTAACCTTCTTGACCAAGTTAGAGTTGTCAAGAAACATAGTTCTTAAAGTAAAAAACCGAAACAAATACCCCCTCCCCTCCCAAATATACTTAATGCTTTGTGTGCTGAAACAGCATTATCTTTAATAACTGTAGCTGGCTTGCTCTCTACAGTTTAAACAGTACTCTTAAGGATGAATCCTACACACCTTCTAGTTGCAGAACACGAGCATAAATCATGTACGCATTAGAAAGAGACAGCATTGATATATAGTGCTGCTATGTAAATAAAACATGGTTGTATGTTTCTCTCTCCTGATATCCTGAATATGTAGTTTTTCTAATTATGGCATACTATACAATTAATAACAATATATGTATTCTAGTATAGTATATAATATATACGATGTATACAACATATGAGACGATATATATATTGTATAGTATGCCATAATTAGAAAAACTGAGCAACTGTTATACAAAAAAGAGAAAAGGGTTAGTTACATCAAATGTTAATTTTCTACATCTGTGAATGAATGAACATTAATGTAATTTTAATTTACTATTTATTTTTAATGGTTATTGTTTCTATCTAAGGCAGTACTGGTATTTTGTATATACTAATGTTACTTGCTGTAGCAATCTTAATTTTAAAGTTAAGATTTTTTAGTATGGGAATGTTTCTAAAGGGATTGTTTAACAAATAGTTACACACTTGCACTATAAATTAATGTTAATATAAATTAATTTATTAATTAATAAATTTGACTCTCTACTATGTTAACTGAACTACTTTAATACAGACATTTTCCTGAGGAACTTCCTTTTCTTGAATTCTAAAGTTGAGCTGATATTAAAATGTAAAATTCTGATGGAGGTTAAAATACTTGAATGATATAAAATGCTAAAACTTTTTAGGAAGTGACTGTTTTTACATTTCATTATCAATATTTATGATACTTAAATTTGCCATTTTTGTTAATTTATTCTGAGCTTTTTTGGAATGCAATGTTAGCCATATTTCTGTTGAATTGAAATTCCTGTTCCCTTCTTTAGGATCTGTGTACTGGTATTTTGTATTGCTGAATTATGTGAAGGATGAAGATTTGGCAGGATGCAGTACAGCTTGTGCATCCTTGCTAACTGCTGTGTCCAGACAGTTGCAGGACCGGCTAACACCCATGGAAGCTTTACTTCAAACAAGGTATTGAGAGGAAAATATGTAGTTGTATGCACATTTTCTTGTAAGCATGCTGTTTACTCAAATTTTTAAAAAAATGTTTATCATTTTGAATGATCTTCTTAGACATTGTCAAGTAACTTTTTTTTTTTTTTTTTTTAATTTGTTTCTTTCCATAGTTTTTAGTACTGGTACAAGTATGATCTGGCTCTTTTTCTTCTGATCTTAATTTTTGTATGTGTTTTTGAAAAGTTGAAACGAACATGGCTGTTCAACAGATTCATTTTGCAATATTTTGTTTTATGAGCAAGCATTGATTAACACAGCTCTGTGAAATGTTATTTAACTGGTGCAGAGACAAGAAGGGAATTAGTAATTGTCTGTTTAAAGTGTTCAAATACAAATATATGTTGTGTGATATTTTATGCAATGCATCTGTTCACCAACAATTCTCAAACTCAAAACAGACCAAAGGATTTCCTATTTTGAGTATGTGAAAGGAATCCAATGCTTTGGCTTGACAGAATTCGACTTTTACTTTTTCTAATTTCAACAGATAATATCAATTGTTTATTTGTAAGCATTTTTAAGGATTTTTACCTATTGACATTTTCACAGTTGGGGGAAATTGGAGTGGGGTCAGACAACAATTAGACATTCAGATTCAAAAAGTTAAAACTTTATAATCGTTCATGCAAATTGTCAGCATTGCTTGTCCAAATATGCAGAGTAAATCCCTTTAAACTCTTAAGTTCCCAAGCATCATTTTTTCCCTCCTTTTCTGATCTGTAAATTTCAATTATTGATGGAAATATTTTTTCATCTGTATGTGTGTATAGTGAAATCAATGTTTACTGACATTTACTGATAAATTTAATCCTTCCAGCCTAAATATACTGCTGGAAATTGGCGAGTGCCACAGGACCCTGCAAATTCTTGCAGTTTATTGCTGAGTCCACCATATTTTTAAAATGCTGGTACCAAAGGACAAATTCCAGGTCTCAAAATCTGGACCAACTCCCTGTAAAAATGGGTCCATGTATAAATTAAATAGCAATACTATTCCAGGCTGTGGTGGTGATAGATCTCTTGCACTAAACAGACCAATCTGGTCAACTTCTGGAGAGCGTGGGAGGAATATCAAGGAAACTGGTGTTGACAATTCCGTAGGTTGCACTTTCCTGTACCCCATTCCGGTGCTATGGAGCACTGTTCTGTTGGAGGTGGTACTTGCAGATTGTGACAATTGTTGTTTGTTTTGCCACTGTGTTAGTCAAGCTTATTAAAAATGTGAAGGGTCTGAATAGAGGAGGAATTAGAGAGGATCCTGAGTCTCTAGATGGAAATCTATAAATCCCGCAGGCTGGCACTTAAAGGGATATAACCTTGAAATCTGGTCAGTTAAGACTGAATTAGTTTCAGGCATTATACCTACATCTGTGTTCCCACCAACATTTTCCCCTGCATTGAATGAAATTGACTGGACAGTATTTTGTGTGCAGTGTAGTTGTAGCTGTGTTAGTC
Organism: Platysternon megacephalum; assembly: GCA_003942145.1. Lineage (NCBI taxonomy): Eukaryota > Metazoa > Chordata > Testudines > Platysternidae > Platysternon > Platysternon megacephalum. The sequence continues at coordinate 6,784,007 of QXTE01000055.1, read as the reverse complement.
CCAGGATATTAGAGACACAAGGTGGGTAAGGTAATATCTTTTATTGGACCAACTTCTATTGGTGAGAGACCAGCTTTCGAGCTACACAGAGCTAAAGAAGAGCTCTGTGTTCTTCAAAAACTTGTCTCCTTAACCAATAAAAGATGTTACCTCACCCACCTTGTCTCTCTAGACAGTATTTTGTCAAAGAAAGTAAATTGGAAAATCAGAAAAATATTTTTCTTTCAATATTAGATATTAACTTGTAACAAAAGGAGGTAAAATATTAATACAATGACTTCTTTAGTTTGACACTGTCACTTTAAGGTTCCAGACTCTCATTCAATCTGGTAATTGAGCTGTTCCTTAGAAGCAGGCTATGTTCTTAATCAGTGCTTACAACCATTCTATTACCATGGTTTAACAGGAGCTGGGAGGGGGCATTGAAACATCAGTTTTCTTTTCTTGTCACCTCAACATCAAACTACTGTAATGTATGATACTTGGGGCTGCATCTGCAGATTAAAGTTAGAGAAGAACCTGACTGACTGCATGTCAGGCAGAGCTTCATGAAGAGAGCTTGTTGTTGGGTGAAAAACAAGATCCACTTCAATGTAGGTTTAAATGGTGTCTTTTAGCCTGCATTTTGCATGTTTTAAGACAATGCTATTATCACCAGTGAATTACATATACACCAAAAACAGCTAAGGCAAGAAAGATAATTGATTAAGTTACCTCTCCTGGGGACAGGGCAACTCTTGTCAAATCTCTGATCGCTGCTGTGTTCTTCCCCTCTGTCTTCTCCACTTTCTTGTTGTAAATCACCTATCTTTTATCTCTTATTCCATAACTCTGCACAGACTCAGCTTATCTAGTAACCTCATCTGTGTACCTATCTATTCTAATCCCCCCCCCCCAAACTAAAACATTCTCATGCATAACCCCCAGTAACTAACCTAAACTAATATGTTTTTGCTTATCCCACTAAAACTTACTTTTATCATAGATGACTTACCTATGTCATCTATTCTCTGCTATCATCATCTCTGGCTTAATCTAGTTGTTTTTAATCTTATGACTCTGTTTTTGTGGCTTTGGGTTTTTACTGGAGGGGCTGGGGGGCATCTGAAGTTGTTAAAAATTCTTTCATGACTCTCTGCTTTACCCTGCTCTTTACTCAGACCAAGGTTTTTTGCAAATAAACCACACAAACCATGTTTCATGGTTTGCACAACTCTGAAGCTGTTTCAGCTACATTCTGAAATGCCACGTTAGCAGAGACACATACAAAAGCAAAATTCCTTCATGTTTTCTTAACTATAATATTCATTTCTTTAACATTAGTGAGTGTGTATATATATTTGACTAACACAAGTCATTACACAGCTTTCTAACACCATGCTAGTGATGCTCTGTGATCTGTGCATGCTGCCTGTTAGTTTCCAATCAGTGTTTAAGGTATCGGTTTTAACCTAGAAAACCTTAGATGTCCAGGGACCCTGTTACCTGAGACCATCTCTCTTCCTTTCCAATACCTCTGCAGTTGAGATGAGCTAAGGAACACCAGCAGAAGCATCTTTCTCATCACGTCTACAGATATCACAGCCTTCGTTATGAGCTGATTACTCTGCTCCTTGGCATTCCCAGTGTGGCTTTACCTATTAATCAAGGCAAATTTGCTGCCTTTTTCTGCTGTTGAGATTTCACACCCATGATGTACTGTTCTCGTGTTATAAAATGTGTATAAAACAAAACTGCTTATATATTTAAAAAATCAGAAAATGAGGTTTTTCCTACTGACTTATTTGTAGAATGCTGCATGTTTACAAAGGTAAAGATGAATGTAATGGTATGTAGTTAAATTCAACAAAATATGAAATGTCATCTTTGTAGTCTTCTAGGAATCCCTTCAAATTATTGAGGTTAATGTGCTTGCACGGTCTCCCCTTCTCCCACACACTCTCTTAAATAATTGAAGTCAAATCATCAGGAAAAAGGTAGCATGTGTGATGTGTGGCCACATTCTTTTTTTATAAATAAGATGACAACCACTGGTAGATTTTTCACTATGGAGCATTTTATGGAGTATATGATCGATAGTATTCATAGTCTCTACAACTTCTGTGTCCTATTTTTTCTCATCACCACCATCAGTTGGTATAATACTTGGTAATCATGTGGAAGCAGGTGTTCATTTAAATTAATGCTTAGCTTCCTATTGTCTGTGAGTGAGCAGATACACTTTTGGTGACTAGCTACTGCCATGGGAAAAAGCCACATGAGTAAATGCTTGAGAAGGGATAGTTCAAGTGGTGTACAACTATGAAGTGGGGATGGTTATTTATCCCTCTTGAGAGACAGAGACAAATGACAGTATTACACAGGTAGCCATCAACTGTCAGCTCAACCCTACTTCAGCTGAACCTTGCATGAGCTGTTAAACATCTCCAATATCTCCAAAGTACTCCAGACTCTCTCTTCATTTCCACTGTCACTGCTGTGCTGCTGCTTTGATCCTCTGAATGACTCAACATTGCCTAGCATTAGATCAGAGTTTTGTCAAATACACTTAAACATCATGTGGTCTTTACTTCTGGGGTGTCTCCTTTCCCCAAGCATTAGAAAGTAGCAAATGATATTTTAAAACATTTCACATATGTAGCCACAACATAATGCTCTGGTCAGGAGATGCAGCTTTTTTGGTTCCCATGCTACACCTGTTGTTGACTACTTTTTCCATTAGGCAAATCAGTGTAATGACTTTATCAATGCTTGCATCATCCCAAAGAAAAAAGACTTGTTCCATTGTAAAAGGACCTCATGATGTCATCTTTGATAGCGGACAGTCTGTCCATGCAAAGAATGGTGGTCTGACTTTTGGGGCTGTGGAACAGTACATGTAGAAACCGTGGATGACAGTATGATGATCATATCCATACTAAACATGTTGAACTGTCTATATCCTTCATTACCACCTACTTCATGTGAAGCTGTCCGAGCACAGACTGGTCAGTTTCACCACTGCTATTCAGTAATGGGCAGCAATGAAACTTTTAAGAATCATGTCAATTTCAGTCAACAGTTGCCAGGGTTCCAGAGTTTCTGGCATGGCAGAGATGCTGTGCTGACTGCCTTGGAATCAGGGATGCTGGTGCTTCCAGAATTCATGGGCAGTCTGTGGAGGCTGGAAGTCTTGAGGGTCCCTAGACCTGGGGCAATCCCTGTGATGGGGTGCCCCACAGTGGTGGACCCTGGAAGCCTGTCCCAGGACTTCCAGACTCCCAGGCCAACTGATTCTCTGAGTTTGCCCAACTCTTGGGGTAGTGGGCTGCAAGAGTTGGGAAGCCCGAGGGTCCTCAGCTCCTTTGCAGTCTGTATGGCAGCACTCTCCCAAAATTGTGGACTCTGGGATTCAGGCTCAAAGGTAAACCTATAAGTGGGCTGCTGAGGAGCTAGGCAGGCGAGCTGGCCAGGCAAATTTTGAAACCTCACCTAGGTACTATTGGAAGATTAGTTAAAATCAATGTGTTTCTGCACAGTGTTTAACGTTCAATGAATTGCTATTTTTCTGATGAAAACATGCTCCATCAGAACATTTCCAACTAGCTCTCTTTGCCAGAGAGATGCAGGGCATGCTGAAAACACCATCTTTGTGGAAGACTGAATGGCTTTGGGTTTTGGGAGAAAAGTGGTATATCTTTACCAGCTGGCTGAGTTAAAGCAGTAATCTAATGTGTGGGTGTTTATACTGCTATGCTGCTGGGTGGCTATTGGGCATATGAATTGTAATTCTTATGGGTCTATGGCTTTCTTATGTTTGAGAATATTTTCAAGACAATATTGTATTAAGTCTTAGAGACTGTTCTAATGACAGTTGCTTAGTCAAGATAGGCTGTCCACCAGTGTATGTCAATTTAGAGGATTTTAGTGAAATATGAATAATTGGTAACCTCAAAGATCCTTTTGAAATAATACAACCAAGATCCTAAATGAACTACTTGGCTTTTTGTCTCTGAGTCTCTATGCATTCTCAATAATTTATAGTTACAGCTTGGTGTCTGAAGAAGTGTTCAACTGTCTTATTCTGTTTGCAGATATGGATTATATAGTTCACCTTTTGATCCAGTTCTCTTTGATTTGGAAATGAGTGGCTCTTCCTGTAAGAATGTATACAACAGCAGCATTGGTGTACAATCAGATGAAATTGATTTATCTGATGTTCTTTCAGGTATGCACACTTAAAAAAATTATACTTGATCTGAAACTTTTGTAAAATAGTAACTCTTAAGAACAATAACTTTCCCCCCTTTTATTGGTTTACTTAGCATTTAGTATTGTAGTCTTTAAGTGACTCTGTATTTTAACCTTTGATTAGATTTGTGAAAGTGTAAAACATTATCTTCTGAGAACTGAAGAGCACATATGTCTCAAAGTGACTTGCCTCAACTTGTTTACATGACTTTTTAAAGATAATTGCTTTCATGCATAGAGTCTGGTGACATAAATGTTCATGACTCCTATGCTTTTTAAGTAGACACTTTTTTTGATGCTTTTTCAAATGTGGAGCCCAGGCATTACATGACACTGATTAATTTGTGTGTGATGCATCATTATGAAAACCCTCTCTGTTGCTCAGGCATTAATTTTTTTAATATGTTTGTCTCACCCATACGTTTGTGGTTGGTGTTTCCTTTTCCCCCTTTCATCTCAAAACTGATTTAAAAAAAAAATAAAAAATTTCTTTAATGCCTCCTACGCTTCTAGCAATGAGTTGTTCCCACTATGGCCTGTTGTCATTAAAAGTGCATTCACCAATCCAGAGGAAATCCATCTTGGCGTCACAAGCTTTTAGAGCTGCCTCTCAGCTCAATATGAAAACTCTGGTGTTGGTCATCCACACCCTGTCTTCATCAGTCATGCAATTCCCTAAAGACGGAACAGTCTGACTTGACTGAGCCTGACTCCCCTCTTAAACCCCCTTCCCCCAAAAGACAAGTATGGAGGTCAAGCATGAAGAGATATTTAGATGGGTTAAAAAACCCCAAGAGGCTTTATTTTTGTCAACTCTATCAAAAAGCACAGTCTCCAAGGAAAGAATACTGGAATGGAATACTAGGGAGGTGGTGGAATCTCCTTCCTTAGAGGTGTTTAAGGCCTGGCTTGACAAAGGCCTGGCTGGGATGATTTAGTTGGGATTGGTCCTGCTTTGAGCAGGGGGTTCGACTAGATGACCTCCTGAGGTCTCTTCCAACCCTAATCTTCTATGATTCTATGAATACTAAATATCTAAGAAGTCAAGACACTTAATGGATAGCAGTCCTGAAGATGATGAATTGACATCCTTTCCGCCCACCCCTTCCTGATTTTTGTCTCTGACTACTCTGGAAAGTTGATTAACATGTATTATTTGTCCCCATCACTGGAATAAATTATACCTGGAGGAAGCTAATTTTACTCCAGTTAGAGGTCTCTCACCCCTCAGCCTAGAAGGAAGTTAGGGATTGAGGTGGGATTATCTTTTCTTGTTTCTGATGAACTTGAAAAAGTTACACTTTGCCTGCAACATGGCAAAGGGATCAATCAGTAGTCTGCCATAAACTTAATGAAACTGAGAATTTTACTTTACTCAGTAGCTCAATTTTTCAGCTGATTAAAAATATTCTTTAGCTGAGGATACTATTCTTGAGTTCCCCAAAAGAAGCATAGTGACTAAGAACTATAAAATCTTCTTTCTTTGCAGTACTGGACCACTTCCATGCCTGATAATAGTCTCTGCTTATACCTCTCTTCACTGAGTTAATAAACTTTCTTCTGTTCTTAAGTCTAAGGATAAACGTGTCAGAAAAAATTACCAAGGGCATCAAGTGGTCATCTTCACTTATGTGTAACTACATAGGTAATATCTCATCTTACTGACCCTATCATAATTAATTGAAGTGCTCCGGCCATTGAACCGTTCTCTCTCTTATGGGATTTCTTCTTTTTACCGTAGCCTGATTTGAATGTCAGAACAGCTTTACCTTTTAAGGTTAAATAATTGCATTCAAAGCTGTCTTAAACCAGTGGAAGACAAGGCACTATCACGACTCACCCTTGTAATATTTAGTTCTTCTTCGAGTGCTTGCTCTTATCGATTCCAATTAGGTGTGCGCGCGCCACGTGCACGATCGTCGGAAGATTTTTACCCTAGCAACCCCGGTGGGTCGGCTGTGGAGCCCCCTGGAGTGGCGCCTTCATGGCGCTGGATATATACCCCAGCCGACCCAGCGCCCCCTCAGTTCCTTCTTACCGCCCGTGACGGTCGTTGGAACTGTGGAACACAGCATAGCTGTTCTCCACTCTCCCTAGCTCTTTCCTTTACTTAGTTAGTTACTTAGTTCTATAGTTGTAAATTACTGTTTCTAGTTATCGTAGTAGTTCATAGTTGTATATAGAATACTTATAGGTGATAGCAGGTTGGAAGGGGTCCCTCTCCCTCCTTCCTCCCGGTGAGCTGCCGGTGCTCATGCCCGGGGCTCCGGGCTTCAAACCGTGTTCGGCTTGCTCTAAGCCTATGCCAACGAGTGACCCCCACGACGCTTGTTTAAAGTGCCTCGGGGAATCGCACCAGGCTGAAAAGTGCAAGATCTGCAAGGCTTTTCGGCCCCGGACCAGAAAGGAACGGGACTTTCGTTTGAAGCAGCTCCTTATGGAGGCGGCCCTCAGCCCAGACACGCCTTCGGCGCGCCAGCTTCCGGCACCGAGTCCCTCGGTGTGTAGTGCCCGGCGGCTGTCCCTACGGCACCGCGCGTAGACGCTCAGAAGGGTCCACGGCACCGACCCTCCCCGGCACCGTGCCCTCTAGCACCTCGGCACCGGTCACTGTCCCCGGGTCAAAAGAAAAGACCCCAGAAATCGGACAGGACCGCTTCTAAGAAGTTGGCATCGGCTCCCACCGTATCCTTAGAGTCACGTCCGGCACTGGAGCGACCAAGGGCGCAGGCACCGATACCGACACCGTCGACTCCGGCACCCTCAGAAAAGCCGTTGAGTCCGGTGCGGTCGGCCTCACCGACCCGCATGGTGGTCGAGCCTGGTCTCCCGTCGACCCCGGAGACTTTTGCGACGGCGAGGGCCCTCATTGCCCTCGCGGAGCCGGCACCGACCCGCACCACAGTGCCGCATCTCACCCGAGCGGTACTGTCTAGGGGCAAGCCGACCCTGATACGTCCACCGTCTCCGAGCGTGGACTCTCACCGCTCCCTCTCTAGGAGCAGATCTCGGCACCGCTCGCCGTCCCGGCACCGTTCCCCATCACGGAACCGCTCGTACTCGCGGCGCCGATCGTCCTCCCGATACCGCTCCACATCGCAGCACCGCCCAGGTCGTCGGTACCGCTCGGGCTCCCGGCGCCGGTCTCGGCACCGCTCAGACCGCCGATTGCGCTCCAGAAGCCGCTCCCGACACCACTCTAGGAGGCGGCCATCCTCAAGGTCCCGATCTGGATCTCGGCACCGACGAGACTACTGGCACCGATCCCGATCCCGGCACCGATCCCCGGCACCGCGCAGAGACGGTCCCCCTGTCGGCCGGCACCGCTCGGCACTGTTCCCGGCGCCATCAGGGCAGGCACGCTCCGCACCACCCTGGCCCTCACGATCGGCCTCGCGCTCCTCCCACTCTGAAGGAGCCTCCCGATCGGCCTACCCCGCACCGGGGCAAGTGGCGGACAACTTAGGCCGCTGGCAAGAAGGGGACGACGACCCTAACCAGGACCCTGCACAGTGGTCATTTTGGACCCCATGGGCATACCACCAAGCCCAGGGCGCTCCGCCAGCAGCCTCCCATTCAGCACTCTCGGAGCCCAGAGTACTGGAGGCCACCATCAGCCGCCCCCCCCCGAGCGGAGTGGAGGCTTCGGCTCCGACACCCGTATGGGTCACAGATCCTGCTCCTGTTGAGCCTGACCAGCCGGACCTGGAGCACTTGGAACCACCTCAGGACCCACTGGCCCCCATGCCTTCTTCCTCATCTTCCCCAGATGAGGCAGTGGCAGGGACATCTACCTCTGGTCCCCCCCCGATTGACCTCCGTGCTCACCAGGACCTTCTACGTAGGGTGGCACGTAGCATGGACCTCCAGGCTGAGGAGATAGTAGAGTTGGAGGATCCAGTGGTGAGCATCCTCTCAGCGGATGCACCATCCCGGGTGGCATTGCCGATCATACGGACGATTCAGGCTAACGCCAAGACCATCTGGCAAACCCCAGCCTCTATCCCACCCACGGCCAGAGGAGTGGAGAGGAAGTACTTCGTCCCCTCTAAGGACCACGAGTATCTCTATACTCACCCCGAGCCGTGTTCCCTAGTGGTTTCCTCGGTGAACGCTCGGGAGCGCCATGGGCAACAGGCGTCAGCACCCAAATCCAAGGACGCCAAGCGCTTCGATTTGTTCGGACGCAAAATTTATTCGGCCGGGGGTTTACAGCTCAGGGCTGCAAATCAACAGGCGCTCCTGAGCAGATACGACTACAACTCCTGGAGCGCAATGTCTAAATTTAAGGAACTGATCCCTAGTACATCCAGGGATGAGTTTGCGGCTCTGGTAGAAGAAGGCAAGAAGGTAGCAAGGACCTCCTTACAGGCCTCTCTCGACGTTGCGGACTCTGCAGCTAGGACTCTAGCTTCAGGCATAGCGATGCGACGCATCTCCTGGCTGCAGGCGTCTGGCCTACCAGCAGAGTTGCAGCATACACTGCAGGACCTCCCCTTTGATGGGCAGGGCCTGTTTTCGGACAAGACGGACTCTAGGTTGCAGACCCTAAAAGACTCCAGGACAATGATACGCTCCCTGGGGATGCATGTCCCGGGGCCTCAGCGTAGACCCTTTAGGCCGCAGCCTCAAAGGTTCTTCCCCCCCCTCCTCGTCCAAGACAGGATACGTACAGGAGGCGTGGGCGTGGGGGTAGAAGACGGTCCAGTGGCCACCAACCTGGTCAGAACCAGGGCCCTCCTAGACCGTCGGCAGGACCCAGACAACATTTTTGAAGGTGCGCCCGAGGATGGCGTACTAGCCACCTTCCAGGATCCTTCCCCACCTTTTCGGGATCGTCTATCCCATTTCCACCTTGCGTGGTCCCTCATAACTTCAGACCAATGGGTCCTTCGCACGGTGGAAAGGGGATATTCTCTCCAATTTTCTCCCCCCCCGCCCCCCATCCTCCCTCCCCGTCCCTCTTCAGGGACCCCTCTCACGAGCAACTTCTCATACAGGAGGTCCTTGCGCTCCTGTCCATGGGAGCGATCGAAGAGGTCCCACCAGAACTGAGGGGCAGGGGGTTTTACTCCCGCTATTTCCTAATCCCGAAAACAAAAGGGGGGCTTCGGCCCATATTAGATCTGCGCGGACTCAACAAATTCATGGTAAAGTTGAGGTTCCGCATGGTCTCTTTGGGAACTATTATCCCATCCTTGGATCCTGGGGACTGGTACGCCGCCCTTGACATGAAGGACGCCTATTTTCACGTAGCAATTTACCCACCGCACAGGCGCTTCCTTCGCTTCATGGTAAACCACCACCATTACCAATTTACCGTTCTCCCATTCGGACTGTCCACGGCTCCGAGGGTATTTACCAAATGTATGGCCGTCGTCGCAACCTACCTCCGCCGACAGCGGGTACAGGTGTTCCCGTATCTCGCCGACTGGCTCATCCGGGGCCGCACCAAGGACGACGTCCGATAGCATGTCGGACTCACCATCCAAACCTTCCGCAGGCTGGGCATCTTACTCAACAAGGAGAAGTCAACTCTGGAACCAACCCAGAGAATAGAGTTTATCGGGGCAGTCTTGGACTCCAAACTTGCCCGCGCTCTCCTACCGGACGCTCGTTTTCAGGCTATTGCGCACATTATTCGCAGCCTCCAAAGCTTCCCGACGTCCACGGTACAAACGTGCCTCAGCCTTCTAGGGCACATGGCGTCATGCACCTACGTAACCAGGCATGCCAGACTTAGGCTCCGCCCACTTCAGGCCTGGATAGCAAAGACGTATCGACCAAGTCGAGACAGCCGGAACATGGTGGTCACGGTTCCGGAATTGGTCTTGACCTCCCTCGGCTGGTGGCTGAACCACTCGTCGGTGTGCGAAGGGGTCCCATTTCACCCCACACAACCTTCCTTACACCTGGTCACAGATGCATCATCTCTGGGATGGGGTGCCCACCTGGGGGAGCACCAGACACAGGGCCTCTGGACCGCATCCGAGTTGGCCCTACACATCAACGTGCGAGAACTGATGGCAGTACGCCTAGCGTGCCAGACGTTCAGCGGCATTCTGCATGGCCGTTGCGTGGCAATCCTCACAGACAACACAACGGCCATGTTCTACATCAACAAGCAAGGCGGGGCGCGGTCTTCCCCCCCTATGCCTAGAGGCTATTCGCCTGTGGGAGTTTTGCATAGCCCACTCGATCCATCCGATAGCGTCGTTTCTCCCAGGAGTCCAGAACACGCTGGCAAACCGTCTCAGCAGGTCATTCCAAACACACGAGTGGTCGATTCGCCCAGATATCATCCACGCCATCTTCCAAAGGTGGGGGTCTCCCCAGATCGACCTCTTCGCCTCGAGAGTCAATCGAAAGTGCCAAGTGTTCTGTTCTCTCCAAGGGCACTCCCCGGGCTCCCTATCGGACGCTTTCCTACTCCAGTGGGAAGGACAGCTGCTCTACGCCTTCCCTCCATTTCCAATGATCCACAAGGTCCTACTCAAGTTGCGCAGGGACAAGGCACGTATGATTCTGGTCGCTCCGGCATGGCCGAGACAGCACTGGTACACCACGCTCCTAGAGCTGTCGATAGTACCTCCAATCACACTCCCGTTGTTGCCGGACCTGATCTCTCAGGACCACGGACGACTGTGCCACCCGGATCTGCAGTCACTCCACCTCACGGCATGGATGCTGCTTGGCTAACTCGGGCAGAATTACTCTGCTCACAATCAGTACAGCAGATCCTGTTGGGTAGCAGGAAACCTTCCACGCGGCCCACTTACTTGGCCAAATGGAGGCGCTTCTCCTGTTGGTGCGAACAGCATGCCACGTCTCCACTGCAGGCTGCGATTCCTCTCATACTGGACTATCTCCTATCCCTGAAACAGGAGGGCTTAGCGATTTGATCTGTTAAAGTACACCTGGCAGCTATCTCAGCTTTCCATCCAGGAGAACGTTCTTCCTCGGTTTTCTCTAACCTGATGGTCGTTCGATTCCTGNCAGGATATTTTCCTCCCGGTCTTCCATCCGAAACCGCACGCCACGCGGCAGGATCACTGCATGCACACTCTGGACGTCCGCAGGGCCCTCGCGTTCTATATCGAACGCACGAAGCCGTTTAGGAAGACGACCCAACTCTTCGTTGCGGTGGCTGACCGGATGAAAGGCCTACCGGTCTCCTCACAACGTATCTCCTCTTGGATCACGTCCTGTATTCGGGCCTGCTACGACTTGGCCGGTGTCCCGACACCACGCATCACCGCCCATTCCACAAGGGCTCACGCATCCTCGTCCGCTTTCTTGGCCCAAGTGCCGATCAAAGAAATCTGTAGAGCGGCGGTCTGGTCATCCGTCCATACCTTTGCCGCCCACTACGCGTTGGTACAGCAGTCTCGAGACGATGCCGCCTTTGGCTCAGCGGTCCTTCGCTCAGCGATGTCTCACTCCGACCCCACCGCCTAGGTAAGGCTTGGGAGTCACCTAATTGGAATCGATATGAGCAAGCACTCGAAGAAGAAAAGACGGTTACTCACCTTTGTAACTGTTGTTCTTCGAGATGTGTTGCTCATATCCATTCCAAACCCGCCCTCCTTCCCCACTGTCGGAGTATCCGGCAAGAAGGAACTGAAGGGGCGCTGGGTCGGCTGGGGTATATATCCAGCGCCATGAAGGCGCCACTCCAGGGGGCTCCACAACCGACCCACTGGGGTTGCTAGGGTAAAAATCTTCCGATGATCGTGCACGCGGCGCGCGCGCGCACACCTAATTGGAATCGATATGAGCAACACATCTCGAAGAACAACAGTTACAAAGGTGAGTAACCGTCTTTTCTTTGGGCTGTCTTGATATAGGTGGCAGATTATAGCCCCCAAACCAAAGTGCAATCTTAATGTAAGTTCCTGCTTGATCCCCAATTTTCTGTTAATCTGATTTGTCCTCTTTTTTTCATAGTTGCCACAGTTAGAAGGGTAAGCAAAATTAATCCTTTTTTAGCAGAACTATTCCTCAAGCTTTACTTAAACTAAGTAGTTTTGTCTTTGCGTCACACTCTTCATTTTAGTTAAGACACATCTTGTTACTTTCCATCTGTCTGATAACTATGCATCACAAGGGAATTCTCCTTCATAACTTGAACCTCCCTCAGTCCTAAAGTTCTTCCAAGAAATCTTGGTAATCTTTGCTTACTCTATGGAAGCCCTAAGAAAGGGCAGGGTTAAACCCATTAAAGCCACCATCCAAGAAAGCATGTATTTTTTTCTAACAAGCAGTTTCCCCAAGGTATCTCTGACCATTCAACCAGGTCAGTATCTATGGCTATGTCTACACTACTGCGGTAAGTCTACCTAAGTTACGCAACTCCAGCTATGTGAACAATGTAGCTGGAGTCGATGTAGCTTAGACCAACTTACTGCGGTGTCTACATCGCGCTGGGTTGACTGGAGACACACTCTCCCGTTGACTTACCTTACACCTCTCATTCCTGGTGGAGTACTAGGGTCGACCGGAGAGTGCTCTGCCATTGATTTACCGGGTCTTCACTAGACTGGCTAAATCGACCCCAGGTGCATCAGTTGCCAGAGCGTTGATCCTGCGGTAGTGTAGACATAGATTTCTCTGTCCGGGAGATAGGCTATTTCCAAAACTTGCAAAGCTGCCATCTGGTTTTCTCTTCTCTCCAGATACTACAAATTTAATGAGATGTTAGCTGCTGATTAACTTCTGAATCTAATACATTATACACCTCTACCTCGATATAATGCTGTCCTCGGGAGCCAAAAAAATCTTACCGCGTTATAGGTGAAACCGTGTTATATTGAACTTGTTTTGATCCACCGGAGTGCGCAGCCCCTCCCCCCCCCCCCCCCCCCGGAGCACTGCTTTACCGCGTTATATCCAAATTCGTGTTATATCGGGTGGCGTTATATCAAGGTAGTGGTGTACTTTTTAAATGTGTTCTTGCCTCTTCTCAGACTTGTTCTTTCCTCTGTATCTTAGAGCTTTTAAATCACGGTAGTTAGGCTTGTGGCTTAATGTTTGAAATGCTGGAAGATAATCTGATGGAAGTCATGAGTGTTAAATGTTGCTGGTTATCGTGTCAATTTTGGAAGTACTCTCCTTAGGCTGGCTTCCTGGCCAACGGAAAGGATTCTAATACTGAGCTTTGATGGTCTAGAAAAATCTTTGAACTTGCCCCAAACACATCCCATGAGTGCGGGTGGATCTTATCAGTAAATGTTACTTAGTGTTGATGAATGTACTTTTTGCAAGTCAAAATCTTGCCAATTCTTCCACAAACACTGTGCAGCCTTCATTCTTAGCTTATTTCTGTTGTTTGTTCCTGATCCTCTGACCAGATAGCACTTTGAGCTACAATTAGAAAGTTCAAAATCCTATACCTAAAGATACATTTCTATAAAAATTAATGTATATGTTACAGTAGCTTTATTAAATTGTTTCCTCCTGAAATGTTGGGTGAGAATATGCACAGATTATATTTAACTGCTGACACAGTCCATACTTGAAAAATCTAATGATCACTATCAAAAGAATATTAAATGATGAACAAAATATTTTTTTCTTACAGGGAATGGGAAGATTAGTGGTGGTGCAGCAGCTGAGGGTAGTTTTACCTCCCTTACTGGACTCCTGGAAGTTGAGCCTCTGCACTTTACCTGTGTTTCAACTAGTGATGGGACTAGGATAGAAAGGGACGATGCAAGTACGTTTACTGGTATATACAACCTTTTATTATTTCTACTTAAACACAAAAATCAATGTATTCTAGATATTTGAATGCCATTTATTCAACACTTTTTTTTTTCCAAACAATTTTAGAAGTTGCATAAACCTTAAAATTTTAAGTTGTTAAATGGCAACATACACTTTCTTAGAGATTTGACAAACTATTTAAGGAAACCAAATTTAAATTTAGAAGTTTGAATTTGTTAACTGATGTGTATAGCACATTAGCGTGTGTTTGCATTACAACCCCACATGGCAAAAGAAATCAGTTACAGTAACCAGTCCTTGAGTAACACTTTTATTTAGGTGTGTGTTGAATGTACATTTAGACATAATGCATAAACTACAACTTTTGTAACACACAAGAAAATATTACTTTGTCCAGTTTGCTATGTGAGAAAATTACAACTTGATACTTTCTCTCTAGCTTGCTTTTAGCCTGCTCTTTTATTGTTAACCTATAAAGGAATTAAGTATGCCATGTAGAAGTGCTTTTTGTGCTTCTTTTCTACATACATGTTTTTTTTCTTTTGTTCCATGCCAGTGAGTACCTTTGGGGTTACCCCAGCGGTTGGTGGCCTCTCATCTGGGACGGTTGGGGAAGCCTCGACAGCACTGAGTTCAGCAGCCCAGGTAGCTTTGCAGTCTCTCTCTCATGCAATGGCCTCAGCCGAGCAACAGCTCCAGGTGCTGCAAGAGAAACAGCAGCAGCTTTTGAAGCTTCAGCAACAGGTTGGAGGCTATTTGGCTATTTTTTCATGCTGTCTCTAAACTTCAAAAGCTGAGAAAGTAGTTACAGAGCTATACTTTTTTTTCCCCCCCCACCCCATTTTCGTAGTGTATTCTGTGAGGAGGGAACAGCTCTGGGCTGAGGATCACATTCATTAAACAAAATGATGAAAATGTTTACCATGCATTTTTTTTTTTTTTAATTTAAAAAAAAATAAATTTTTTTTTTTGCCTTTCAAATTCTATTTTTGTACATGTGAGATTTTGAGGGTGGGGAATTTGATCAGTGTCATTCACTTTCATAAAGATTATAATTTTGATTAACAAGCAGAAGAGCAAGATAGTCAAGGAACCACACTGGAATTAAAAAAAGAGAAGTTGCCATTAATAATGATACCAGTTTACACAAAATAAAAATCCTATATGGTAAAGTGGTGATTTGTATGCAATTTTACTTTTTCCTTAATGAAATCCTAGTTCTTGTTGCATTATACATCTCCACTTTATTTTTGGGATAATTACACAAATTTGAAAGTGAATGTTGGTGAGAGACACAACAGTAGTTGGTCCAACAAAAGATATTGCATCACCCGCCGTGTCTCTCTATTTGGGACCGATACAGCTACGACTGTACTGCATACAAAGTAAACATTGTCAGATTAAATAGTGTTCCGTTTTTCCGGCTAGTGTTAGGTAATTAATAGAACCATAATGGTGGTAGTTGGATGACATGCATTTTTACATAGTTTAAATGAAAGTTGAGGTTTTATACTCCATCCATAGTGCATATTACTAATACGTTTACAGGCAGTGTTGGTCTACTCTACATACTCTGCTTTTATTTTTCTTACAGAAAGCTAAGCTGGAAGCAAAACTACATCAGACAACAGCGGCAGCAGCTGCAGCAGCATCAGCAGTTGGTCCTGTTCACAACTCTGTGCCTTCCAACCCAGTAGCAGCACCAGGGTTCTTCATTCATCCTTCAGATGTCATTCCACCCACTCCAAAAACAACACCTCTGTTTATGACTCCACCTTTGACTCCACCAAATGAGGCAGTTTCTGCTGTTATCAATGCAGAGCTTGCTCAGCTTTTCCCTGGCTCTGTCATTGATCCTCCAACAGTTAATCTTGCTGCACATAACAAAAATGCAAACAAGTCCAGAACGGTAATTAATTTTCTAATGGAAATGAGACACTTAAATATATTCTTAACAATCAGGACTTAACTATCGGTTTTACTTTTTACTTGACTGATTAGTAACAATTCTGTTTATTGACTTTGGTTGAGATGTAAGCATTTAACTACTAGATAAAAGAATTTCCTTTTCATATGGCCTATTATAGAAGGGCAAGATAGATAGATGTTCCAAATTCTATTAAAAGAAAATAGATTCCTTATATAGGAGGTAACATAACTATGTAGCTGTAATATTAATCCTTTGAACAAGGATTCAGTGGGTTTAAATTAATTGATTAGTATTAGTATTTCCTCATGGTGCATACTAGTGCAAAATATAGTGTAAGTGAAATCAAGAATATCAGACCTGTAAATAGAAGGGACTGAATTGTTTTTTTCATTCTTACAGACTTATATGAACAAGACCGTCATATACATACAAAATAGTATACATTTTAATGACCTCTTTAATTTTACTAGTGTTTCCTTCTCCTCCTCCTCAGAATCCACTTGGATCTGGCCTTGCTCTTGCAATATCTCATGCTTCACATTTTCTTCAGCCTCCGCCTCATCAGTCCATTATTATAGAACGAATGCACTCAGGTAAAACCAGAACTCTTTCTTAACATCTTGGTTTTGTGTAATGGGATTTTCTGATAGAGGTTGAATATTTTCTAGAACACTTTAATTAGTAGTCTAGCTGCAGTCCTATTTGCCTTTGTAAATAAATGTGTATGGCTTTGTTACCATCGTATGCCAAGAAAGCTGAATGTACAAGCACATTTGCTGAAAAAATACTGCAGAGGAAGGTACGTTGGGATCTCTGGACAGGTACTTTAATGAAATACTCGTGCCAAAGGGCACAAATATCTATCTTTATATTAGCTATTTATTTACCCTCTATGGCTTCCTATTATAGAGCAAGAAGAAATTATGAAACTCTAGTGATACAAATGGTGAAATTAAGGAGAAAGCAGGCAACTGTTTTGCCCATATTGCATGTGAAGAAGGGGCAACAAATAGGTTTTCC
Source organism: Platysternon megacephalum (assembly GCA_003942145.1). Taxonomy (NCBI): domain Eukaryota; kingdom Metazoa; phylum Chordata; order Testudines; family Platysternidae; genus Platysternon; species Platysternon megacephalum. Next base: position 6,767,101 of record QXTE01000055.1, on the reverse strand, counting down.
AGCACTTCATAGGTTTCTAAAAGATTTAGAATAGTTTGTATAAGTATACCACCAATTCTCATACCTTTATGCATTTAAGTTTTGTGTGTATGTGTACATACGTGTGTGTACACTTTGCTGTATAAATTGATTACCAGTACAATGGATCTAAGGCAAATATTTTGGACTCTTCACTATTATTTGCAAATGAAGTCATGTCTATGATTCAGAACATCTTCAGTCAGATTGCAAGTTTAACGAGCTACTTTGGTGTTTAGTAAAACTGGAAATTTTCACAAATACACCTCTACCCCGATATAACACTGTCCTTGGGAGCCAAAAAATCTTACCGCGTTATAGGTGAAGCAGCGTTATATCGAACTTGCTTTGATCTGCTGGAGTGCGCAGCCCCGCCCCCGCCGGAGCACTGCTTTACCACGTTATATCCAAATTTGTGTTATATCGGGTCGCGTTATATCGGGGTAGAGGTGTATATTCTTTTTGAATTATACTAAATCAATATACCAAACCACTATTTCTGGACTTTGTATTTTGGTTAATTGGAATGGTACTGGTGCTTTCAGCCCATCTAACTTTTTTCATAGGAGCAAGAAGATTTGTGACCTTAGATTTTGGCAGACCTGTGCTGTTGACAGATGTATTGATTCCCACCTGTGGAGACTTGGCTTCCTTGTCAATTGACATTTGGACTCTAGGAGAAGAGGTGGATGGAAGACGATTAGTAGTAGCTACTGATATTAGCACACATTCACTCATTCTACATGACTTAATACCACCACCTGTTTGCAGGTTCATGAAGGTAAAAAAAAAAAAAAGCTAAAAATGAAAATGCTTTCCCACAAATATTGATTCTTTGAATTTCTTATTCTTTTAAACTCTTTCAAATGGAAGTGTGATTTGTGTTAACTTTTCTTTATGCAACAATAAAGGTTAAATTACCTTTCATTACAGATCACTGTAATTGGTCGATATGGTAGTACAAATGCTAGAGCCAAAATCCCATTAGGGTTTTACTATGGTCATACCTATATCTTGCCATTGGAAAGTGAACTGAAGTTAATGCATGATCCTCTAAGAGGAGAAGGTGAAGCTGCAAACCAGCCAGAAATTGATCAACACTTAACAATGATGATTGCATTGCAAGAAGACATACAGTGCAGGTGGGAAGAAATGTGTACACAAATATTCAGTTAAACTTGTTTTAAATAAACACTGGAAAGACCATGTCAGTAATTTTGTATTGCCACTTTCCAGGACTTGTTTAAAAATATCACAGTGTAACTTGGCCTTGTAATGTAGTACAGATGTTACAATATAAGCTCCGTGGTGGTGGTTTAAAAAAAGTAAATAAAGAAGTCCTCTTTCCCTCCATTTTCAGTATTTATTTAATAGTGTATATAAAGTAACAAATATTCAGTTTTAGCAATTTAAATCTTAAATATGTGTTGCTATATGTGAATTTCAGTTGAAAGGTGTGCTGGAATTTTCCCCCTGTAGGTACAACTTGGCATGCCATAGACTGGAAATCCTTTTGCAAAACATTGACCTGCCTCCACTCAACAGTGCTAACAATGCTCAGTATTTTTTGCGAAAACCAGATAAGGCAGTAGAGGAGGACAGTAGAGTGTTTTCTGCTTACCAGGACTGCATTCAGCTACAGCTTCAACTCAATTTGGCTCATCATGCTGTACAGAGGCTCAAAGTAGCTTTAGGTGCAAGCAGGAAGACACTAAAAGAACAACCTGACCCAAAAGAGCTGATTCAGATGTCCTCCACAGAGCAGTTACGCACCATCATCAGATACTTACTGGATACTTTACTTAGCTTACTTCATTCCTCCAATGGTTAGTGGTCTTTTTAATGTTTGCAAATACGTCAGTTAAAATATTCAAGAACACTTTTACCAGTGTTCCAGAAACCTTGAAAAGCTTAATTTGCTAATTTCTTCAGTTAGCTTTTTGAGCAAGAAGGATATGCTAGTAGTGGTCATGTTTGTTGTCCCATGCAGTACATAGAAAGCTCTTATATTATATTGAGGTCACATTTACTATAAAATCAGGATGGACAAAAATGAATGATTTAAAAAAAAATGTAAAAAATGGATTATTTTATTTAAATACATTTTCCCATTTAAAAATAGACTTGTTTAAAATTAAATTTGAAATTGACAACCTACATTAAGGCCTAAACTTCTATAATTTAAAAAATCATTTAAATGAAAATATGCTGCATTGATGTGCTCTCATAAACTTTTAATGAGATAAAGGATGCTGCTTTTTTAATTATATACAGAATTAGGGGAAACTTCTTTAATTTCTGAGGATAACTCAAGCGTTATAAATATCACAATATCAGGTACTGCATTAAGCATCTCTTAAGTCTTCATACTGGTACGAATGCTGGTATTTACATTTTTCCAACTGTAAGTACTTAATTTTTTTTATGCAGGGAAGCTTTTGCCTTAATTACTCTTTGGTTTCAGATTTAGCTAGCAGAATATCTTCTTGATTTGGACTAGCGCATTCAAAGTGTATAAAGCTATTGAGAGTTGAAATGAGCAGGAAAGTTTGCTTGCCTCTTCCAACCTATGAAATTCCAACCTATGAATAAAAGGAGAGGATGAGGTCTATTAATTCTAAAAACTTCAAAGGCCTGAGGCCAGATTTTTAAAGGTATATAGGCACCTAAAAATGCAGGTAGGTGCTGAATGGGATTTTCAAAAGCACCTAAGCAGGCATTCAAAAAGGTATTGACTTCCCATTGATTTCAATCCAAGTGTCCATCCAAAGGTAGTGTTAATTTTTCTTATCTAAAAAATAAGAAATGCATCATTCATTTAACATAATAAGTAAAAATTAAGAATCTGAATAAATGTATGTTAAGCTATATAAATGCTTACATCTGATTTTAGTGTAGCCTTCTGTTTATCAAAAAGTACCACTGAATTTAGTATAAAGTCTGTTTTTGGTTGCACATCAACATATTTTAATGGTTATACCAACCAATGAGATTGAACCTTTCTTTAGGAAAATAACTAAGAAGTACTAATGTAAAACAAGATTAAAATCAATGACTTAAATGCAAGTTTCTTGCTTCCTTAATTAGGTCATAATTATAATTGGTAAATTAAATCAGTCTATCCTCCTTTAAATTAGGTAACATAATTTAGCAATCACTTTGCATAAAATACTTAAATATTCATTGGAGCAGAGATTTGGACCTGAATCTCCCACATCCCTGGGAGTGCTCTAACCACTGGGCTATAGAACATTTTTCCTTTGTCTCTGGCCTAATTAGTATTTTATACAAAATGGAACAGCTTCAACAGGAGAGATTTAGACCCACCCTAGAATACTCCATAGCCTAGTGGTTAGGTTCAAATCCCTGCTGCTCTCGGTAGATTTGAATCTGGGTCTCCCACGTCCTGGATGAGTGCTCTAACTGCTGGGCCATTGGGTAAAAAGGGGGGCACCAACACCTATTTTGTGCAGGGCCCAATCAGGTAGGTGTATTCCAAGGTGGCTTCTGAGCACACCTATTGGATTGGGCCTAAAAGGGGAAAGCCTAGTTTTAGGATCCCTCCAGGGTTTAGGCATGAGCTAGATGTTGGGTGTCGGGACTTAGTAGGTGAATATGCACATGCCCACCAGCAGATTTTTAGGCACCATCGGGACTTCATCAGCGGGAATTTAGGTGACTATAAAGTTAGGTAACAGCTGGGTGAGGGTTTTGATTATGATAATTTTGGATTTAGATGCCTAAAGTGGCAGTTAAGCGGTTAAATCCCCTTGTAGTTCTTCGGAGCCAAAGCCTCATTGAAAGTCACTGAAATGGGACTTAAGCTCCTACGTCACTTAAGCATTTTAGTCTTAGCCTTTAATAGTCACATTTTTGCGTGTTATAGTTTTACGTTAGAAATTTCTAAATATAGGAAAAATCCATGCAACTTTGAACTTACTTCAGTAGCAATCTGGAGAACCAAGCATGCTTTTTTTTTAAAAAAAATTTTTTAAACAAGCCATACATAATGAAGCATACTGAAAATAAATGTAAAGCTTATATAATGTTTTTGTATGGATATTGTTTGTGTATTTTTACCTTACATTCACAGATGGGTGGGGGGGGGGGGAAATGTTATCCAATTTATAGCATTCCTTATGAATGTAGTAACTTGCTACTCTTTAAAATCTGAAGACAAACACCTCTCCCCTTAAACATCCATATGCATTTCATTTGATTTCCTTCTCTTATAAGGGCACTCTGTTCCTGTGGTTCTGCAAAGTACGTTTCATGCTCAGGCTTGTGAAGAGTTATTTAAACATCTCTGTATCAGTGGGACCCCAAAGATACGATTGCATACTGGCCTTCTACTTGTTCAGCTGTGTGGAGGTGAAAGATGGTGGGGGCAGTTTCTCTCTAATGTTTTGCAGGAACTGTACAACTCGGAGCAACTTCTTATTTTCCCACAAGACAGGTAAGGTTGTTTTGGCATAGAGATATGTTGTAACGTTTACTGTGTATGAATGATTTTACATAATTTTACTGCAAAATGTTAGGTTTTTAACCTAGTATTTGGGAAGATGGCAGATGCATTTTTTTCCTACTAGCACTAACAATAGAAGTCCAGAGGCTTGAAAAAATGCTAGTTCTGATTTTATATATCCTATTGATGCTGTTTTTCAATATAATGTAAGCTTTTCATTTTAAAAAGGTCCCTTTTGATTTAAGCACTGATTGAACATTACCTAAATTGGAGGTAAAGTGTTGTGTCTGGAGCCAAACGGACTTATCCAACTCACCACAAAGATGAGAACTTCCTTGTAATAAACTGATGATCTGATCACTACATCTAATTACAAAGAACAACCACTAAAATTATATTTAAAGAACAATTTCTTAAGAGGAAATCTCCATTTTAGCAGTCTGATGCAACTTAAAAGTGAGTCCAGTGCTTTCTGATGGAAAAGCAGAGTCAAAGTAGAGCATTTCTAAGTTGTAAAGGAAGTATATACACTTGTAAGTTCTTAAGAGCATTACTTGCATGGATTTCTGTTACAGAAGTGAACACACTCAGAACTTTTGGGTTAGCAGTATCTGGGGATACATGAGTACTCTGCCTCTGTCCTCTTGTGCTGATCTTGATCCGAAAATGTACAAAGGGGCACGGCTCCACCCACCGGGCTTGTTGCTGTGAATTCAAGAGGCAGTGATCAGGTATTCAGTGGTGTCAGTCTCTGTCTTTTTCTCTTGAGAGAATTTACCTCTTTCTCATAACTTACCAGCTTTAAGCTGTGCCCTTCCATCATTTCAAGAACACTTCGTATCTATTTTTCCCTTTAAGAGACTTACAGTTGCATTCATGCTATGTGCGGCGCCTCTAGTAACTGCACACATCAAAACTTGAGTCTCCTGAAACTCCACCTGTTGGGACTAATGTTTGGAGGTGCCAGTGCCAGATATGTAGGTTTTGTGCCTCTTGGAAGTTCATGGTCTATGAAACTTGACAGCGTTATCCTGCTATGCAAGCTTGGATATCAAGGACCATATCAAGCTGCCCTTTAGGATCTCTGATTTAGTTTTATTCCATGACACCTTGCACTGGAAGTTAGGAGTCCGTTCAGCTGTCGAGTACCACATTCACTTTGCTGGCATGTCCAGGGTAGCAGGTCTTTGAAGAACTCTCTTCCAAGTACTGTGACTTTTCTGATCAAAGTGGTGCCATGACTCAGTAATTCTTGATCTATAACGATGGGCCAGCTTCATTGTGCAAGACATTCTCTGTATCAGGAGCCTCATTAGTGCACTGTTGCCTTCCTTTGTCTTGGGTGTCTTTGTCTCATCTCCGCAGTGGATGTCTCTGCATTGGGAAACCACGGTTCTGTCCCTTAGTATAAGGGACTTAAACAACTAGATGAGTGGTCCTTCCCATCAATTATAAAAAGCCTACTGGGATCTTTGGTTGACCTCAACATTCATACTTATCTCCAAAATAGTGATTGACATTATCAGGTCCCACAGCAGGAGTGTGAATTCATTTAAACTCAATCATTATCCAGCTCTGTAGTTATTCTTTAGCCCAAATAAAATCAGGGAAATCTAGCGGGCCGAGCAAAGTGAGGCCTTACGCTCAATTCAATGGAATGTCTACCCGTCAATAACATGATGGTTTTTGAAAACATCTGTTCAGGACCCTATTGATTTTGATAAAAAAGATGAAAAGCCTGATGTCCACATATGTAAATGTTAGGATTATATAAGAGCGGGGAAAGGCAATGATCTCAGAAGCCTTCGCAGGGGAGCAGTCATGCTACATATAGGAGTGAGGCAGTGACCTCAGGGTTAGAGTTCAATGTGGAGGTTAGGGTGTCCCTACTATGGCCAGACCCCTCCTAAACTGGGCCCCCTGCCTGGGTTGGTTAAGGGAATGTCATAGTGCAGGGGTCGGCAACCTTTCAGAAGTGGTGTGCCAAGTCTTCATTTATTCACTCTAATGTAAGGTTTCGCGTGCCAGTAATCCATTTTAACATTTTTAGAAGGTCTCTTTCTATGAGTCTATAATATATAACGAAACTATTGTTGTATGTAAAGTAAATAAGGTTTTTAAAATGTTTAAGAAGCTTCATTTAAAATTAAAATAAAATGCAGAGCCCCCCGAACAGGTGGCCAGGACCCAGGCAGTGTGAGTGCCACTGAAAATCAGCTCGCGTGCCGCCTTCGGCACACGTGCCATAGGTTGCCTACCCCTGTCATAGTGGCTGGCCTTACGGGGGCAAGATTCCATCTGAGTGTATAGCTCAGCCTACATGAGCAATGAAATGTGCAACCCTCTCTAGTCCTCACTCACCACCTAAGAACAGGGAGCCAGGAAGATGTTTTATATAGCATGTCTGTAGATAGTATAAAGTAACAAATAGTGTCAGCTCAATACAACTTCCTAAACTGGGACAAACTGCTTCCACTGTTACACGAGTAAGGCTGTGAGTCTGTCAGGGAGGTCATGGAAGTCATGGATTCCGTGACCATCATGACTTCTGCAGCAGCTGGTGCTGGCTCTAGCAGCTAACAGCAGCAGTTTGGGTGTGTGGGAGGGGGCTCAGGGCTAGGGTCAGAGGGTTGGGGGGCACTTACCTCAGGGTGCAGGGCTTCCACTGGAGTGGCCCTGGAGCTCCTCCTAGGCGGAGGGGCCTGAGGGGGGTCTGCTTGCTGCCTGCACCCGCAGGCCCCACCCCAGCAACTCCCTTTGGCTGCGGTTCCAGGCCAATGGGAGCTGCGCAGTCGGCAGTTGTGGTGGGAGTAGTGCATGGAGCCCCCTGGCCCCTCCGCTGCCTAGGAGCTGCAGGGACATGCGGAGCCCCCCAACACCTGCGGTGCCCACGGACTGCCCTCCTGCCTCCTCCCCCCATAGCACCCGTGGCCCCCCACCCAATTTTTAGTTAGGGATATATAGTAAAAGTCATGGACAAGTCACGGGCTGTGAATTTTTTTTATTACACGTGACCTGTCCATGACTTTTTTACTAAAAATACCCGTGACTAAAATGTAGCCTTATACATGAGTTGTTGAAGTGAGATCAAGGAGGATGACTAATTAGAGCTGTATTTTAAGAATACCTCAAAATTCTGAGAAACTGGAGCAGATGATAATCCTTTTTTTCTTTGCAGAATAAGTTCATAAGTACAACATGAGCATAAGATAGACCACTAATCAGGTTTCCTCTCCCTACTGTTGCCAGAACCAGAGCTGGGTGAATACTGTTTTTTGTTCGTTTGCTGCCAATTCGAGAAAAATCAGTGTCTAGAAAACCTTTTTTTTGTTTTGAAACAAAAAATTCAGAAAATTAGAAATTCAGAAAAAAATTCATGTTGGATTGAATAAAATGCTTCCTTCAACAAGACCTGAAATTTTTCATTTCAATTTTGGGCATTTTATAAAAAGAGGGAGCAATAATGGCAATTCATAATGACAATGAACAGTTATTGCGCCAGGGGAAAAAAATGAGAATTACTGCATAGGTTAGTGCACTCAACTAGGATATGTGAGCCCCAAGTTCAAGTCCCTGCTCCAATGACTTAATTTTTTTAAAAAGTAGAACAGCTTCAATAGGAGAAATTGTGTGACCCACACCAGGCTATCCCATAGCCCATTGGCCAGAGAGCTCACCTGTAATGTGGGAGATTGTAGTTCACATTCCTTGTTCACACCAGACAAAGGAGGAATCGAACCTGGGTGTCTCAAATTCCAGCTGAGTGCCCTAACCACTGGGCTAAAAGTTATAAAGAGGGTGGTGCCATTGCCACCACCTCCTCTGCCAGCCCAAAAAATAAATGTCAAAATGAACAATTTCATTTCAGCATTTCCAAAACATTCCAGTGTTTCAGTTCAGTTAACTACTTTACAACCTTGACCCAATTTGATGAATAGTTTTGGCTGACCAAAACTTCATTTTTCAGCATATACATTTTTTGACAAAAAAAATTTCATGCAGCTCTAGCTGCAACAGGTGCTTTAGACAAACCCCATAATACATAATTATAGAATAACTCCCATAGAGGAAGTTGCTTCCTTAATACCTAACCAGTTAGTGGTATGGTAGTCCCTGTTTTGAGTGATTGTGGTTTATATCCCATTGTCCACTTTTCTGCTTACTGCAACTGTGGATGATATTATCCATAATCTTTTTTGAATAGTACTAATTTGTTGGACTTAATACCTTTGGGTAATGAGTGCAAGGAATGTAATGATTCTTTAACATTTCTGTTCATATTAAATACTACAAGCAGACATATCAGGAGATCTGCAGCTCAGATTTCTTGGGTTATTAATAGGCAACAAGTGTATCAAATTCTATACAAACACATTGCTAATTACATTTAATAGCTATATAGGGCTTATCTCTTCTGGGATCTCTCAAAGGCTATTGGGATTGGTTTTTGAGGTTTTTGCAGTTCACTATTAACTCTGAAACTTAATGATGACACTTCAAATGCTAGTATTGTTAAACTTTTTCAGTGACTTGTCCTAACAAAAACATCGTCTTTTTCTTATCCAGTATGGTTGAATCGTACCCATCATGTCTTTCCTTCCGCTCACTTCAAAGGTGGCTACAAGGAAATACAACAGCAAAATATAAATGTGAATCACAATTCTTTCATGTTTTTCGGTGGTGGTGGGAGTACTGCACTCAGGTGATCTAGCAACATATCTGTGCTTTGGAGGGACTGAATAGGGACTCCTGGAGACTCTCTGATGCTCTTTCCACATTTGCAGGGGTTGCTTCACAGCAACATGAGCTGCTTTCTTCTTTGCAAGGCTTAGATGGGTTTTCATCACAGAGATCTCAGTTACTAGTGGTTTAGGAAGTAAGAAGGTGATTTGAAAGCAGCTCCATAGAAATATAAATCGAGCAGCACCTGGAATACAGGTCCAACCTCTTTGGAGTAAGAGCAAAAGACTAGAGCTGAGAATCAAACCCAGGTCTTAAGTGTAATGAACTTAATTGCGCGGTCTCAAGGCCAGCCATTAGTCATCTTGATGATTCAGTTTTGATACTATTTTTCAAAAAGATGGTAAAAATTTTCAGAACATCAGTCATAAATATTTGGATGCTGTATTGGGGTGTGCAGGCTTTTATCACACATGGGCCAGCCTGTTCACTTTACCTCAAATAGGAAAAACTTCTGCTGCCACTTGAACTCTCCCTTGTCCTCCTGGATTCTTTGACGAGTCAAAGGTTGGAAAATTCTCTTGCTCACATAGGTGTTCCAGCAAACTCAAAGCAGTGCTATTTCTGAACTTTGTTTTTGAGCCAGGTGCCATCAAAAAGTATCACCTTATTCCCTCTTCATGATCTGCTGTCAGTTAAATAGAAGAGTTTGTTCCCTTGGGAAAAAATGATAGTAAATTGTTAAAATGAAGGTTACAAAAAACCTTACACTTCAGGCAAAAGGAGTGCACCTACACTGGAATAATGTGGTAGATTGAGAATTCAGTCCATGTATTCTTTCAAATTTTCATTGTTTTACAATACCCAGAATTATTACTATTAAAGTAGGGACAAGTAGAATAGGAAATGAAACTGGTCAATTCTCAGTGAAGAAAATGCATAGATTGGGAACTCTGCAGGCTTCTAATGGTAAGTTACTGCTGATGACTTAAGGTTAAAATGAGAAACTGCAGATTTTATATTATTACATTGTCCCTCTGATAGTACAAATTGAACCCTGCCTACCTTTTTGAACTACAGCGCTCGTTTTTTACCCTTACCTTCCTTAATCTTTGATTTGAACGTGTGGAAATGTTTGATGTATTTTCCAAGAAGTATTACTGCATTTAAATGCTTTTTATAAGAATTATAACTGAAGAGAATTGTTCAGTTGGTTAAACATTTTTTAATTTTATTTTTAGGGTCTTCGTGTTGCTTTCCTGCATTGGCCAAAGGTCACTTAGCAACAGTGGTGTCTTAGAAAGTTTGCTTAATCTCTTGGATAACCTGCTGTCACCTCTGCAACCTCATTTACCTATGCACAGGCGCACTGAAGGTAGTTCTTCATTTTAGGAGCTATATTTTCAGATTAGATCTTGATTCTAATTAAAGAGTATATTTTCATAACGGGGGCCTGATTGCACCTACTATCAAAGCAGGTTAAGTTAAAATCCCCTTTTTTGCTTATTTGGAAACATTGATTTTTTTGTGGGGGGTTAAAATTTCACATTCTTGGTCTTTGCCTAAACATGACTTTTTTTCCTTGAAGTTTTGAGCAAAATCTGCCTCGCTATTCTTGTTCAGTTAGGATGAAAAGGACTTTTACATGTTTAAAAAATTATCCCACTGTTTTCAGACAGCTGTAGCAAAAGTAGCTGAATTTCAGAATTAGGCCCAGAAACAGTTCTCTTTGGGAACTAGTCTTTGCTTGTTTAGCAAATATAGTTGGATTTAATTTGACCAAATTATGGCTGTTTGAGCATGCGGAATATAAAATTGCGTTAAGTGCATAGCTAAAGTGCCCTTAACTCATGAGTAGCTAAATGTTTTTTTCTAAATGTTCTGACTTTAAATGTTCATAGCTCTCTAAAAATACTCAATTGATATTCTCCAAACTAGACTCGCTTTGTACATCATCTTAAAATCATGACAAATTTGAAGAAAATCAGTTAATTATCTTTGAAATTTGTGAAAATTTTAAATTATGGAACATCCCTTAACTCATGTACACTTACAAAGTTTTATAAAAGGCTCATCAGCCTGGATTTATAGGTTTGCAAGCTTGGTAAATGCCAGCTGGCTCTCTCTGCCTCCCTACTATCCTGAATCCCTCAAACAAAGATTTGTAAGTGACAGAGGGGAGTTGACTTATTGCTCCCCATCAGTCTACCAAAGGCTAGCACTGCCATACCCTCTCACTTGGTTCTCATAAGTTCTTATGATCTGCCTCTGCAATTCCTCCACCCCTTCTGCCCTCTTCCCACAGCTGCCAATTTCTCCCTTATCTTCTTTCATCACTATTCCTGCTCACTGATGACTTAAGAGCTTCATCTCTGTTGGTTTTCCAGCTTCCTTCCCCTTGGGCAACACAGGTGAACACTAGGGAATTACTGAGTGTGTGATGAGTGCACCAAGTGTGACAGAATTCCCAGTAGAGGGGAAGGGGTGAGAAGAAGCATTAAATGTAGGGAGCGAGAAAAGGAGTGAGAAACTAATGGTTCTCTCCCATTAGTCCTTCAGCTAAGAGTCAGAAAATAAACAAGACAACAGTAGGGGAGAAAAAGGTGTTTGGGGTGAAAGTGAGGGGGAGTGCTAAAATTTGGGATGGAGGGGGGAAAAAAAGGAGGAGAGTTTAAGAAGTATTTAGATATTAAGAGAAATTGAACAGAGGTATTGATATGGATAGAGGGAAAATACATAGTATGATCATTTTAAAAAAACAAAACAAAAAAAGAACCCAAACAACTTTTATACATCTTTCTGTGGACCAGACTCCTATACTGTAGATCAGACTCCTTGTTTTTTTTAGTCTGAAACCTGGACTGGTGTGCAACAATAGTCACCCAGATGAGCCATCCTACCTCTTGTCCCTCTAGTCTGCATTGCCAGTTCCAGGCTCCTACCATGAAGTCTCTTCTGTTACCATTTAGGATGGGGCAATATGTTCCAATGGACAGAGTACCGGATGGGGAAGTCAGAGTGCCTGGATTCTGTTGCTTACTCTGCCAATGACTGGGTGTGACACCTTGGGCAAATCACTTCTGTGCCTTGGTTTTCTTATCTGTAAATTGGAAATAATTATACTTGAGTTTACTGAGCATTTTGAGATAAATGGACAAAATGTCCTGTATAAAAACTAAGTAGTTATTAAATGTGCCGCTTAAATATAGTACTTACACACAGATATGAAAATGTGATTTTAGCCTGCAATGTGGTACACAATAATCTTTGGCCTACTGGTGCATGTTGTGTCTATATAGGCATCCAGTTTAATTAAAGACATTGGTTGAGTGACCTGTTTGCTTTTGTAGGCTGATGGCCTTTGATACACACTAATTAGTGTTTTATAACTGTTTTGAGGACAGACGAATGACTCATTGATTCAGAAGGATTTCTTGTGTGATGTACAAGTAGGTTTTGTGTGACTCTCATGCAAAAATCCCCACCCCCCTGTTAGCATGTGTGAGGCCAATGCAGGCAATAATATTAGTGCTATCAATTTGCAGGAGGTACTATGTCTTGCCTCAGTTTGAGGGTTTCAGCTTTCCCAGCAACTGGCTGAGATTTCACTTTGAATGAGAGCTAGCTTGCTGAGGAGCAATCTGTGGAAAACAGGGGAATATTAGTCGGTTGAGAAGAATAACTGCCCCTTTGTTTGTGGGGCCTTGTTTGCCTTTTGTTACCAAGGTTCACAGTCAAGGGGACGTTAACAGTGAGGGAGAATCCTTCTTTTTCCATTTTCATCTGACGAGAAGAATTGTGAATTTTGCTTTTGGACCTTACTTCAGCTCTTCATGATTCCCTTCCTCCCAACTTCTTTCTGTGCTCTGAGACCCCATGCAGTGATTCTTGAGTGCATGTCCTTTCCTCTGGTTGTGGAAGGAAACATGGAAACCCTTATTATCTAGAACTGTGTACACCATAAAATGTCCATGGGGGGATTCTTTAAGCATTGCTTTTCTGATTTAGTAAATTTTTGAAATTATAACAATCAAGCAAATGTCACCTAAAACCTACTTGTTTAAGGGGTATTGGACATTCCCATGATCAGCTGGGTTGTAATGCTGGTATCCAGACTCCTAGACTATGTGGCAACTGTTGAAGATGAAGCAGCAACAGCCAAGAAGCCTTTGAATGGAAAAGAGAGGGAGAGATTCCTGACAGGTATGGAACACTTACATTTCTAATTCAAGTCTAGATTGTAGAGATCTTTGTAAAATGTTCAGTACTGCCAGCTCCAGTGTTCAAAAATGAGTCAGAATCATGAGATTTTAAAAATACAGCTTGGGATCTATTTATTAGCCTTTTGGTTCTTGAGCCATTTATGGTTTACATTTTCAAACTCTTTTTCAAAACCATGATGGGTATAAACTTAAAAAAAAAAAAAAAAAGAAAGTTGAGATTCTCACATTATCCCATGATACCAGGAGCTGGAGCTTTAAGAAACACGAAATATTTTGAGACTGTCAGTAATATTGCGAGAGTTGGCAACATTGTTAAACCGAAAAAAGGACAGGAGACACTGGATATGGTTTAATCAGGCTGCAACTTTATTATTAGATGTCTGGGACTACCTGGCAGATAAAAGTGTACAGTTCAAGTAACTCCATGATCATTTCAATATCTACCCAGGGGCTTCTGCCAGCCCCCCTTTTTCCATCCTGGTCCCCAGCCAACCCATTGCTGGGACTTGATCATATCCCCTCCCCCTCCCTCGAATAGCTTATAAAGGAAAGGGGGGGTTGACTCCCTGCCATGCTAATCATAGGTCCCCTGTTCCGCTCCTTTAACAAACACCTCCTTTAAGTCCTTTACAAAGCCATTTATCTGGTCACTGTATCCCTTTCCTATGGAGTACTTGCACTGGACATCCACCCCACACTCTAGGCTATGATGTCACAACTCATTACTTAACTCCCTTCCCTGTTCACCATAATAAAGCCTCCCCAAACCTGCTGTGGGGAAAGCAAAAACCCCACCACATCATCGTGGTCAATCTGGTGGTGAGGGAAAATTCCTTCCTAGCCCCCCGAGACAGGAGTGGCTAGTGCAATGCCACAATGGGTCCAGACCAAACTTAGTATTTTGCCATTTCCAAGGGGAAGGAGGGTGAGTGCTGCTCTGCCTGGTCCCGAGAAAAGGGACTTTTCCTGCCAGGCTTGCTCTTGGTCAACTCTCCGGCCCTTTCAGTCCCTGGGGTATGAGTCAACATTATCATGCTAACCCACTCTGTTTTCAGCAGCTTCTGTGCCTCTCTCTCTCACCCCACCTGTAAAGTGCTATACTCCTTCCCCCAGCAAGCTGTACAATGGTGCCTGTACTTAAGGTGTGGTGCAGTCAACTAGACGTTTGTGTGACTGTGTTTGTAGGTAACGTGTGAGGAGAATGGTGTGTTTGAGTAAGTGTATTTCAATTTCTAGCTTAGTTGTCGGTTGGGTTTTTTTTTTTTTTTTTTTCTTTTGAGTAGTGTCATCTTTCAAGAGGAGAAATGTGAGTGATAAGTATTCACATTATGGTGCTTTTGGTTTGTATGAGTTGAACTAGTCTTGTTTGTTCCTTTCATACTTCAGAACTTGAAAATAGTAAATGCAAAATTGTACTGTTGACCGTTTCAAGCTATGCAGTAATGCTGCCACCTAAAGTGAGGATTGCGTGACAGATAGTTTAGTAGAAGCCTTAAATTTAATGCTCCATTTTTATATTTAGTTTATAGAATGACTTCTTCTTATTGCTCTCAACTATTTTAGGAACTGTTAAAAGTGAGCCTCAAATATTGATATATGTTTCTTTCCATTAGGCAACCAATGGAGTTTTATTAATAATAGCCTACATACCCAGAGCCTGAGCAGATCTTCTAAAGGCAACAGTAGCCTAGATAGATTGTACTCCAGAAAGATCAGAAAGCAACTTGTTCATCATAAACAGGTAACTTTCAGTGTGTACTGGCACTTTTAATGTAAGATACTTTAGTAATGTACCTTATTTCTTAAAATTCCAGCTTTGGGCATGGAGCTCATTCAATCTTGCTTTTGCAGAGGCCTGGTTCTATAGCTAAAAGCTGTCTATCTCTCTTGACATGTATCTCAAACTGCAGGGCATGGGATCTGCTGAAATCATTCTAGTCTTGTGGAGCATATTGTTATACTTCTCTGTGGTCCATATTTGATAGTAAAACTTTTGCATTTTTGGTGAATCAACAAACATCTGAGTGCAAGCTTCTAGAGGCTGACCAGCTATAATTCAACAGTATATCATTTTTAAGACTGTGTTCACTTTTAAATGCACCTGTACAGGTTTTGTGACCCTGTGTTCATATCTAAAAATTCTCTTAAAATATTGGTGGTTCTTAAACCTAATCTGCTTCGACTCTGCTGGCAGCCCATTGAAGTTGTATAATTTAAAGTTGTACAAAAACTAAACTTAAAAAGGCTCAAGTTGCAATTTGAATTGAAGTTTACTATCATATGAAAATACTGATCCTTTTCCCATCTTATTGCTTAATTTTTTTGTTTTTCCTATTAACATTTTCTTTTAGCAACTTAACTTATTAAAAGCAAAACAGAAGGCTTTGGTGGAACAGATGGAAAAAGAGAAAATACAAAGCAACAAAGGATCATCATACAAACTTTTAGTAGAACAGGCAAAACTAAAGCAGGCTACTTCAAAGGTATGATGTTCTGAAACTGCAGTTCACTTGTTGTCTTTTGTGTGAAAAGACCTGTTCCTGCAAAATCATTTTTGTCCTGGGTTGACTTTATACAAAAAAAGTGTTTCATTCTGGCTCTTATCAAGGCTGTTCTGTTTTCCGAATTCAGCAGCCATCTATAAATGTCTGGCTTGGGAAAAATGTTTTAGTTGATTCTGCTACAGTCATCTTTTAGCTGATCATAGCCAAAATCACCAATAACCTAGAAGCGTTTGTAGTGTCAAACTAGTCTATAAATCACAGTAAACACCTGACAGCACTTGTCTATAAAGAACTGAAAGTGTGCTTTATATGGCTAACTTATGAGTGTGATTTTTAAAGGAAATTGTCTTGGGTGAGTAGCCAAAAAGTAAGCATGCCAATCCTTCTCCTCCCAAAGCAAACAAATGCTGTATTGAAAACACTTGCTCTTATTTTTAGGAAGTTTAGCTTTCCACAAGCATGGTGGCAACATATAAATCCTAGCTTCTTGTTATGAGCTCTGGATACTGGGGATGAAAACAAACCCAGGCATGCTCGAGAACAATCTAGTAAACTTCAATGCCTTGTCTGCCAACAGAAATGGAGCAGGCAGTATGGACATTCCTTTGAGCATAAAACAAGTAGACTGGTGGCACCTTAAAGACTAACAGATTTTAAGGTGCCACCGGACTCCTCCTTGTTTTTGTGGATACAGACTAACACGGCTACCCCCTGATACTTAAAACAAGTAGGACTCACTTCATAGATACCAGACTTGAGTATCCATTTAGATTTTTACCTTTGGAAATCTTTAGGCTTTGGAAATCTTGTTACCTATTAGGACTTCTGAAAGTCTTTAAGGGATCATAGATGCATAGAGGTTATAAAAGAGAAATAAGCATGACACTTTATAATTACCATGGGAAAAAATAGGGTTAAAGAAACACCAGCAAATTTTACCAAGCGCTGCATTTTCACTAACACTCCTCTTTGTCATGAGTTTCACTTTCCTGCTCTATTCTTGAGTTGTCACTTAAGTTAAATAGACTCTTCTACAGCAGCAACAATAAACCACTTCCCACCTTGCAGTGGTTAGCATGTAGTCACTTTTCCCTTGCACAGTAATGGAAGGGCCAGAAAGATTTTGCAGTTGAAACAGAAGGAACTCCATAAGTGATCAGGGGAGGGGAATAGTAGGCCTGCTAGCAAACACTTACAGAGGCTGAAGGGACTCAGCCACTGATCCAACTGTGAAGCAGGTAAGTGAACTGGTTGGCCAATCCTGGAATTGAAGACTCAACAGTGGAGTGCAGCAGGTTTTATAAGTCAGTGGCACAGTTTTAAACACCTGCACTGCCCCACTGGCTGAAATATGCTGTTGGTTAAAGCTGTATGGGATTCGTTTTACAGCAATCCTGCTTGTGTTGAAAATAATAGGTTGCATTAAAACCTTCCACATTTAATATGATCTTTATTAAGATCTATCTATTGTATGTATGTACATATCATGTATGTGATAAATTACATTTTATGCTATTTTGATTACATCACCTGCTAATCAGTGCCATCTTACAGCATTCCAAACTTGGGAGTAGCTTCAAACAGCTGCCATGTTTATTTTAAAAATAAACAAAAAAAACCCTGTCCAGGCAAAGGTTTCCTTCTGTCCCCACTCCCCAAAAGAACAAAAACAAAAAAAAACCCTGCAGCCAAATGACAGTTACCCTTGCTCACTCTGAAAAAAAGATGGGGGGATGAGCGGGTGGTACTGTTAAAATAGTACAGGATTCTGCCCAAACAGTGACGAATTGAAGGTATCCAACTTGCAATTTATTAGTACTAGAAATGACAACTGCAGACTATTGATTACCATATAATCAATCCCAAAGGGAGAGGCAGGAATTAAGCAATGGAAGTGTGGTCCACAGGGTGTACAAAGTGTGTGACACAAGGCTTATACAGTGTAACAAAGAATCCTTGATTGTACATGTCAAGAAATAATGTCTGTATGTTTTCAAATAGCTTGAAACTTAAGTATTTTGTGTGCCACCAGCGTGCACATGTTTACTTCTCTTCGTGCAGGGTAGTTGAGGCCCTGTATCTCTGCAGTTCCAATTCTTTAGCCACTAGGAAATAACTGAGAAGTCAGTATTCTTGATGGGCCATACATTTCAGTTATAATTTACTACTGTGTCTGAGTAGAATACATTTGAATTTATGGTAACTAAGGATCCATGAACAGATGTAGGAATATGAAAAATTTGTATCAATTAAGAGTCAAGTTTCTAAAACACTTTTTCTGTAAAGTAAGTATACAGAATACACAATGGTGTTGAGAAACCTATCAAACTCTAGAATATCTTTGAGGATGTGAGTATGACTATAGTCTTAGTCATTGCATGGTTCTGTTTAGGCTGAAACTGTAACAAAAGGAACTGAACCCACGGTAGTTTAATACTATATTACTAAATTCAATCTAATTAAATTTTTAAAAAGCTACTCCGTAGTATGAAAGTTGATTGACCCTTGTGTAAGATGAACTGCATTACACACTTATGGCTTTGTCACTTGAAAGCAATGCAACCAACCCAAATTTATGCCATGTTCCCATATAATCTTAATATAGATCCAATATGAGAGTGTGGGATTCTCCATTATTATTAAGAAGTTTTAGAGGTACTGTTACATTTTTCGAACTCTTGATATGCTTACATGGAGAAAATAGGCAGTTTAGTTTAAAATTTAACACTTGTTTTATATTGTTTTGTAATTATGCAGCATTTCAAGGATTTAATACGCTTACGTCGGACTGCAGAGTGGCCTCGTTCTACTTTAGACACAGAAGTATCGACGACAAAGGAAACGCCAGAAATTGAGCCACTTCCATTTACTCTGGCACATGAACGTTGTATCTCAGTAGTGCAGAAGCTGGCGCTCTTTCTTTTGTCAATGGACTTCACTTGCCACGCAGATCTACTGCTGTTTGTTTGTAAGGTAAACAGAATGCTACAAAAGTAGGCAGTGGGGTTGTTAAAGTGAAGTTCATTTTTTATCAAGAATTATCCTAAAGTATGTGGTCTGAGCATGTATTCTTTCAGCATAGTATTGATGAAAATATGTCAGATGCTACTTTTGCCTTTTCTTGAGGATACATTAAAAATACTTAAATTATTGAATTTGTAATGATCCCTAATAGTCTCAGGTTCCCATGTTTTCCAGTATTTGAAAATTACATAATGGAATTATGCTTGCAAAGTATCTCCTACAGAGCACCATTTTAAAAGATACTTTTACATTAATACAGTTTAGCTAGAATAAATTGATGCAAGTAAACCTGAGAAGGGAATAATTCATCTACTTATTTTAGCTCTACACAACTTTATTATTAATATGAACAAAGTATACTCTTTGTAAAGGAGAAAGCTATAACTTGTTTTTTTCAAACCGTATTATCAAATACACATAACTAGTACATTCACAACTAGTAACACTATTACAGTAAGTTATATCCTATTTTCCTTTAAAATAACCTACTTTAGAGCACTGTCACTCGCAGTAGGTGGGTCATGTTTTGGCTTAAAATAAAGATTTTTGTATAAAGAACATGCTCATTTAATTTTAACTGCAGACAAAAGTAACCAGGAGCCTTTGAAGCTTTCAGATGCCTCGTTTTAGCTCTTGTTAAGCATATTGTTTCGGTTTTACAACCAAAACTTGGATGCAATCTATTGCATCTGTTTGTGGTTGTTCCTTGAGGCTTTCTAAAACTTTTTTAGAATTACATAATTACAACTGACCTTTCCACCGTTTGGAAACATTTGGACTGCACCTCAGTTTGTTCAGATACCAGATCCAGTTTAGTTTTGTCCACAGGCTCCAGGACTTGACCAGACTCTTTCCGTTCTTGTGTCGGATTCTCTGCCAGGAGATGTGCAAAGAGAATAGCAATCCAGTGCTTCTGTCTTCATTGTGATCCTAATCTTCAAATCTGATTTTAGAGTACACCTCTACCTCGATATAGCGCTGTCCTCGGGACCCAAAAAAATCTTACCGCGTTATAGGNCCCCCCCCCCCGAGCACTGCTTTACCACATTATATCCAAATTCGTGTTATATCGGGTCGCGTTATATCGAGGTAGAAGTATAGTAGTAAGCAAAATATTTCTTCTTTCCCCTGACTCAAGAAAATTGAAATATCGGGTGCCTTGTTCCTTGAAAGGGATTACCTGCAGAGCCCATTCTTTGTTTCCTTCTCCTTCATTATTATGGAGCAGGCCAAATGGAGGAAGCCAAAGAGCAAGAAGCCCTTCTCAAGAGCCATAGAACGAGAGCTCTGCTGTAACTGCTCCAGCCCATGCACCACCTTCTCTGCAATGAAAAGGGGCTCAGTCAATACAGCTTGTAGGTGGCCCCCAACTATCCTTCCTACCAGCAGGCCAAAGTCCCCTAGTTGCCCCTACAAGGGCAGGTCAGTCCTTCAGATCATGAGATTCAGCAAACTGATGTACCTTCCCCAAACATGGACTCCTCATGGATAAATCAAGAACCTGAGGTGGAGTTTTGATGTTAAATGTAATTGGCAGAGCCCTGGTCTCTTCTTCCTCCACTTAAGAGGAGCATCTGTGCTGCTTTTGGAATGTTCACCTGTATTTTCTCTCCAGCTGACTTTCAGAGGATGAGGAATGGGGGGATTCAGGGTTCCTATACCTACCCAGGCTAAGATCCAAAAGGGCACAGCAGACAAGAAGAAGCTGGTCCCTGTGGGACGTTTCCCATTAAAAGGCAAAAGAAACTCAAAAGGCACATAAAAAAGCCCCAAACTGCTCCAGACCCTAACCTCCTTTCCAAGAGCTTTATCTTAACACTTAATAGAGTAAGTGTTGGCTTTGGATCATAACCCTGGGCCAAAGAAACAGAAGAATTTTCATGCAGGCATATTTGAATCTCTGGGGAAGGTGGTAGTGGCCATGAGAGAGTTCCAGGCAAACAGAGGCTGTGCAGGCTAAAGCCAAGGAGAATAACTCCCGTCAAAAACTAAGGATTTGCTCTCCCCCTTCTATTTCTTCTTCAAAGAAACCACTAGAAAAGTGGGAAAATTCTTGCAGAGAGCACTGTTGGCAAGTTCTGAAGATGTACAGAGTCAGAGAGCCACCAGAGATTCATTCTCATTCTCTCTCTCTCTCTTTCTTCTCTCCCCCCCGCCCCAATCTTCTGTAAGACTGATGAAGCAGAGGCATCCATGGCAATTCCTATTGAGGATGATTTCTGTCAATGAGACCCCATGGGCATAAAGATAAGATTTTGAAAAATCTTCAGCAGCTCTTGTACTTCGCCATAACCATAATGTCCTGGTGCAACAACCTAGAAAGTCATGCCCATCAGGACAACAATGAAGTCAGATCAATGCCAAAAGAATCTAACCACAACATTTGTAACATTATGAATCTGTGGACTCAGTGGGTGTAACAGTAAGAACCCGGCTAACTCAGAGACCAAATGCATCCCTGTTTCTCAGGGTTGTTAAAAGGATAAACTTCAATTTCCAAATTGGGTATAGGAATATATAAAGGCTAAGTGACTTTCCAAATGAAAGAAGGGAGTTTTTGTTAGAGATGGGTATTTATTCCAAATCTCCTTAGGCCTGATCTTGCACCTAAAATTTAGGATGACCTAGCTACATTGCTCAGGGCTGTGAAAAATTTACTGCCTCTCAGAGAAGTGGATTACCTACATTGACCGACAGAAAAATCCTTTCCATCAGTTGTAGGAAGCCATCTACACTATGACGCTACAGCGGCACAGCTGCAGTGTCATAGTTGTGTTGCTGTAGCAGCTGTTGTAGTGTAGATATGTCCTTTAAACTCAGTGCTGTAGCAACAAGGCCATTCTTCCTCTTTATAAATGGTATGGGAAAGAATTTCCTTCTACTTCTGGGGTAAGAACTAGACTTGGAATGCTACAGGGAAGCCCAGATTAGGTAATAGGTCCAAACCCTAGTGTGAACAGTTAGAGTAACTCCAGTCAGGTGTGTTTTCATCCAGAAATAGGCATATGGACAGAAGGGGCACTGTAACGCTTTTTTCTCCAGCATCAGTAATCTTATTGAGCATGGCTTATTTGTATCCAACCATATCATCAGCCAAAGATGGGACCCAGTGACCTAAGCATTAAAGAGGCAATGGTTAGATTGCCTGGACCCACTCTTTCAAATCACAGAAGGTGACACTGAGCCCTTAGTTCTTGTGAGATATATAAATTGAGTCCCATGCTATTTACTAGACTCCAGTTTTTACACTAGAACCAGACACTTGGGAAAAAGTGTTCTACCTGAATAATTCAATGCTCTAGCCATTAGGCAATAATGATCTTAACCAGCCAAAGCACTCCAAACACAACTAAATACAGCGTTTTGCCTACACTGATTTTTGATGGTGATATAGGATCCCAAACTATTCTTTCCAAGTTAAACTCCCCTTTCTATTCTACTTATGAGAGCGTTCTCCTGACACTTTGTCCAAATCTTCAGTGTGCTCTGGAGAGATTATGGTATAACTAGATGTTCATAAAGCTCTAAAGTTGTATATTAAGTGTTGCATACAAAAACTATTAAAAGAATATTTAGGTTGCAAAGTCAAGCACCTAAAAATTAGGGAATCCCTGATCTAGGAGGCTATGTTAAGGATTCAGAGGCAACTGTAGTGTATGTTCATTATGAAAGTCTTGAATTACAGGTTCACATACTATTTTTTCCACAGGACTTCTGACTCTTTCATTGGCCAAATAATAATACTCTTACAATTAAGCCATATTTGGGTGGATTTTCATATGTCAGCACAAGGCACGTCTTTGACGGGATCCCCTGGCAAACTTCAATCCTTTCTTCAAAGCCTGGAGGTGCTACAATTGTTTCATTGAGCAGCTTTAAGAATTTAACACTGGAAAACATTTTTCACTAACCTTTTTCTCATAAATGGCCCAACAGCTTTTGTTGAAATTTTCTTAAAACTCAATCTGGCATTGAACATTTTATTCCAAACTCTTAGTTTGACAAAGTTATAAGCAATGGAAAACAGGGTGTCTATTATAAGGAAAGTAGTAGGCAACCTTAACTATGGGTAATTCTGCTAGCTCTGCCTATAATATGTATGCAGTGTTGTAGTCATGTTGGTCCTAGGATATTAGATAATTTGGTCCAATAAAAGATTTCATAGAAGATTAGGGGTGGAAGAGACCTCAGGAGGTCATCTAGTCCAACCCCCTGCTGAAAGCAGGACCAACCCCAACTAAATCATCTCAGCCAGGGCTTTGTCATGCCTGACCTTAAAAACCTCTAAGGATGGAGATTCGACCACCTCCCTAGGTATCCCATTCTAGTGCTTCACCACCCTCCTAGTGAAATAGTTTTTTCCTAATATCCAACCTAGACCTCCCCCACTGCAATTCAGACCATTGTTCCTTGTTCTGTCATCTGCCACCACTGAGAACAACCTAGCCCCCTCCTCTTTGGAACCCCCCTTCAGGTGGTTAAAGGCTGCTACCAACTCCCCCCTCACTCTTCTCTTCTGCAGACTAAATAAGCCCAGTTCCCTCAGCCTCTCCTCATCAGTCATGTGCCCCAGCCCCCTAATCATTTTTGTTGCCCTCCACTGGACTCTCTCCAATTTGTCCGCATCCTTTCTGTAGTGGCGGGCCCGAAACTGGATGCAATACTCCAGATGTCGCCTCACCAGTGCCAAATAGAAGGAAATAATCACTTTCCTCGATCTGCTGACAATGCTCCTGCTAATGCAGCCCAGTATGCCGTTAGCCTTCTTGGCAACAAGGGCACACTGTTTACTCATATCCAGCTTCTCAACCACTGTAATCCCCAAGTCCTTTTCTGCAGAACTGCCACTTAGCCAGTTGGTCCCCAGCCTGTAGCAGTGCATGGGATTCTTCCATCCTAAGTGCAGGACTCTGCACTTGTTGAACCTCATACGATTTATTTTGGCCCAATCCTCCAATTTGTCTAAGTCACTCTGGACTCTATCCCTACCCTCCAGCGTATCTACCTCTTCCCCCCAACTTAGTGTCATCTGCGAACTTGCTGAGGTGCAATCCATTCCATCATCCAGATCATTAATGAAGATGTTGAACAAAACCGGCTCCAGGGCTGACACCTGAGGTACTCCGCTTGATACCGGCTGCCAACTAGACATCAAGCTGTTGATCACTACCCATTAGCATAAGAACATAAGAAAAGCCGTACCGGGTCAGACCAAAGGTCCATCTAGCCCAGTATCTGTCTACCGACAGTGGCCAATGCCAGGTGCCCCAGAGGGAGTGAACCTAACAGGCAATGATCAAGTGATCTCTCTCCTGCCATCCATCTCCATCCTCTGACGAACAGAGGCTAGGGACACCATTCTTACCCATCCTGGCTAATAGCCATTTATGGACTTAGCCACCATGAATTTATCCAGTCCCCTTTTAAACATTGTTATAGTCCTAGCCTTCACAACCTCCTCAGGTAAGGAGTTCCACAAGTTGACTGTGCGCTGCGTGAAGAAGAACTTCCTTTTATTTGTTTTAAACCTGCTGCCTATTAATTTCATTTGGTGACCCCTAGTTCTTGTATTATGGGAATAAGTAAATAACTTTTCCTTATCCACTTTCTCAACATCACTCATGATTTTATATACCTCTATCATGTCCCCCCTTAGTCTTCTCTTTTCCAAGCCGAAGAGTCCCAGCCTCTCTAATCTCTCCTCGTATGGGACCCTCTCTAAACCCCTAATCATTTTAGTTGCCCTTTTCTGAACCTTTTCTAGTGCTAGAATATCCTTTTTGAGGTGAGACCACATCTGTACACAGTATTCGAGATGTGGGCGTACCATGGATTTATATAAGGGCAATAATATATTCTCGGTCTTATTCTCTATCCCCTTTTTAATGATTCCTAACATCCTGTTTGCTTTTTTGACCGCCTCTGCACACTGCGTGGACATCTTTAGAGATCTATCTATCTAGCCTGACGATCTAGCCATCTTTCTATCCACCTTGTAGTCCATTCATCCAATCCATACTTCTTTAACTTGCTGGGAAGAATACTGTGGGAGACCGTATCTAAAGCTTTGCTAAAGTCAAGATATATCACTTCCACCGCTTTCCTCATATCCACAGAGCCAGTTTTCTCATCATAGAAGGCAATCAGGTTGGTCAGGCATGACTTGCGCTTGGTGAATCCATGTTGACTGTTCATGATCACCTTCCTCTCCTCCAAGTGCTACAAAATGGATTCCTTGAGGACCTGCTCTGTGATTTTTCCAGGGATTGAGGTGAGGCTGACCCGATCTGTAGTTCCCTGGATTCTCCTCCTTTCCTCACCTACCTTGTCTGCCTATAATATAGCATGCAGATACCACTCATTTACCTTTTCTGTCGTGTTACATCCAAAATGGCCAGGTCCATAGAGCCTTAAAGTAGCTGATGCTAAGATGGTTACATACTAATTTTCCTAGTGTCTCAAGAAATCATTTCTTGAGGGAATCAGGACTCAGTACTATGTGCTTTGTGGCATTGTAGACAGAAAAGACGTTTGTTACCTGAGGAACTTGGCAGAGCAGCATCATGACTGCCTTTCATTATACTTATGAGCTTCTGCAAAGCAGGTTTCCATTTCTCTTAAGACGGGTCAAAAGTTAGAAGGTTCTTCCCATGTGGTTGCCAATAAACTTCTTAAAATACCAAGCATTTTCTTTATATGGATGGAATTTACCTTTCTGTAGTATTCTATTTGAATATAAAAGACAATTATTCTACTTTAGCCTTTCCTTCCCTATGTTTATGTATTCACTACTTTGCATTCATTAGAGATTGTGGGGGATGCTGCGTGCTAGAATGGAAAATTTTCTTACTCAATGACATCTAAATCTATCTTTTTCTTTTCCATAAAGAAATTCTTCTTTGTTACATTCACATCAGCAAGGAGTCTTTGAAATCTTTTCCCATAAATGGACCTCTTCCCCCAGCCTACTCCACCTGAAATTTTTTTTGAATTTCTTGTACTATGGCTTCTTCTGGGTCCATGTCTGAAGTTAAAACACATTTTGAATACTGAGTGTTTCCATAAAACTTTGGACAGACTCGCCTGGTTTGAAAGTATAAGGTGCATGGCCATACTCTGGAGCCACTTGAACAAGTCTGAACTGTTTCTGGCATTTGTGGGAATGAAGGCATTAGCACAAATGCGTCTAATTCAGGTGAAAGGAAATCATTAAACAACAACATTTTCCTTTCTGTACCATCTATTTTTAGTACCTCACACTTACATGCCTTTCATCTAACATCCTGTGAGATAAGTACTGGTATATAAACCCATTGTATTAATGGGTAAACGAAGTCCTAGTCAGTGGGGAAACTGTGACTTTCCAGAACTATTCAACATTTCACCCTGTGTGTTGGAAATGGTGGTGAAAAAGTGAAGGACTATTAAATCTGATGCTTCAAACAATAAAATGGAAATATGAGTGGGATAAATAAAGTGGGGTGATATGCGAGATAGAGTTTATTGCCACTTTTCTGGGAAGACTCATTATTTGAGACCTAGTTACTCCTGACTATCATCCCGAACTTGAAACAATAAATCTTTACATTACATTTACAAATTCAATTTTGTTGGGGTGTTGTCTGCATGTTTTTTTTTTTTTGTTTTGTTTTTGTTTGGGTTTTATTTTTTGGAAAATCAGTTAAATTGTATATTTCTGAAATTCTGTTACAGGTTCTTGCTAGAATTGCAAATGCTACAAGACCAACCATTCATTTGTGTGAGATTGTGAATGAAACTCAACTAGAAAGGCTATTGCTGCTTTTGGTTGGGACCGACTTTAATAGAGGAGATATCTCTTGGGGAGGAGCATGGGCTCAGTATTCTCTGAGTTGTATGCTGCAAGATATTCTAGCAGGTTTGTTAAAATTCAGTTTTGGGTGGTTTTTTTTTTTTTACAAAATGCATTAAGCTGGAATTCCTTCCCCCCACCCCCTCCCAGTTATTTGATTCTCTGATGTGAAACATGGAAAAGTCTGCTAATGTGATTAAGCTAATGAAAGCATGGAATGTCTTGGTTGTAGGTTTTACAAAGAAACAAATTGAAGATATTAGTATAAAATGAAACATTTAATTTAAATATTATAATTTTAAGCATTGTGGCCTTCATTTTCAAAAATCACTAGTGATTTTGCATACCCAATTTAAAACTTTTGACAGGGCTCTCGCTTTCACAAGATATTGGGCATATCCTTGAGGTATGATTTTCAGATGGGGGTATTTCAAATTAAGCACCCAAAATTGCAATTCAGTTTTGAAAATTTGGATGAGTATGCTCAGATGTTAATTAGTATTGCAGCCAGAGTACAGGCTGAACTGCTAAAGGAGTTGTCTGCTTACTGTAATATATAGGAGAACTATTGGCAACAATAGCAGCTGAAGCTTTGGAGGAAGGAGCCATGGGAGAAGATGCAGGAGCTTCTGCTGTAGACTCTGATGACTCTCTTCAGCAGTCTACAGTTCAGTTAGTGGAAACAATAGATGAGCCTTTGACACATGACATCACAGGTGAACATTCAGATACTATTTATATTGAAATGATGTTTAGGAAATAGAATGTTAAATTCTGTTTAGTCAGTTAACAACATTTTAAAATGCTTGATGTAGTTGAGTCATTATGAATTCTGAAGCTTGCTTAATCCTGAACTCTCACAGACCTTCCACTGTGTAATGCACAGTAACTTAGTAGTTTAAATAAGTACTTTTGTGTGAATTTTAGCAAGGCATTCGTTTAAGTTTTGAGTTATCATATATCAGGGTCCCATAGGTTGAAGTTAGCAAGAGGTATCCGTAAGCTTTAGCACTTACTAATTCTTAAGCATAATATTTCAACTTGGCCACTCAATATTTTCAACTGCAAATGTTGACACACTGACGGCTCACACTCTATGTTTCTTCACTGAGTCCACTTGAAAAGCAATCGTGAAAGTTATGTATGTGGATTCAGGAGTGTGGTTCATTGATAGTGAGCTGATAAACTAGAAATTCAACATGCTAAATGTCTACCCTCTTTCTTGGCTGTCTTTTTAATTGTAAGTAGGCCTGTAAACTTGGGGAACACATTGTATTTTGAAGAATAATTTGTTCCTGCGAGGAATTCATTAACAAAATGGTTAATTCTTACTAAATACACTAGGAATTTAGAGAACTATAGAACAAAACAGCACTCTAACCAGCTTCTAGAACAGGGGTGGGCAAACTACGGCCCATGGGCCAGATCCGGCCCGCAAGCCATTTTAAGCCGGCCCGCGAGCTCTTGCCGGGTCGGGGGCCGCACCATGCGGCTCCCGGAAGCCGCAGCATGGCCCGCTCTGAGGGTCGTGGGCTGCTTCATGCCTAGAAGCTGGAGAAGGGACCTGCCACTGCTTCTGAGCCGCTTGAGTTAAGGGCCGCTCGGAGCCTGCACCCCTGAGCCTCTCCCCATGCCCCAACCCCCAGCTCTGATCCTATTCCCGCTCTCCAAACCCCTCAGTCCCAGCATGGAGCACCCTCCTGCACCCCAAACCTCTTATCCCTAGCTCCACCCCAGAGCCTGCATCCCCAGCTGGAACCTGCACCCCTTTCCACACCTCAATCCTAATTTTGTGAGCATTCATGGCCCGCCATACAATTTTTATTCCCCGATGTGGCCCTCAGGCCAAAAAGTTTTCCCACCCCTGTATAGAAGCTGCTTCCTCTGGCAGCTCTACACTCTGACTGTACAGATGTTGAGGTAGAACATTACTTCAGTTTGGTATCGCATTTTACTCTTTCTAGACTCTTGGAAACAATAGGAACACAGCAAATCTAAAGGTCTCCATGAAACGCAGAGATCAATAATATCCATTGGAGTAAAATATAGCACTGCCCAAAGCACATAATGGCCTTTATAAGATGAGCTAAAAATTTGGCTAAGCCTGACTTTCAAGCCGCTTCATGCACCTCTTCTTGAAAAGGTTTAATTTCTCTTTAGAGAATTAATACTCCTATGTAAACTCAATGCTGTATTACTCCTTCTAAAAATACTGCAGTGAAAAATCATTTATGAAGAGAACTTCAACTATGTATTTCTCTATTCAGCTAAAATTTCAGAATGTTGCACTAATAACAAATTAAATAGGTATTGTGAAACTAATTTTTTATTGCACATAATTTATCCAAACCTAGATTTTGGGCCTCCAGCTGAATTGAGGTGGTTTGAAAGGTGAATGGCAGAGAAAAATAATGGGTTAGTGCCACTTTTTGGCATTTAGAATGCAGGAAGACTTGGAAGGTTCCTTCTGACACCTTTTCGTTTCTCAAATCTGAAATGTCAGTTGTTCAACAGTGCATTATGACAATATCTCCCTTCACCCCCCACAGACACACATTGGTGATTAATAAGTCTTCCAGATTGGACCAGAACTTGAATTTTTATTTTTAATAAGAGAGATGTAGCCTTTCGTGTATATGAAATTAATTTATTTTGTGGTGGTCTTGGCACATCATAAACAAGCAAAAAGAGTGTTTGTTTGCAAAAATGTTTTTCCTTTGTAATTTGGCTTATGATTGTGGGAATTATCTATATCTGGAATAGAAATGAATTCTAGATTCAGGTGTATTAGAAATATTTGTTGCACGTTAACGTTCTGTACTTACTATGTCTTGCTCCATGTATCTTTCTTCCCAATAATTATTGAAATTTTGAACTTAAAAAAAACCCTTCTGGGTGAAAAAATTACTCTATCCTAATGGTAGTATTTTGTGTTTTTCAATTAAAAAGTTGGTAAAGTGTGGTTTGTGTGTGTGATAAGATACTGAATTCACATGAAGCACTCACGTGGGTAGAATTGCTGTTTGATTTATAGGGTTTTCAAAAAAGATGAATTGTTACTAATTACAGTGTTGAAAACAAAGCAAACTGTTCTCATTCAACAATCTTTGCTATTGCAAAATATTTTAAATATACACAGCCCTAAAATTGGCCAGTAAGCATGTTTTAGCCCAGTTTTACAGTTTGTGCTCTGTTACTTGACAATATTAAAGCAGTTTTAATCATCCAAAGGTGCTCCACCTCTATCCTCTTTGGAAAAAGATAAGGACATTGACCTAGAATTACTACAAGACCTGATGGAAGTTGATATTGATCCTTTAGATATTGATTTGGAGAAAGATCCCCTAGCAGCCAAAGTCTTCAAGGTATGGCCCACGTGAGTTTTCATAATAACTTCTACCTGTGAAACAATATAATCTCTTACCTTCCTGGTGTTTGTCTAGTGATATTTCATGTCATTAGTCCTGCTTTAGCTGTATACTATAAAGAACAATATTTTGAAGTTAAGAGACAAGCTTTGACAGGCAGGAGTGTAAACACTGAGTATAGTCATAATTTAAGCTTATAAAAGCAAAATATTCCACGATTATCTATGTTGCAGCAAGTCGTAAAGACAATAGAAAGATAGTAATTAATCTCCCCACACATACTAGATTGTAGTATTAAAAAACAAAACCTACTCCTGATTGTTTCTTGCAATTCATTTGTAACCTTATCCCTCATTGGCATGAAAAGTTAGGATATATATTTGATGTACTCGCACTACTGTAAAATGCATTAGCACTACTTAGAATTCCACACTTGCCTACTTAGAGTATTAAATGAACCAGTTGCTGTGTCAATCTATTTGGCTGCTGAAGGGGGAAAGTGTTAAACACCACCTTATTTCAGAGTAACAGTGTGGGAAGCTAAACACATTTACACTTGATGCACTAAAAGTGTTTTTTTTACCTAGAGTATAAAATCAGTGTATTTTAAATATAGTTGTAATAAACAGTTACCTCTTGCTGCTTTTTCTTCCATAACATTTCCAAGCTCACTTTCCTCTCAGTCCATACCACTGAAACTTTCATCCAGGCTCTCATCTTGTGGCTCAACTTCTGCTTTCTGGTCTTTCCAGCGCTCACCTCAGCCCTTCACGTTCATTTGAATTCTTCACCTAAATCAAATTCCTGGAAATCACTTAGCCCATATTACAGTCTCCCACCCGTTCCCCTGTATGTCTCTCCACTAGTTCTCCTGATTGCTCGATGCCACCTAGCCCCTAACTTACCTGCTCTTTCATGTAATTGTTGCCCCCTGCCCTTTCTTCTGCTAACAATGCCAACCTCTATCACCATCACACTTTCTTCCAGACTGCCTGAGTAGGATGCTTTCCTTGAACTAGTCCATAAAACCATTACCCTATTCATATCCATCCTCAAGACCCACTTCTACTGTGCAGCTACAATAAATTGCCAGCTGGAAACCTGGGTAGATGATCAATAGGGACTTCTGATATTTATCTGTTTCTGCTTAAAAAAACAAAAAAAAAACTATACACACATAAAACTCAGCTACGTTAATACATGCTTTTATTTTATTTCCTCATCCTCCTTCCTTTTGCTTATTATACACACCATTGCTAATTGTCTTAAATTAGATAGGAAGCTCTTTGGGGCAGAGGTGGTTTTTGTCTATTTTGTACAGTGCCTTTTAAACTGAAGCCTCGAGGCAATACTGTTGTACAAATTAATGTTGATGCACTGTATTTTTAAGAAATCATATTTCAGAGTCTCTTGTGCAATCTACTTGAGTCTACTGTAAATTTGAAAGTGAAGGCATCGTATAATAGATATGTGCAAGATGGAGTTTATTACTTAAAAGTAAAAGTTGATGCCAAGATTCTGAAAGATAGGTGCCTTAAAGCTAGGTTTTTGAATCTTTGTTTAGGCACTGAAAAAGTGGCCTGATAGTCAAACAAGTTAAGTACCCAGTAGCTCTCATTGGATTACCAATTTTTGAAAACTTTTGCTTGAATCTTAATGCAGCTGTCCAGTTTGTTGGATAAAATATACTATTTACACTTCCTGTGTACTGATCCAATATCAGAAATATATTTAAGAGAAAATCTCAGATGGTTTCCATTTGTACAGTCGAAAGATGAATAATTTACATTTTATTCTCTCATTTGGTAAAGCCTATAAGCAGCACATGGTATGATTACTGGGGTGCTGACTATGGCACTTACAACTACAACCCTTATATCGGAGGTGTTGGAATTCCTGTTGCAAAACCGCAAGTATCCACAGAGAAGAATGGATCACAGACTGTGAGTGTGTCAGTCTCTCAAGGTAAGCAAGCAGTAGGTTCATTTCAATTCTGTTGTGGAATCTTTAGATATTTTTCTAAAGTATTTGCTTTGCTGAATAGTAATTAATGGCTACTGGAATGCTGAAGTGGGCATGTGCCTTCTGCTTGTGAAATCATTAAGTGATTTAACTTTGAGATGCAATGTTTGAGAGTTCGTACACCAGAATTTCAAGATTCACAGGAGTATAAAGTAAGTTTCTTTTGCTGGCAAACCAGAGGTTCATGCAGTAAACTAGAAAAGATTATACAAATTTTACATTATAGATGGAATTAGTGTATTAGAAAAAGAGTGAAAGTGCATGCTGTAGTTAAGAACATAAAAACTTCAATTTCTAATTCATTTTCAGTCACTTTTGACTTTCTAAAACTTTCACCTACTGTGTTGACATTTTCCATGGTTAGCCTCTACTCAAAAGAATGATGCATTTGTTTTGGCGGTTTGAACAAAAATGGTCTAGCTGTTCTGAAGTTGTGTGGGTTTTTTTTTTTTCACTCTCCTACTCAATCCTGCTACATTTAAAAAAAAAAAAAAAGCATTTTTTTCAAAGCTGCTTTACTGAACCACAGATAGGAAGTGGACAGTGTTGCAGGGAAAAGAGCCTTCTGTAAGAAGTACCTCTCACGTGTTATTTTGGAAACTGGTTCTCATTCCAGAATTATGACCCACTCAAAAATGGCGCTTGCACACATGCTCAGTACATGAGTAATTGTGGGAGGGGCAGCCAAGTAAGAAGTGAAGTATACTTTTTTTTGAGAGAGAGAAACTATACTATATTGCACTTTAGTGTTCTGTGTAATCACTACCCGAGAGCATACATTTACAGATTACTACAAAATTTTTGATATTGCTGTTCTGAGTATACATTTCTAACACTCGCTGCCATCATAAAGAGCAGTGAACCTATTCACCAATTATAATCAAAAATGAGAATTATGTTTTGGCAGTTGCTAATGTTGGATATGTAGCTGTGTTGATCTCTCAGTAGAGCAAGCAGTGTCTTTTTGTTCAATATTTAAATACATTATAATCCACATGTTTATTTGATATTCAAATGTTACCTTGTATGCTGCTTTCTATAGCTTTGGATGCCCGTCTAGAAGTTGGACTGGAACAGCAAGCAGAGCTGATGCTGAAAATGATGTCTACTCTAGAGGCTGATTCCATTTTGCAAGCATTAACAAACACGTCGCCTGCATGTAACTATATATTGCTAAATCTTTCTCTTGACTTACTGACCATGAATTTCACTTGAAACTTGTTTGCTTGTTAAGGTTAACTTCAGGATTCTCTCAAATAATTTGTAAATTGATCGTTCAAGTGGTGATACTAAAAAATAAGTGTATGAGTCATTTTACAAAGTTGTGAAATAAAAACCATCATTTTCTACTGCTGTAAGGGAAACGCTATAAAGAAGAGGAATGGGTTTCATTTGGAGACTCTAGTTGAATAAAGACATGTTTAGAGAAGTCCTTAAATTTGTTTTCAAGAGCTTGATTGTTGGCTGTGATTGATTGAACACAAAGGGGAATGGGACTGCGTGAAATGCTTAAAAGAGAATTCCCAATAGTCTGTTGGACTGTAGTGCACAGCAGAACCATAGAGCTTCTGCTGGCCAACAGCTTTGAAAGTCCATTTCGGTGGGGTCATGCCCCAAATAGTGAATGTAAAGAGCTTTATACCTGTCACTCTGGCACACCCTTTCAGGTTTCTGTAACCAGTAGTATGGTGACTTAAACACTGTATTAAAGATGTGAATATAACATGAAAAAATCAGTACTGGATAAGTTTCAGAGGAGCAGCTGTGTTAGTCTGTATCCGCAAAAAGAACAGGAGTACTTGTGTCTCTAAGGTGCCACAAGTACTGGATAAGTAAATACAACTATTTTTTGCCTAGTATAACTTTTCCTACAAAAGAATTTATGAAAAAACTTGATTTAATTTTTTAGTAACTCAGTCTCCTAGTGGAACAGATGATTCATTGCTAAGAGGATTACATGCTGCTAACCAGACCAACCAGCTGATCATACAGTTGTCCTCCATACCTATGCTGAGTGTGTGCTTCAACAAACTCTTTTCCATGCTACAAATCCATCATGTTCAGGTATGGAATTATGAACTTTCAGAACTTTGGCTAATGCAGTACTTAATGCTAATATTAAGAGAAGAGTGTTACATTTCCCCATATTCATAGTTTTTAACTATTGAAAATAGATTGGGAAAAGACCTGTTTAGTTGAGTAGATGACTTTTTAAGTTCTCATGTGCAAATAGAGATAAAATAAATTACTAGGTATCCTAAACACTTGTCTACAGAACATAACTTTTATTTTTTTAACACTTCTGTAATTAAAAACAGTATTGGACCTTTCACTGAAGGACATTGGATACCTCAACTAGTGATGAATGTCACTAAAAGTTAAAATGACTTAACATTTAATGGTCCTGATTATGTAAGGGCCACACTGTGGAAAAGTAGAGGCCCGTTTATATGTTTTGCCCTTGCATGTGCGCGCACACATGCAAATTAAACAGTATGAACATGGATAGTTGGGGGCCTACCTTTCAGTTTGTATGTACACTTGTAGTTACTGAGCACATTTGTGTGCCTCCCCACATCAGTTTAAATATTTAATCGAAAGTCTATTGCACTAGCAGATTTTGAAAAGTATAGTCCCATCATTGCTCGTGAGTAATGAAAGTCACTGGCTTTGCGCATGAGGCATTCCAAAAGTTATATGCTGAACTTCTGCTGAGATGCCTGAAAATCTCAATATTTAAGATATGTAAACCATTCTTTTCTAAGAGAAACCTAGAGCACAGATAATTCTTAAAATATAGAAATAAAAAAGTCATTGCCAGACTATAGTAAAAGTATTCGTATACTGTGTTAAGTAAAGTTTAATTTTACTTGAAATTGCTGTACATCTGTTCGAAGTTCCAAAGCTCTTCTGAAGAAGATTGTGCTTGGTTATGCTTGTCACCAGAGCAGTGATAGCAGAGAATGTAAATAAGATAATTGACATTTTAAAAATCAAAATAGTCTGTTTTTCACATTTCAAGGTGTAGAAGTACATTTCTGTTTTGCTGATTTGTTACTTTATATCAGCTATTTATCTTTTTTTATTATTTTCAGCTTGAATCACTTCTACAGTTATGGCTCACATTAAGCCTGAATTCCAGCTCCTCTGGGAGTAAAGATAATGGCGCTGACGTTTTCCTTTATAATGCTAATCGGATACCTGTAATTTCTTTGAACCAAGGTAAAAATATTCTAGAATGGGATAATAGGTGTGTAAACAGCTAGAGTATGATTTTCACAAGTGGTTAGCGTTGGCTTAATGCTCCCATTGAAGTCAATGGTAAAACTCTCTGCATTTTTTTCCAGAGAATCCTCTGATTTTGTTTTCCTTAACATAACCTATGAATAGCATTCAAAAAATTTATCAGAGAGCATTCTACCAGTTTGGTCTTTCTGGAAGGGTGGAAGAAACCAACACAGGATACTGCTCAGAATTAGTATTATTAAATTTCAATGGTTAATATGTTGCTGTTCTATCACTACTATTTGTCCTGTGAGGATTTTATTTGGAATGCTCTGCCTGCCAGAAGCAGGAGATATATCTGACGTTCTTCTCTAGTAAATGCTTCTGTGGCACCTTCCTCTGCCCCACTCACTCCCATTAAAGGCTGTGGAAGAAAATAAGCGCTTTGAACTGGTTAGTCCAAAGAAGGTGGAGATGGGAACTGTTTCAAGAAATAAATAGGGCGGTCAAGCGATTAAAAAAAATTAATCACGATTAATCGTGCTGTTTATAAAAGACCATTTATTTATATATTTTTTGGATGTTTTCTACATTTTCAAATACACCTCTACCCTGATATAACGCGACCCGATATAACATGAATTCGGATATAACGCGGAAAAGCAGCGCTCTGGGGGGGCGGGGCTGCGCACTCCGGTGAATCAAAGCAAGTTCGATATAACGCGGTAAGATTTTTTTGGCTCCCGAGGACAGCGTTATATTGGGGTTGAGGTGTATATTGATTTCAATTACAACACAGAATACAGTGTACAGTGCTCACTTTATATTTATTTTTTATTACACATATTTACACTGTAAAAAACATGCCTCCATGCTGGTGACAGGTTCTGCTCAATAGCGATCCAAAGCAGTGCGGACCGGCGCATGTTCATTTTCATTATCTGAGTCAGATGCCATCAGCAAAAGGTTGATTTTCTTTTTTGGTGGTTTGGGTTCTGGAGTTTCTGCATCAGAGTGTTGCTCTTTTAAGACTTCTGAAAGCATGCTCCACATCTCGTTCCTCTCAGATTTTGGAAGGCACTTCAGATTCTTTAATTGTGGGTCGAGTGCTGTAGCTATCTTTAGAAATCTCACATTGTGTTTTGTGAAATCTGCAGTGAAAGTGTTCTTAAAACGAACAACATGTGCTGGATCATCATCCGAGATTGCTATAACATGAAATATATGGCAGAATGCGGGTAAAACAGCAGCAAACATACAGTTCTCCCCCAAGGAGTTCAGTCACAAATTTAATTAATGCATTATTTTTTTTAATGAGCGTCATCAGCGTGGAAGCATGTCTCTGGAATGGTGGTTGAAGCATGAAGAGACATATGAATCGTTAGCACATCTGGCACGTAAATATCTTGCGACGCCAGCTACAACAGTGCCATGCAAACGCCTGTTCTCACTTTCAGGTGACATTGTAATTAAGAAGTGGGCAGTATTATCTCCCGAAAATGTAAACAAACTTGATTTCTCTTAGCAATTGGCTGAATAAGAAGTAGGACTGATTGGACTTGTAGGCTGTAAAGTTTTACATTTTTGTTTTTGAGTGCAGTTATGTAAAAAAACCCTACATTTGTAAGTTGCACTTTCATGATAGAGATTGCTCTACAGTACTTGTATGAGGTGAACTAAAAATATTTCTTTTATCACTTTTACAGTACAAATATTTGTAATAAAAAATATAAAGTGAGCACTGTACACTTTGTATTCTGTGTAATAATTGAAATCCATATATTTGAAAATGTAGAAAAATGTCCACAAATATTTAATAAATTTCTATTGTTTAACTGTGATTAATCATGATTAATTTTTTTGAGTTAATCATGTGAGGTAACTGCGATTAATTGACAGCCCTAGAAATAAGCAAAGCATCCTTCATCCAGCCAGTACTGCTTCCTGCTAGGTTCCACTAGTGAATCCTGTCATGTGCCCTGAAATCTCCAGTGAACATGTTATTGGGGATTTTGCTGCTGAAATGACAGCCCCACAGCGTACCGATCCACACAGGAAAAACGGCCTGGTTGTAGACAAGTCTTAACCTTGCTAGCACATGAAGCACTGAAACAAATCAGTTACTGTCTCATTTATTCCGTTTTGTAATTTGGGAGACTTCGGGGATCTAGCTTAGTGGCAGCCTGGTATGAAGGCATACCTCAAATTTTCTCCTGTAAATAATTGTGGTTAGCCTTTATTTATTTAAAAAAACTACAGTATTCTTCAGCAAAGTTCAAAACCATTAAAGCCTACATTAATGAAGTTGCATACTTCAATCTGTTAGCCATATAATGCTATAATGTATTCCTTGAAAACAAAAAATTCATATTTTTTTTCATGTGCTGCCTTTGTTTATAAGATGGAAGGAATTTACATTGACATTGTGAAAAATTCTACTTGTGTTAATTCATGTACAGTCTCTTTTAAATGCACAGGATTAGCAGCAAAAGAAATGTAATGAACTTTCAGTCCTAATATAAATTCCTGATTATTACCTTTTGTTAAGGGCTCAGTATTTTGAAAAAATCAAGTGTGTTCTTCTTTACAGCATCAGTAACTAGCTTTCTGACAGTCTTGGCCTGGTATCCTAATACCTTACTCCGGACATGGTGCCTTGTGCTTCATAGCCTAACTCTTATGACGAACATGCAGCTTAACTGTAAGTTTTCTGAGTGTTTTTGTTATGATGCTTGAAAACTAAATTACAAATGAAATAAAGTAAAATAAAAAGGTTCTTAATAAATGTAGGGTTTTTTTCAGGGGATAGGTAGTGAATTTTGGTGCCATTCACCTGCAGGTTGTCTGAATCTTACCCAGGTTTTGTAGTGATTTACAATAAATCCATACTATGGGTGATGTCATGTGTGGAATAAATGGATGATTTCAAGTGTAATTCATGTAACAAACCTCTGTTTAAAATAGGATATTCTTACTGAGCATATCTGCTCCTTTCAATCTTACCTGCTCTCTTCAGTGACACAAGTTTTTGCTGCATTTTTTATTCCTGTTAATACTGCATAGTTAACATCACAAAGAGAGGGAGCTGAATTCTGTTCCTTCTTGTACATCATCAGAACGGCATACTAAATCACTTATACTGTTCACTCCCCCTGTAAACAGTAGGTTCTTAATGATGGCAACATTTTTATAACGGTTGATGGAAGGGAAAACTCAGCTTGACTTTCACTCCCTTGAGCTGTCAATAAAAAAATAGGGGAAAAAAGAGAAAAAAAACCATGTGAGGTAACTTAGCTAGATGTTTTTCCCCAACATAGTATATATCCATAATACCTCACTACAGTGGTATGACAAGCACTTTAAAGAAGTTTAATTGTTCTTACATTTCTGTCAATCTTTAACCTTTGCTGTAAATCCTTTGTTTTTGTTAACTGCTTACTGGTTTTTTTGGTTAACATTTCTGATTTATCTTTTTTCCTTGTGAATAGACACCCTTGTATGCTCTTCTAAATTTTTACAATGAAGTAGGGTTTGAACAAAAATGTAGTTTTATTTAGATGTTGCCGAGTGGAATGTAAGTTAATTCACAAAGTTATACTTCACCAGCACACATGCAGTTAAATCTACTTGCTAAAATAACCCTTTAAGATATAAATATTTCTGTAACCGTTTTTTGACAATTAATCCCTTAGGTCATTCTGAATATCTGGTGACATCATTTAACAGCAAACGCAGACAGGAAATTCCAATAAATTTGTTGTCAGTCCCTTGTTGAAAGTGTTAATGCTGATTAAGAAACTATAATTAAGTATTTCTAGGACATCCATTACTATCCTGTCTAAATGTCACAGTAATAAATCTCTTCTAAAACACTTGATATTTTCAAAGTTCTTTACAAACTTTTAATTAACCTATGAGGCCACACAACATCCCTTTTGAGGTATGTAAGCTATCTTCTTCCTCTTATCCCTTCATCTCGTGTTGAGTAATTGTTCAAGGATCTGCCATTTTCCTCTATTTGAGGCGATATTAAGGTCCACCTGCTTACCTTCTTCTCTGAAACAATCCATCCATTGTTTTCTCAGCTTTCCTCAGGGTCTCCTGCCATACTATCTTACACCAGGTCCTCTTTCTTTGAGGTAGGTAAATGTTGTTGTTACCATTTTACAGATGGAGAAACCAAGAGGCCAAGTAACTTTCCCAAGGGTACCTAGTGAGTAAATGGCTGTCTTGAGACTATAACCCAAGGTGCCAAACTCAGTCCCGTGCCAAATCCACTACACCAAGCTGTTATGGAGTTGTTACACTATTTTTCACTCTCAGCAGATTGAAACAGTACTAGCTTCCACTTCTAGTTCTTTTCTTTTTCTTTTGTTTTTTGGCTTTTACTCTTTCCTCCCTGCTTTTTGACCAAAATGATGTTAGTACCCTAACTTCTCTAGCTATGGAGTGATATTTTTTGTTCATGGTGCTCCATCTGGAGCAATTTGTGAGAAGCAGTCCACAGAATAGGCCTCACTTGATAGCAAAGATCACCCTGCAATCCTATAGCCTTCTAGTGTCTCAATTTTTCATCTTTATGGAATAGGAAGAGAAGAAATTCTTTTTACTTGTTTTTTCTTCTACCCACAACAAACTGTTTTTCTTTCAGATGGAGCGCTTTTTATGATAAACATTCATAATCTGAGTTTAGAGAGCTAGTACCTGTTTTCTGTCTGAAGGCAAGAGGCCAGGTCTTGCCTGTACACAAGTCCATCCAGGGCATCAGACAAAAAAAATTCAAACCTTGTTAGGGGAACACAATCCTTTTTATGTTCACTTTTGTAAACACTCTATCTGTTGTTTTAGCAATTTACTCTGGAAATTTATAGGGCTATATGAGCTTGAGATTATCCCTTTTTTGGATCACCTTTTGATTTGTTTTGTAATTGCAATGAGGAAATTAGTCTTGGCTCTGAGCACAGTTTTGAGTGCATTTAGAGAGGGAGAAATGATCTAAGGTTTTACACTGATGCAAGATGGAGAGTGCAAATGGTCTGGTTGCTCAAACATGGGCACTTGTTTCATTCTTAGATGTTATTGAACAACCTCTGAGCTTGTCAGTTTCTTTGAATCAGTTCTCACAGACTGGAGGAAAGATTCTGTATTCTGTTACACAGCATTTCAATTAGTGTGTGGAAAGTCACTTTCTTCTTTGCATTTTGGTCCCTGTGTGTATTCCACTGACAGTTAAGCCACAGGGAATTCCAAGAGCTGCTATGAAGGGTGGCGGAAGAACTCCAACTCTCCTTAGATGAAGTCCAGGATACACTGCATAAGTTCTTGGACATGCTGCAACCCACAGGATTCAGCCAGATAGGACTTCTGGTGAACGAAGCCATACTGGAAGAGGCATGAGTCAAATGGCATACACTGGCAATGTGCAACCTCCTACCCCCAAGAGATCTGAGAAATGTGACTTTGTCCTGGCAAAGAAAGCAGAGTTTTTATTTTTCCACTTCCCTCTGAACTCCCTGGTTGTTTAGGCTGCCACAGAAAGATGTAGGCAGCAATATCCAACAGTCCCCACTGATAAGGAGGCCGAACATCTGGACCTGCTGGGGAGGAAGATGTTTACATCTACTAGCCTCCATTTTTTTATATTGAACCAAGTATGATCTAAATTATTCAACATTTCTAGGGACTAATTATCCCAGCAGAACAGGGCTTAATTTCAGGCCTTTATAAACGAAGGCAAGCTGGTGGTCAGAACTGCATTAGAGTCTGCGGTTGATGCAGCTGACATTGGATCAAGGTCAATGGCAACTGCTATCATGATGCGCCAGGAATCATGGCTCACTCTTCCAGGTTTCCCAGGGAGGTCCAGAACACTGCAGAAGACTTGCCCTTCAAGACCGTATATGAGATGGGGAAAAAAGGGGCGAGGGGAAATGTATATCCATGAGAGGAGAAGAAAGGCAGCAAGCACAGATCCTTTGCTGTAAAGATGACAAAACCAGCTTATAATGCTTCTAGGCAGACAGGAGAGAATCCTCAAAAAAACCAACAGGAAAACTTTCTTCTTTGAGTATTCGTCCATGTGGCTCCCACTCTGTGCACGTGACCTTTCATACAAGATCAGCGTCTTTGAATAGCAGTGTCTTTTGGACCGTTAACTTTCATTATTGAATTGATTGGATGTTTGATTCACATTCTGATTAATAACTGGGAAAGTTGCTTATCAATACTGCAAATGACTGTTTAGTGATTACCAGACAACATTGTATGAATTTATCTGTCTCAGTATGACAAAAGATTAAGTAAGTGGTAGGAAATGAAGGGGACTGACAAAATGAAAAACACATAATTTTCCTAAAACAAAATGTGAATATTAGGAGTTGTTAAATAGCAAGATAGAAAGGATTCTTGTTCATCTCAAAATACAGAAAAACAGTTTCTTTGGATTCTCCAAGATAAAATGTTTCCTTGAATAAAGCTGTCTGTCTATTGAACTAAAAGAGCAGTACATAAAGTTTGATCTTGAAAGTGAGACTTTATGCTATCAGCCTCAAAATGTAGCCTCAATGATAACTTAAGTCACTGTTTCAGGTTTTCCAGAATCACTATATCAGCTTCCTTCAGGAGCTGTATCCAGGGTCGGCTCCAGGCACCAACGCAGCAAGCGCGTGCCTGGGACAGCAAGCCACGGGGGGTGGTGTCCCGGCCGCCATGAGGGCGGCAGCCAGGCAGCCTTCGGCAGCATGCCTGCGGGAAGTCTGCCGGTCCCGCAGCTTCGGTGGCAATTCGGCGGTGGGTACGCCGAAGCCGCGGGACCGGCAGATCACCCGCAGAAACGCCGCCGAATCCGGCATGCCACCGAAGGCTGCCTGACTGCCATGCTTGGGGCAGCAAAAAACATAGAGCCGCCCCTGACTGTATCTTATTCTTCAACACCCCCCGTGACAAAGTCAGGCCAGACGACTGCAAGAGCGTGCTTCTTCTGAAGAGTCTCTCTCAAACATATAGGCCATGAAGCAAGTATCTGGTCTCTTGGGGACAAGGGGATGCCCTGGTCGCACAATCTCAAAGCCCAAAAAGCTGAAAGTACAGAACAATGCAGCTCTGTCATCTGTTCTTGTGGAAGCAAATGAAGACATGATCAACTTGAAGCTGTTCTTCAGCAAACTCAAGAAGAACTGCAAAATTGTCTTTGCTTCCTTCAGGCAGAGCACCACTGGGAATTTCAGTATACAGGTGGTGGTTGTTCAGCACTCCCCTCCAATTAACATGTTTGGCCTCTGTAAGCCTTGAGCCTTAGAATGTTACAGGCCCTCTTCTCTATGAGCTGAGAGAGAATTACCTCAGGTCAATTACGGACACCTGAATCCAATTAAGGGCTGCCTGAGACCTTTTAAAACCCCTCCTTTGGTGAGAGAAAAGGGGAAAGATAACCTGCTGCCAGGCTAGTGGCAGCAGGGGTATAAGCTTCTCAAGGGTGAGAGGCTGTGCTCCTTCCCATAGGGGAAACAGCCAAACCTGAGTGCCTGCTAGGGAAAGGACTGACACCCCAGGGCAAACAACAGGACCGCAACCTGCCCCAGTGAGAAGGCAGGGAAAGGTATCCCCCTTTGTTTTTGTGTTTGAGACTGTTTCTTTTTGTTTGGTCATATTTTCAGGGTAGGCCTCAGGGCTGGCTTAAGGGGTGATCCTCCACCAAAGTAGCACAGAAGGGGGAAGGCAAACCCTGCCCAGAGGGGCTGATTTACCCCAGGCCTGCCATCGCCAGAGGGGGGAAGTGCTAAGTCTGGCGAGGCGAGGGAGGTGCCTTGCCACCCCCCCCCCCCCCCCCCCCCCCAAAAAAAAAAAAAAAGAAGAGAGAAAAACCAGTGTTTTTACTCAGTGATTTGGGTCACAGACGTATTGAAAGGTGAAGATGAGCTTATTAAAAAAATTGCAGGTGTTTTTGGGGGCTAACATCCAGGTGACGCACAAGGAGCAATTTAAACACTGTACCGTGAATACACTCCTCCATAAAAAATTAACTTGCAGTTTCACTACTAAATGTTGCAAGTGAAAAATAAAAAGTAAGGAAGAACAAAAGAATCACCACTAACATTACTGCGAGATGGGTGGTCGAATGTGATATGACCAATCATTTATTGAAAAAAGATGGTTAATACCTCATCTTCCCAATAGCATTCAGTGGATTTTGCAGGAAGATTGTATGTCTGTTTGCATCTAACTACTATAAATAGATTGAATATTGCACCGGAGACACTTAGAATATACTGTTGTGCTATGTTTTAATCTATGAGGAGGCACAGAATTTACAAAAATAATTGAATGAGGTTTTTGGAGATACTTGATAGGTTATTGGTTGACAGTGCTGTCACTTTCCATGGACATCTGGCTTGATATAATTAGCAACAAAGTGAGGAAAACATGGGGGCGGGATAGCTCAGTGGTTTGAGCATTGGCCTGCTAAACCCAGGGTTGTGAGTTCAATCCTTGAGGGGGCCACTTAGGGATCTGGGTCAAAATCAGTACTNATCCCCCCCCCCCCCCCCCCCAAAAAAAGTTAGGGGTGTTGCCATTACTTAACTAATAATAAGACTGATTTTAAATATAAAGGTCATAAATTGAGCCCAAAACAGAATGAGGCTGAAATTTGGTAATGAGTACGTAATCCTGAGCTGTTTCATTCTCTTCTAGCATTTAAAATGGAGGAGACCAGTTTCTACTCTGAATCTACATTTAAAGGAGGTTGTTGTAGTTCATTGTATTAAAATGGTGAAAAGTAGTAGAAATAAAATCATGCAACACAAAACATCTGAATTCAGATGAACTTTTAAAAGCTGTGCAGGCAGCTGAGCATCAGTTGAGTATGTCTTTATCACATTCAGATTGGATTAGTTGAAACTTCATAATAGATTATGTACTAAAAAGAAAAAAGTTGATGTATCATGTCTTGCAGTAGATACAAGAGTCATGAGTCTAACTAGTTAGTAGACAGAGATTGTAGTATTTTTTTTTTTGCAGTGTTAAACTTTATTTTGGACAATATGTGCCTTTTTTATGCTTAGTATAAATATGTTTATGAAGAATATCAATGTTTTTTTTCATTTAATTAAATATTTTGGATGTGTGTGTGGCTAGAGAAAATCATAAACTTGTTCAGAATGATAGTATTGGTTGCTGCCAAGGTAAGCCCTAGATTGGCAAACCATGTTTGTTTTTCAGAGGCTCCATTTTTCCCTAGCTTGATCCTCTTCAACAATTTGCACACCTATCCTGCCGTTTCAGATTTGTCTCCCACCAAAGCAAGGCTGGCTTTCCTTCCTTTAGCATAATCAAATGTGGACTACAGCACATCCCTTCTTTACTGTTTCATGGGGCTGATGCTGCCTACCTCTGAGGTTGAGAAGGCTGCTTCAGCCTGTTTTTTCTTTATTGAGCCCCAGTTTAATTTTCTTCATCAGTCTTGGCTTAATTAATTGGACTCAAAACAATATTGGCAAATCAGTGTGAAGCATATGCTCTTTGCACCTCT
Organism: Platysternon megacephalum; assembly: GCA_003942145.1. Classification (NCBI taxonomy): domain Eukaryota; kingdom Metazoa; phylum Chordata; order Testudines; family Platysternidae; genus Platysternon; species Platysternon megacephalum. The sequence continues at coordinate 6,722,212 of QXTE01000055.1, read as the reverse complement.
GTAAGAATCTTTCAGTATGTGTTTGCTATATCTACTTAATATGAAAAATCTGTAATAGGTTGTGGACAGGCAACTTATGACAAAGGAAAACTACTCACTGAAAATTCTTATATTTTTGTTTTCCTCTTCTCCTTCCATCCTGTTTCCCTCCATTTTCCTAGAGGGATTTCTTTTCTTGTCAAGCCTCTCCAACATTATAACTTTATTTCACTGCTTTGAAAGCTTTTCAGTTAAGATAGAAGTTGTCAGGATTTAATACTGATCTTGATTGACAGTACTTTGCCTCCTGGTGGGTGGAGACTTATTAGTTAGTGTAAGGAAACTATTGTATAATGAAGAGGAAGTCTCTGAGAGACAGAATTACTGGTAAGTAGTTTTCCTTTTTCGCTCATCTACATCCTTTCCAAGGGAGAAGCTATTCTTGATAAAATAGATGCCAAGGAAACTCTCAAATACAAAGAAAGCAAACTTTCTCAGTATTTTTTCCTCATCTCATCTATGGGATGAAGTCTATATCTAAATAAATGTTCAGGCCAGTGCAGTTTGATGAAAGTAAGTAAATGTATCTATTCCAGTAGGGCTCCACACTTTCCCAAGTCTGTTGTAGTTGAGCTTTCTTAATCATATGTAAGGCACGTGAGTAAGTTTGCTGTGTATTCATTAAGCCTTATTTTGGATCATCTGATATATTCTAATTTTACCTGTATTTCAATATCACTCTCACCCCCCCAAACTTGGGAGGTTTATTCCTGTTGACAAATCTCCAAGTATATATAGTAGTTGCCAAAAGTGTGCTTTAAAGAGCAGATAGAATACATAGTCCTTGCCTGAGAGCTTAATGAGTGCATTTAATAAACAATAGAAAAGAGCTGGGCTGAGGAAGATCAAAGGTTAGAATAAATAGAATTCTCTGAACATATTGCCTCCACAAAACTAAAACTTGCTTCTATCTTAAGAATATTTTATGGGCAAATTCAGAAATTCAGTGGAGTGGAGTGACTGATGTGGAACCTGATTAATGAAGAATTAAAAGAGAGTACTGTAATTAATGCCAATTAGCATGGGTTTATGGAACCCATATCCTGTTAAACTAACTTGATATCTGTTTTAAAATGAGATTACAAGCTTGGTTGATAAAGGTAAGTGTTGACGTAATAGACTTCTGTAAGACGTTTGACTGGATACTGCATGACATTTTGACTAAAAAACTAGAATGATACAAATTTAACATGGCACACATTAAATGGATTAAAAATTGGCTAACTGATCTCAATGAAATTGTAAACGGGGAATCGTCATCAAGCGGGTGTGTTTCCAGTGGGGTCTCACATGGATTGGTTCTTGGATCTATGCTATTTAACATTTTTATCAACGATCTGGAAGAAAATATAAAATCCTCCCTGATTAAGTTTGCAGATGACACAAAAATTGGGTGGGGAGTAGTAAATGATGGAGGACAGATCACTGATACAGAGCAGTCTGTATCGCTTGGTAAACTGGGTGCAAATAAACATTACGCATTTTAATACAGCTAAATGTAAGCATATACATCTAGGAACGAAGAGTGTAGGACATACTTACCGGATGAGGGGGACTATCCTGGGAAACAGTGACTCTGAAAAAGATTTTGGGGTCATGGTGAATAATTAGGAGAACATGAGCTCGCAGTGTGATGATGTGGTCAAAAGAGCTAATGAAATTTTTGGATGCATAAACAGAAGAATCTTGAGTAGGAATAGAAAAGTTACTTTACCTCTGTATTTGACACTGGTGCAACTGCTGCCAGAATACTGTGTCCAGTTCTGGTGTCCCCAGTTCAAGAAGACTGTTGATAAATTGGAGGGGATTCAGAGAAGAGCCATGAGAATGGTTAAAAGATGAGAAACTATGCCTTATAGTTAGGGACTCAAAGAGCTCAATTTATTTAGTTTAACAAAGAAAAAGATAAGAGGTGACTAGATTAGTCTATAAGTACCTATATGGGGAACAAATAGTGGATAAAGAACTCTTCAGTCTAGCAGAGAAAGGTATAACACATCCAGTAGCTGGAAGTTAAAGCCAGAGAAATTCAGATTTGAAATAAGGTGTACATTTTTAGTGGTGAGAGTGATTAACCACTGGAACAATTTACCTAGGGTTATGGTGGATTCTTCATCACTGACCATTTTAAAATCAAGACTGGATCTTTTTCTAAAAGTTATGCTCTAGGAATTATTTTGGGGAAGTTCTATGGCCTGTGTTATACAGGAGAGCAGACTAGATCAGTGGTTCTCAAACTTTTTTTTTCCGTGGACCACTTGAAAATTGCTGAGGGTCTCTGTGGACCACTTAATGATCTTTCCAAATGTTGTTTGTACCATTAGCTAACTATAGTAAAGCGCTTTGGATAAAAGCGCTATATAAAAAAAAATAAACGTTTTTTGTTCTACAAATAAAAGCACACAACTCAGATTTTAATATCAGTAGTATTACCTTTCTAATGCGATGGATGTGCCCTCTCTCCCCCACCGTGGCAGCCTCCGAGCTGGGGCTGGGAAGGAAGGGGGTCTCCCTCACCATGGCAGCCCCTGAGCAGGGGCTGGGAAGGAGGGCCGTCTCTCCCTGGCAGTCGCAGCCCTGGAGCTGGGGAAAGTCACCTCTTTCTCTGGTCGCCGCAGCCCTGCACATCCCAAATTCCCCCCACCCCCTCTTCTCACCCCACTGCCCCCTTCCATCTACTCCCTATTCCCCCCCAACGCCACAACATCACCTTATATATGTGTCTTCTCCAGGGTCCACTAATTAGGTGATTAGTGGAGCCACACCTGCGCGGCTCCACTAATTTAGGTGGGTGGCCCTTCATTCTCTTGTGCGCGGCCACCCAGGCACGCATCTCAGCGGGAACTATCCAGTTGGGGGTCTGTTAGATTTGGTGGTGGGAAAATGGTATACTCAGAACCTCAGTGAATGGTAAATAACTTATAGTAGTTTACTTCATTTTGAATAATGATGTATAATGAATAATGCATCGTGTGTACCAAGTATAAATTTTATTAAATTTGTTACTACTTGCAGTTCAAATTCTGTGTTTTTGTTTTTAGCTGGTTCAAGCAGTGCCATTGGAGCTCAGGAAAGTACTGCCCAACTGTTGGTATCAGATCCCAACCTCATTCATGTTTTAGTGAAATTTCTTTCAGGCACTAATCCTCATGGAACAAATCAACACAGTCAACAGGTAATGCTGCTAATTACAAAAACAGAAGTAACTCAGAATTATAGTTAATTATTTTACCTAGTGTTGTAAAACCTCATTATGTCCATGGGTTTCACCATCATCACTTGTATGGTTTTAGATGATTGTGATCATTTTTCTGTGTAACTATTGTTCTTCTTCAAGTATATGGCCCGGTGAGTGCTCTACCATAGGCTGTATGTGTGCTTGTGCAGTCTCGATCAGAGACTGCAAAGTTGTGTCTGCCAGCCCTTGCCTGAGCAGAGCAGTGCCAAGTGCTCTAAATGAGGGTATACAGGGAGGCATGAGTATATACCCCTAGGGGATGCCAGGGTAAACTTCTTGGCCACCCCAAACAACATGAAATGTTGCCTGTTCTGCTCCAAGGGAGGCTAAAGCCACAATTCTCAGGGGGATGCCTGATAACACCAAGGCCCAATATCCTTCTTTATGCTTTTCCATCTATTCTGTTAATCCTTAAAACCCTTTTCAGGCTGTGCTGAGAAGGAGCAAGAGCTATGCTCATAGCACCTGCTTGGCTGAGACAGGTGTGGTAACCCCAAACCTCATCCGTGTCTTGGAGTTAATGCCCCTTAGATTGCCTTTCACAAAGGACACTATTGACATACAACTCAGGGATCGTCATCCCTCCTAATCCCTCCTTCCTGAATCTGAGAGCATGGCTCCTAAATCACTCTCAGGCATGAAGTTGGTCTTTTCAGATAGATTTCAGCCAGTTTTCTTATCCAGTGGAAAGTCCACTACTCACAAGACTTGCCTCCAGAAATGGAAATGCTTCCAATTCTGGTGTCCTTCCCATCTTCTCAAGCCTTGGAAGTTCTGCTTTCCAAGATCCTGGACTACTACCTATTAGAGTACATCTGGCTGCATCACAGCCTTCCACTCACCCATCCAAGGCTTCAGTCTTTGCCTATCCTACAGCAATTAGATTTCTTAGAACTTGTTCTCTCTTTGACACCTGGCCCCCCAACCTTGTTTTAAATGCCTTCTGGAAAACCTTCAAACCAATGGCAACCTGCTCCCTCTTCCACCTCTCCCTGAACATTTTGTTCCTAATTGCCATCACCTTAGGAAGGAGAATTGGGGAGCTGGGCTGATGCAGCATCCATCACCTTCTACAAAGACAAGGTTATGGTACATCCTCAGTTCCTTCCAAAGGTCTTCCGGAGCATAACATTAACCAGGAGATTCACCTACAAGTTTTCTACCCAAAACCTCATTTCTTCAGAGAAAAATCAAGCCTTCGTTCACTGGATGTCCGAAGGGACTCTGCGTTCTATCTGGACAAGACTAAACCATTCCAGGTCTCTCTCAGGCTATTTGTATCAGTTACAGAAAGTATAAAGAGCCAGCCAGTTTTCACATAAAGGCGAAGTGGGGTTGCATCTTGACCTGCTATGAAAATATGGGGGTGCAGCCTTCTTGCTGAGTAATAGCACATTCCACTAGAGCTGAGTCCACATTTGTAGCTCTACTGAAGAACATTCCCATAGCAGAAATCTGGATTGTTTTAGTTTTCTCTCCATAATTTAGACCCCATCATTTTAGATGTATAGTTGGGAATTGTTTTCCAATGTGCATTACTTTGCACTTATCAACATTGAATTTCATCTGCCATTTGCTTGCCCAGTGAGACAGTTTTGTGAGGTCCCTTTGTAACACTTCACAGTCAGCTTTCAACTTAACTATCTTGAGTAATTTTGTATCATCTGCAAACTTTGCTTCCTCACTGTTTATCCCTGTTTCCAGATCATTTATGAATAAATTGAACAGCACAGGTCCTGGTACAAATCCTTGGGGGACCTCAGTATTTACCGCTTTCCACTGTGAAAATTGACCATTTATTCCTACCCTTTTACCTATGTTTTAACCAGTTACTGATCCATGTATGGACCTTCCCTCTTATCCTATGCCTGCATTCTTTGCTTAAGAGCCTTTTGTGAGGGACCTTGTCAAAGGTGTGTGTATGTGTGGGGGGTTTTTTTTTGTTTTTTGTTTTTTGAAAGTCCAAGTATACTATATCCACTGGGTCACCCGTATCCACATGTTCGTTGACTTATCAAAGAATTCTAGCAGATTGGCGAGTCATGGTTTCTCTTTACAAGGACTGCACTGATTCTTCTCCAACATATCATGTTGATTGATGTGTCTGATAATTCCTTTCTTTACTATAGTTTCAACCAATTTGCCTGGTACTGAAGTTAGGCTTAGCAGCCTGGAATTGCCAGGATTGCCTCTGGAGCCTTTTAAAAAAAAAACGGTGTTACATTAGCTATCCTTCGTCATCTGGTGCAGAGGCTGATTTAAGCGAAAGGTTACATACCACAGTTAGTATTTCTGCAGTTTCATATTTTAGTTCCTTCAGAACTCTTGGGAGAATACCATCTGGTCTTGGTGACTTATTACTATTTAATTTATCAATTTGTTCCAAAACTTCCTGTTAACACCTCACTCTGGAACAGTTCCTCAGATTTGTCACCTAAAAACAATGGCTCCGGTGTGGGAATCTTCTTCACATCTTCTGCAGTGAAAACCAATGCAAAGAATTTGTTTAAGTTCTCTGCAATGGCCTTGTCTTTTTTGAGTGCTTCTTTAGCACCTCGATCATCCAGTAGCCCCACTAATTGTTTGGCAGGCTTCTTGCTTCTGATATACTTAGAAAAATTTTGACTGTTAGTTTTTGTGTCTGTGTGTGCTAGTTGCTCTTCGTATTCTTTTTTTGGCCTTCCTAATTATACTTTTACACCTGACTTGCCAGAGTTTATGCTTTCTTCTCAAGTTATTGGTAAGGTAAGTTAACCTTTCCTTTGTTCATGCTGTTAGTTTCTTTATTTAATAGCATAACTCATGGATATGTTTTTTCTTTTCCGAACTATTCTGGAGGATTATGGTAGAATCAAACACTACAAAGTATACCAGTGGTTTGATATTCCATGTGAGAGATTTCCTAGTAACAATTTTGTTTTCAGATACAGTAAAATAATGCAAGTAAACCCTATTAACTGAAATCAAATTGGTTACGAGAACTGTTAATGAACCATTTTAAGATTACATAGTTAAGTATGTATCAAGTCAGGAAATATGAAAATTAAGATTCTCATATTTTTTAACCAGCCTATATTACATATTTATTTGCTGACTACTTCTAATGTATGTTTCTATGTGAAAATCAGTTCAGATTAAGAGGTTTCTTGTTGGATAAGCTAAATTACTCATTAAAGATCAGAAATTTTCTAAAAAAGATAACTGTTTTGAGGGGAATAATCTATTTGTTTTTAACCAAGAACTGAATTTTTGTGGTGTTACAACCCATCGCTGGTGGTAGAATGCAAATAAGAAAAGTTAAGACTCGTATCCACCCAATGGAAATTCCACAGAAATTATTCAGGAATGCAAGTTTAGTTGACATAATGCTTTTCTCGTAAAACATTTTACAGTAAATGTACTTTAAATAAAAGCTTCCTCGTAGCATAAACAACTTTTGAAATCTCTCTTTTCAGGTTGGGCCAACAGCTACACAAGCTATGCAAGAATTTCTTACTCGATTACAAGTGCACCTTTCTTCAACTTGTCCTCAGATGTTCAGTGAATTTTTATTAAAGTTAATACATATACTTTCAACAGAGAGGTAAAAATTGAGTTTTATCTTTAATACCCAAGTTAATTATTTTACTTCCAGAAATAGCTTTAAGCTCTGTCTATAATACAAATAAGTGTTTCTGTAAATAGGATGTGACACTTTCATGTTCACCCCATTGCAACACAGTGTGTGTGAATCATAGCTGAAAAGATATTGCACATCTACACATACTATACTGCCTAACCATATTTAAATGAGTTAATTTTGGGATATTCTTAGCAGTACCTATGTGGTACCTCCGTTGGAGTTAGAATGCCTGAAGTACATGCCCACAAATCTGCATTGGCAGCACGTGGAACAGTGCACTCAGGACTCTCCACAAGTCCTTGCATGAGGGGCTGCAAATAGGAAGACTATATTGAGTGTTAGATGATTGGATGACATTGCCTTCCTGGAGTTGATTGGGGAACTTGTTCTTTGTTGGAGCAATATCTAAAGCAGGGGTAGGCAACCTATGGCATGCGTGCCAAAGGCGGCATGCGAGTTGATTTTCAGTGGCACTCACACTGCCTGGGTCCTGTCCACCGGTCCGGAGGGGGCGCTGCATTTTAATTTAATTTTAAATGAAGCTTCTTAAACATTTTAAAAACCTTCTTTACTTTACATACAACAATAGTTCAGTTATATATTATAGACTTATAGAAAGAGACCTTCTAAAAACGTTTAAAATGTTTTACTGGCACGCGAAACCTTAAATTAGAGTGAAGAAATGAAGACTCGGCACACCGCTTCTGAAAGGTTGCCGACCCCTGATCTAAAGTGATGCTGATTTGGGAGGCCTGCCAACAAACCCTCTAATTTTTCATTAGCCAGAGGAAGCTCTGCTGGGGGACTCTAGTCTAAGGGAATAAAAGAATCCAGAGTGTGACATGAGGAGTGGGTTAAGAGGATTGATGATAGATTCTGAAAGTATTTCACATGGATTGGTAAAGGAGGCTAGAATGGGATTTACGAAGCATGGTTTCATATAATATCCTTTCCATCAACTGCTGCTACTTGTCCTTCAAAAAAATGTTATTAAACATGCATGTTTTAAGGTCTTCAGCATTACCAATAGAAATTAATAATATACTTAATTCTCATATCTCTAAAAATGTTTTCAAATAGTCCACATATTAATGACTGCTAAACACTCCCTATATCTTCTCCAGTAACCACTGAAAAAAATTAGAAAGAAAACCTTACTGTAATGGTTATTTTTAAATATAGTTCATTGTAGAATAGATCTCATCACCAAATAACAGTATTTGTTGTTTAAACTGGTAACTAATTCCTTTCCAATATATTTGTTTTTTTAGCCCACAGACTTTTTAGCCAAAGTCAAAAGATCATATTGATTTTATTCAGATCAAAAATATAATCAGTTGATCAGAGTGGAAAATTAAGTAGTAACTTGCTATTGCCAAGATGTAAAAGGTTGAATTCCTCATTTAATTGTTTAAATTCTGTTGTTAAAGACTTAATTCTTCCCTGCTACTGCAAGTATTTTACTGTATGTCAGTCTTATGATGCCACTTACTGGGATGCAAAGATTGGAGAAACCCCCACCCCTATTTTATAAGCCTAATTTTGACCACCTTCAAGTTTTCTTTGCTTCCTGGCCACAGCAGCATGGATTGGTTACCTCTGCTTTCCTGCTCTCTCCTTCCTTCTGCCTATGCATCTTTGTCTCCCTCTGTGGTATGGACACACAGGAAAACAGAGGAGGTAAGAAAAGAAAAAAAAGAACAAGTGCCGAAAGAAGAACTCCAAGGGCTCTGCTTCAGACAGGCAGGAGAGAGTGAAAGGCAGAGTACTAAATTCTGCGACAGCACTTCATCCTTTTAGGTGTGTGGGATTCCTTGGCCAGAACATAGCATTCAATCAGACGCTATTCTAACCTCTCATGGGGACGTCAGGATGCCCAAATGTATGTCTTCTTTAAGCAGGGAGTGGCAGTTTCAGTGGAGCACAAGAGGTCCTAGCAATCTACCTACCTGACTGCTATCTGAACTGTGCCACAGCTTGGCACTTGCTCTCTGGCTTATCCAGTTCTTCAGCAATTTCTCTGCCTTTGCAAGGTCCAGGAGCTCTTGGATCTGGATGTGTCTCAAATGGTCTTGGTTTTAGTAAGTCTCACTTTAGCAGGCATTCCTTCTGTCCCTCCTTTGTATAGACATCTATCAGCCTCTCTGTCCCACAAGCAATACCTTTCAGCCTGCTTTTCTTTCAGCTCCTGGAGACATTTTTGTGTCTCCAGCCTCTGTGTGGTGCGCCTTCATCCTCCTGTAGTTCCACCCACAATATGAAGAACAGATTTATTATCTCTTGGTCTGATACTAGAGAGCTTAGTCTTCACCCCACCTACAAGCAGGAAACAGTCTCTCATATCTCCAAAGACCCACTGCCTGAGCAGTTTGGCTGCTTGTTCAGCTTAGCCATGTTCTCTCAGGGTGCCTAGGCCTGAGGCTTCTCTGCTGGCCCCTAGTAAGCCCTGCTCTTACAGGTACTTTTCTAGCTCCTTTCCTACACAGGGCTCACAACAATGGTTTTTTTTCCTGGGCTATGTATACATTATGAGCTGGGAGTGTGATTCTCCTGCTTGTGTACACACATTCACACTAGCTCTCATTGAGCTAGCGCAAGTATAAATAGCAGTGTGGCTGGGGTAGCACTGGTAGTGACAGCAGAGGCATGATTGAGCCATGCTAAGTGCACATCTACCATTTTCAGGTGGGTTTGTATTCGCAGATGATGTCGCTCTCCTATCACATACCCAACACCATATACAAGAAAAAACAACTCGACTCAATGCATTTGGCCAGCAAATTGGACTGAAAATCAACTGCAATAAGACAGATATGATGACCTTTAATATTGCCTCACCATCACCAGTACGGATAGAGGATTATGTTCTCACCAATGTAGAAACATTCACATACTTGGCCAGCACCATCAGCCAGGATGGCGGAACAAGCCAGGACATCCGGAACAAAATCAGTAAAGCCAGGAACACCTTCAGGAGCTTAAATACAGTCTGGAAATCATCAAAATACAACATCAAAACCAAACTCAAGATATATCAGAGCTGCGTACTTTCAACACTACTTTATAGTTCAGAATACTGGGGAATGAGAGAGAATGACATGTCCAAACTGTCTTTATTCCATAAAACCTGCCTAAGAAAAATCCTCCATATCTTTTGTCCCAGAACAATCTCAAACCAAGATCTGTTGACACAATGCAGCCAAGAGGATCTGAGCACCATCAATGCCAGGAGGCGATGGAGATGGATCGGTCATGTGCTTCAGATGGAAACTGGTTCCATCACCAGAGTAGCAATAAGATGGACACCTGAAGGCAAGCGAAAATGAGGTCGCCTGAAAACAACATGGCAAAGTGCTGTGGAAGCCGAGCTGAAAAACCTGGGGTGCAGCTGTGGAACCAGTGAAAGACTTGCCAGAAACAGTCAGGAGTGGAGGAGCTTCATCACTGCCCTAAATGCCAGAGGTAATAGGAACATGATGATGATTTGTATTCAGAATGGCTCAGCTGTGCTTCCTCTGCTGCTACCAGTGCCACCACGGCTACACTATTTATACACGAGCAGAGGAATCACACCACAAGCTTGTAGTGTAGATGTAGCCCTAGTTAAGCTCAGCTGGAAGCTTTTATAAACATCTTTGGAATCCATGCTCCCTCAGGCTTTCTTTCAAGATTTGGGTGCACAGATTGTTAGAAGAAAGAGCAGGTTGACCCAGAGGCGGATATGAGTACAGGCTTTTTTACTGTGATACTTGTTCCCCTGGACCCAATTGTCCAGTAAGCACTGAATTAGTTAGACATTCTTTGTTTGTTAGTATGTACACGCCTACATCCATTACAACACCCCAAAAACACCCATTTTGTTAGTAAACCCACCCTATCTATTGTGCACAGCAGTACACATATTACACAGGCATTTTACCTTAAAAATATATTTTTTTGCAACAATTTGTTGCCACAAATCTCCCCGGTCATGCGCAATTCTCAGGGGAGGTAGGAAGGGGCCATAAGCCAGGACTTGTTTATGTAGCTGGGAAAGGAAGGGAGGAGGAGATAACACTGCTTTACCCAAAAAAGTACCCTTGAGATCCCCACATTTCTTAGGCAGCTGCAACACTTATCAATTCTTACAAGCAATAGGGAAGGGCAAAATATGGCAACTTATTTATTAAACAAAGAACTACAGCCTTATGCCTTTGTCCCCTAATGCCATGTCAGCACATTAGCAGCTTCCCAGGTCTCTACTTAACCCATACATATCCCAACACAGATGACTCGAGGTTTAAGCATAAAATTTGAGATCACTACACTTTTTAGCTCCAGAAGTTCAAACCTCAGCCCAGTCTCACTCAGTGTGGAAGTTAAACTGAATATCTTGCAGTTCACTGTGTCTGGGTCTCTCAGATGACATGTAAAACTAAGGACCTGGCTTTACATATAGGGTACCCCTACACAGTCCCTGGGGTGTCATTTGCAGCTTGGGTAGACGTACCCACACTAGCTTTAATGTAGATAGTTCACTAACGACAGAAACGTAAAGCTGCAGTGGCACAGGCTGAACAAGCAAGTGTACACCCAGTGGGGTCAGGCAGGCTTGTGAAGCCTGCACTGAAGCTCACTCTGCTGCATCTTAACTTCTGTGTTTAGCAAGCTAGTAAGATTCAAGCTAGTGCAGGTATATCTACATAAGCTGCAAATCACATGCTTGGCTGCAGTGCAGACATACCTAGTGTTCTTTAAGTACCTATTCCTTTGCACTAGCTCTGTGGTCTTAGCCTCCCTTCGCTAACCTGTAATCTGCAGGAACCACAGCTTCTGTTTTTCTCTGGATGGGGTTAGTCTCTTCTACCTCCTGAATGATTTTTTTTTTTTCCCCTCCGTTTTCCCTGCTGTTGGCTAGGGAGCTCAGGCTTTCTATTGGTTCATTAGAAACTTCGCTTTTGTCTCAGCCTTGCATGGGGGATTCTTCCCTAGTGGCAGGTTTACCTCTAATTTTCTTTGTACTGCACTCCCTCTCTCAACAAAGAGATTTCTGCAGTGCTCTCAGTGGCCTGCCTGCCATAGTACTCCCATTTTAGCTTCTGTGTCAGGGGTTTCCCTTGTTTCAACACCATGGAGACCTCTCAGGGCCCCTTAACTCTCTTGGTGCTTTTCAATGCCTGCTGGTCTAGCTTCTGAACAAAGAGCCTGGTCTTGCATATTCTAGCTCCTTTCTACCCTCTGCTGCCAAGTTCATTTCAGTTTTAGAAGTGCTCTGATCCCTCTGCACCCACTAGAACCTGCTACAGTTTGTCAGTGGAAATATGATATTGAGGAGAGATCATAAATGAACCACCTTCCTATTCAGATCCACTGGATTCTGTAAACTCTCAATTGCTGGCCACCTTCAGGGTTGGTTTCCTACAGTCAGAATCTGGGGTACATAGTTTTGGGAGAACACCTAAAGTTCTGTACCAGTAATGGGGTACTCTTGTTGACCCTAAACCTCCCTTTTAGTATTTTCCAGGGCAAATCTAGAGAATTGGAGACCTACGTGCTTTTATTTGTGATGCATCTTCTCTACTAGCTATGGAAAATGTCTGTATAAGACTGCATTTTCACTGTGACTTGGAGGCTCAGAGAGAACTCTTCTAATGTTAGTTAGGCATCACAATGAGACCGTGAGCTAGGAAAGTAGCTCCATTTTGCAGATGAGGAGGCGGTGTGCTGAGAAGTTGTGTGACTGAGATTTGTTTCTTCTTCGAGTATGTGTTCCTATAGGTGCACCACTGCAGGATGTGTGCGCGCCTGTGCACTTGCAACTGGAGATTGTATATAGCGGTGTCTGTGGACCTGCACTTGCATAGAGCAGTGCCTCATGCTCCCAGGTGAGGGCCTATAAAGAGGCATGGACCCACCACCACTCTAGTTCCTTCTCAGGGGCGGCTCTATGTTCTTTGCCGCCCGAAGAACGGCAGTCAGGCGGCATGCCTGCGGGCGGTCCGCGGTCACGCGGATTCGGCGGCGTTTCTGCGGGTGATCTGCTGGTCCCGCGGATTCGGTGTACCCGCCGCCGAATTGCTGCCAAACCCACGGGACCGGCGGACCTCCCACAGGCACGCCACCGAAAGGCATCTGACTGCCGCCCTCACAGTGACCGGCAGGCCGCCCCCGGCACGCGCTTGCTGTGCTGGTGCCTGGAGCCGCCTCTGGCAGCTGTCTGCGGCTTGAGATGAAGCAACTGTGGTGTCCACTGCTTTCAGCTTTTCTTATTTACCTCCCTTGTTTATTTCATTTATTTAGGTTTTTATTTTACCTTATTATTTTTATTAGTTGGAGCACAGCTTATGTTTGGGGATTCCTCCCCTCTGAACTTGATGCCTTGCTCTTTGTGGTCTATGATACTTCCCTGAGGTATGTTTAAGATTCTGGGGTTCAGGCCTTGCCAGATCTGCCAGAAACCTTTTACCCATAGTGACGGTCACTCTAGCTGTCTTCAATATCTCAGAGAAACTCCTGTCCCATCAAAGTGTAAAGTCTGCATAGGGTTTAAAAGCAGGTCCCACAAAGGTAAGAGAGGCTAGGCTAAAGCTCCTCTTAATAGAATGCTCCTTGGTTCCGACGGGGTCTGTTTGTCCCTCTAAGTCAGTCTCAGGCTGTACCAGTGACTTCAAGTGAAGTTCTAGAGATGAAGCCCTCTAAAAGAAGAGACCACCCCCTTTTCTTAGCAGAGACTCTAGAAAGAGGACTAAGTCACCACATATAGCTGACTCTTGGGAGTTCTCATGTCCCACAATAGGTACAGCTGAGGCTCCAGCTGGTGCCGGTAATGAAGCGTCAGTACTGCCTAAGAAGTCCAGTTGGAGAGGTCTTCAGTTAAACAGCACCAGGAGGCCCTTTCCTTGCTAACACCTGATACCTCTAGGCATCAAGATGCATCTAAAACCAGGAACTTGAGGGCTCTAGTAGTGTCATCTGATTAGAGCCATAGAAATGGTTCAGAGTGATACCCAGCTCCTTCTCAGGTACTGTCCTCAGGACATCAGCTCTCTGAGCACACAGCTATCATCTTGTTGGCCTCTCTGGTACCACATGAAGCATCCTGGTTCTGCATCAATCCCTATTCCAGGCCCCAGTGCTGCTTCAACAACTTGTCTGAACCCTTTCCCACTAGAATAGGATCTGATCTACTGCCTCTGGCACTGATGCACAAAGCCCCCCTCTCTCCCTCCCCCTTCCCCCTTTCAACTCAAGGGATAACACATCCTGTGACTGAGGTTTCTGTACAAGGCTGTGTCACAGCATCGTACCAGCACATGCCTCTAGGGATGTACCCTGATGAGGACTTTCCAGAGCCCAGCAGATGCCCTAGATTCACTGAACAGCCACTGGCTCCACAAGACTGCTCACTGGTATTTTATGTTCTCTTGGAACCTGAGGCGATCCAAGATGAGCGAGACCAACCAAACAAAGAAGGGTCAACTTTGGACAAGTTCTCATCTGATGAGGTGGTAATGCCACCCTCGCCCTCTTATGCAGACGACTTTAAGGCCTTCCAGGACTTAATGAAGAGTCCAGCTGAATCCCTCCATATTTCTTTGGAGGAAGGTCTAGTAGTCTCAGCATTCTCTGGTGGACATTTCACATATCTCCTCCCAGTGTAAGTTCACCCTATCCATCAATGAGGCACTGTTCTCACCTGCATGAACTCTATGGTAAAAACACCTACCACTATTCCACCCGCTTGCAAACAGCAGATAAAAAATATAATGTTCTGCCCAAGGGAATGGAGTACTTTTTCTCTTGACAACCCCAATGTGGCTTCACAGTCCTTAGCTACCGCAGTAGTTATACAACATCCTGGTTCCAATCTTCTGGCCTCCTGAGGGAGATACAGAACATTGTGAAAGACTTCCCCGTTGAAGGGCTCAAGCTCTTTAGTTTTAACACGGACCCCTCCCTCCACTCCCTTTCAGTCACTGGGAATGTGTGTGCCTGCAACAAACAGAAGTCTTCCGTAAGTCTCAAACAGTATAATGCTCCTGATCATTTCAGTTCCACCCACAACGGCTCTACGGAGCCCCCCCAAAAAAGGGGACCACCATCTTCCCACAACCACCCAGCCTACACATTTCTCTAAGCAACTGTTTTGACAACTTAGTCAAGGGCCTCAAACAGCCTCTTTCTCTGGATCTTCTGCTGCACAATTCTGCCATCCAACCTCCTTTTGGAGACCACCTATCTCACTTACTACCTGCCTGTGAGCTCATCACCTCAGACAAGTGGACTCTAAAGTGGTCACTATGGGATACTCCATTCATTTCCATTTTCCCCACACATACACATCTCTGTTCCCCATCCCTCTTCAGGGACCCTTCTCGCATGGGAGGCTGCATCTCAAATGTGTTCAGGCATGGCTAAGGACTTATGTATTCCCTGAACAGACTCTCTTTCCAAACAAATCACTGTACCTTCGCAAGTGGAAAGAACCAGTAAATGTCTTAGATGGTGGAAAGAGCCAGTAAAGGTGTTCACGTGAACCCTATTCTCATGTCTACCACCTTTGGAAATCCTTACCATGGATGTGTGTCTCTTGGATTGCAGTCACATCTACAGGTTGCAAGTCTGTCAAGATAATGTTAGGCAACAGGGAAGCTATGTACTATATAAACCTACATGGGGTAGCAAGATCCCACTCTTTATGTGCAGAATCGCTAAAACTGTGGAACTGGTGCATCTCCCATCACATAAAAATCTGTGAGATTTACCTACCGGGCCTTCAGAATGCAACGGCAGACTCCCTGAGCAGGAACTTCCATCAGGACTATGAATGGGAGCCCAGTGTCTGTCTTCCACAGCATCTGCCAGTTGTGAAGGTAGATTTCTTCACAATTTCGCCCAGTGTGAAATGTTGCTGCCTCTGCTCCAGAGGAGGATGTGGCCACAATTGTGTGGGAGATACCCTACTTGCACCTTGGCCCCAACTCCTGCTCTCTGCTTACCCATCAAATCCTCTTAATACTCAGGACTTTTCTCAAACTGAGACAGGAAAGGGAGCCAAATGGGCCTTGATTTCCCCCATCTTTGTCCACTGTCACAATTGGAACATGAGTGGCTTATGCCACCTCCTACGGGGGTGGGTATGCACAGCATGCCTTTCATTTTTGGAAGTGCTGCTGCTGGGAATGTGGGCAGGAACCCAGCTTTTCTTCCTGAGGGACCTTTATCTGGGGGATTGTAGCAGCAATCTGACACTAGCTCAGCTACATCTGTTTTTGCGAGAGCAGAGCTATTTGGATTCAAGGATACTTGCCAAAGTTGGGAATGTGCCTCATCTTGGTTTGGTTTTCTGGAACAGTATCAGCTAAGCTTCCCAGAATCTGTTTACACTCCTAATCCCTTTGTGATGCTTCACTTTGATTTGGAGAGGGGACCTGGGATCATGCTTCTCTTGGCTTCCTTTTGCTGCCCAACGTTCTGAGGAGGTTCAGACAGGGCAACACAGTCGTGATTTTTACCGACTCCCTGACAATCCTGCCACTACTGGTTTTTTTTTTTAGATGTGAAGAGTCTAGCACTGAACCCCCTGTGGACACTTCTTGAGATACTGGAGCTGCTCTTCAAGGGTTTGTGTTCTACAACCACCATCTCCAGCTTGCTGCATTGGTTTCTTAACAGAAGTCCTCTGTTGGTAGAGGCATACTGTCTGACCAGCAATAGAATGTCTCTAGCTTCTTGCATTTACTCTAATCTCAAAGATCTTCATGACCTGATGTAGCATTGGAATAGTACTGTCCTGTTTTTTTCCCCACCAGAATGTTTTGGTTTTCCTTCTCTTGGAATTCAAGAGACACTTCATTCAGCGACCCTCATCCTGCAGGTTCTGACAAGACCCCTATTTGAGACAAACTTATTGATAACTTCTTTCCTTTAAGATCTTCGTTTATTGTAGTGACAGTGGCCAAACAAGTGAGAGAGATTAATTCTCTCTTCCCTTCTGTGTACTTTCAATTTTCTTCAGAAGAGTTTATTTTGTTTTCTCCTGGAATTTGTTTCTGCAGTTAATACCAAATTCCTCTGGGACAAGTCCAGTATCTTCCCCATCAATGACAATAGGCTGCCTTTATTGTATGTTGAGCATGTTCCTAAGCTTTATATTTCTCATTTTCAAGAATTTAAAAAGTCAAAAAAATCACTCATGTTTTGAACGTTGCAGCAAGAGCAAGGCTGCTGCTGCTGTTGTTAGATGGGTGTGAGGCTGCATTCTCATGTGGTCTGGCTGGTAAACCTTGTGTTCTGAGTTTGTCAAATGCCATAGGGCTTGAAGTCTCCACTTCAATGCTCACTTCCAGTGAGGTATTTTTTCCCAGGTATATAAGGTAGCAGGCTTGGCCTCACTCTTTTTTTTACTATCAGCTGGACCTGTTCACTTCTCTGGATGACTCATTTGGCTGCAAGGGCCAGCTAGCAGCACAATAAGGTAAGCTCACCTCCTGAGGTTGCTGCTTCTTAGAGCCATTGCATGTCCTTTTAACCTACCTTTGTAGGATGGGAGAAGAGACTTTGAAAAAGGGAGAATTACTTGCTGGTAATTCTATTTGTTGTCTCCTCTCATTCTGCATCCTGCCTTTCTTCTTACGGTTGGTGTGCTGCCTCTTGCTTCCTATTTCTCTTGTATTCAATTGCTTTTTGTACAGTTCTGGTAGTTCTTTAATTGTGATGGGCAGGTCCTGACTAGGGCTTATATAATTGGGGGTGAGCTTTTTCAATTCTGTTTCCTCACTTCCCAGTAGATGGCACCATAATACTGTATGTCCATTAATCATAGACTGGAAGTAGAGAAGACCGCAACAAGCAAAAGTAATTTTACCTTGGATGATATCTGTAATTTGAAATAGTAGAATGCTGTATAGTAACATTTAAATACATTCATGATGAGAAATAAAGGTTTTTATTGGCATAATCATTCCAACTTTAATTCACTTTGTCTATATATTACAGCATGTTACTGTATGCATGGTACATTTGACTTATGTTGAGCAAAACACAAACTCAGGGTTGAAATAAAACAGCTTTTGAAAAAGGAGTTGATTCTTCCTCTGATATTAAAGCCTCCTTAAATATTTTCAAACAAGAAGTAGGATTTAAATCTCCCAAGACACAGGAAAAGCACCAAAACGGGTTCAGATATTTAATATTGTTTTCAATATACAGTACTTTCAAATATGATTATTGTTCATCAAAGCACTAGACTGATTGTGAAGGAAGCATTATTTTATTTTTAATTCTCTTCTCTTTCAAACTAAAACCTCACTCTGTCTTCTAAATTGCACTCTTAAAACCATATACTGAAACACTAATTCACTTTGCTTTCTGTAATGTTGAAAATTACAGAAAGATTAAATTCTAAATCAGTAGCTTATTGCTAGTTTTGAAATTTAATTTTTTCTTTTAGCTAAATCAGACTTAGATAATTCAGCGCACATTGGTAAAACTTCGAAAGTAGTAGCACCAAACATCCATTTTTCAGACCTCCAGTAAGAATACTGCTTAAATTAGAATCTATCTTTCATGTGGCTTATTGGCATGCAAATACTTACTTTGACCTGTTTGTCACAGTCATCAGTGGAATTATTTGATACTTCTTTCCTGTGATGTTGATGTGTAATTACCCAGCCAGACCATTAAGAATTAAAAACCCAGAAAATTTGATGATGGGGAGTAAAGAATCCCTTTTTTTGCCAGAAAACAAGTGGAAATTCACCCAATGGTGGTTTAAGATTGGAGGGCTTTCCCCCATAGAAAAACTTTCTGCAAGTTTACAAAATTTTCCACTCAGTAATTTTATCAAAATTGTTGATGCCAGCATTTCAAAAATATCTCTAAGGTAACTACATGGTCAAAGAAACAGTAGTTCCCAGACTCTTTCAATGGGGGAGGTGTTTACCTTCCTGATGATATCAGCACAGTGGTAGAAGGGAGACTTCCCAGAAACAGCATGTAGTGTCCCATGTGATTTATAAAAATTGCTATGAAAAATAAATGCCTATAATCTCTGTCAGAGGAACAGAAAACTAACTACCTGTGTGCTTTCAACATACATTTTTGAAAATTGCTAGGTTTTCAGAGTATTTTGGTTAGTGAAATACAGTAAGTCCTTTGAAGAGGACTACCTTTTTAAAGATATATAAACTGTTGTCACCTGTCAGTTAAATATATTCTGTTTGATTCTCTCTTTTAGGGGTGCTTTCCAAACAGGCCAGGGACCTCTGGATGCACAAGTGAAGCTCTTGGAATTTACCCTGGAACAGAATTTTGAAGTAGTATCAGTTAGCACCATTTCTGCAGTAATTGAGTCTATCACCTTTTTGGTGCACCATTACATTACATGCTCAGACAAAGTGATGTCTCGCAGTGGGTCAGACAGCTCAGTGGGTGCTCGAGCATGTTTTGGAGGGCTCTTTGCCAATATTATCCGCCCAGGTGATGCCAAAGCAGTTTGTGGAGAAATGACAAGGGATCAACTCATGTTTGATTTGTTAAAGCTGGTTAATATCTTAGTGCAGCTGCCTCTTTCGAGTAACCGAGAATATAGTGCTCGGGTTCCAGTGGCTAGCAGTACTACAGACAGTGTTTCTGATGAAGAAAAAGTTTCGGGAGGCAAAGATGGCAATGGAAACAGCTCTAATACTCAAGGATCAACTGCATATGTGGCAGACTTGGTGTTAGCCAACCAACAAATTATGAGCCAGATTTTGTCTGCTCTGGGCCAGTGTAACAGCAGTGCTATGGCAATGATAATCGGTATGTATTTGCAAGTAGATAGTATTCATTTAAATAAAAAGCAAGGAATGTCTCTTTCAGAATGTAAAGACTTAATTCATTTTCTCCCCATATGAGAAAAATATAATAGTGTAGAGATGAAAGTAGGGAGAGACTAATACCAAACACACACTTTATTGTGGAATTGGCAGTCTAACTTTTTGGAAGTTGCTTAAAATGTTTTAATAGAATAGATCAACTTGAATTATGAACAATTGAAACCGCATTATTTCTTGACTTCATCACTGCTTCCAGAAGGTAGAGGGCCATATGGTTGCTTTGGCCCTTGCACAGGGCATAAGAACCATCCCACCTCTCTCATTTCTGTTAGTCTCAGTGAATGCTAACAGTGTGTTCTGACTGACTACCAGGTATATGCAGAGGTCAGATCGTTTTCTAGGAGGTTTACTCCTATTATAAATAGGTAAGCAAGCTGAGTAGTACTGTGAACAGCAGAGCTGCCATTTAGCGAGGGAATAAATGTAGAACTCCTGTGCAACACATACATCTGCACCAGACATTCAGTGAGCTGTGAATATTCTATAATATACATTGATATTGCCCTCTGAAAAGAATCCTAAATACATTTTAGTTGCTTTTGGCTAGAAGGAGCCAGCTGTGACCCTTGAACTTCCTCTCCCATTCCCTTGGTTAATTAACCTCCCTTGTAGTGTCTCACCTAACATTAAAGTAAGCTCTCTTGGCCCAGGATCATTCCTTCCTATTTGTGCTATAAAGTGCCTGACGCATGTCTGGGCTCTGTAATAATAATTTACACTTCATTGCAAACTTCATTGTTAATTACATGCCAATACATATTTTGCAGTAGCCATGGGAATACTAATTTAATGGAGATTTAAATAGCATTAGGTTCTGTTAATGCACTCTCTATTTGTGTAAAACTGGCAGTGTTTGTCTGCTAAGCTTCAGCCTCTTGGCCTTAAACTGTATGTTTCATCTGTTTTTACTAGGTGCAAGTGGTTTGCATCTCACAAAACATGAAAACTTTCATGGTGGATTAGATGCAATATCAGTTGGAGATGGATTGTTCACTATATTGACAACACTTAGTAAAAAAGCCACTACAGTGCAGGTGATGCTTCAACCAATTCTTACCTACATGGCCTGTGGGTACATGGGAAGACAAGTAAGTTCTCTTAAGTCTATTCAGTTACAGTTTGAAATGTTCTTTTAATAGAAATTTTACAGTCTTGTATCTGAGACTTCAGTCTGCTTTAAATATTTTCTGAATTAATCCTATAAAAAACCTTTTAGATTTCAAAGCCTTTCTAATAAACATGGAAGTCCTCACAAATAATAGTTCACTCCATAATCGAGTTACCAATGTACATGTAATTTTAATGGTGTTTAGTCTCATTAAAATTGTTTCCAAGTAGTTTCACTGCTTTAAGTATGAATTAAATTAGATTCATTTCAAGTGATACACATTTGTAGCGATGATACAGCTATTTCCTTGGATCTTATTTTCTCCTTCATGGCTCTGCCTCTGTAGACTCCCATTGAAGATGTTGCATGTCCTGAAATGCTTGCAACTGTTAGGGCCATATACACATGCTGCTTTGGTCTAAGATTCTGGAGTAGAGACTAAAATTTCCACTCTTGACTATTTCTCTTTCTGCTAGCCTGTGTTATGAGGAACTCAACATTTTCCCTGTATGGGGTTGGCATAGGGCTTTTTTGATTGCAGTTAATGCTGGTTATGTAAAGTTAAGTTTTATTCACCAAAGAATAGACATGCCAATCCTATAACTCAGGGGTAGGCAACCTATGGCACGGGTGCCGAAGGCGGCACGCGAGCTGATTTTCAGTGGCACTCACACTGCCCGGGTCCTGGCCACCGGTCCGGGGAGCTCTGCATTTTAATTTAATTTTAAATGAAGCTTCTTAAACATTCTGAAACCTTATTTACTTTACATACAACAATAGTTTAGTTCTATATTATAGACGTATAGAAAGAGACCTTCTAAAAAGGTTAAAATGTATTACTGGCACGCGAAACCTTAAATCAGAGTGAATAAATGAAGACTCGGCACACCACTCCTGAAAGGTTGCCGACCCCTGCTATAACTGCTGGATTTATCCATGTTCAAGTCAAAAGTAGATGGAATCCATATGCAAGCTTCTGGCTTTCAAATGCTGGCAGTGAGAGATTTCTCTCATCCCAGTCTGCTTCCTGTGCAGTTGGAGCGCTAGTTCTCTTCTCTCTCCTCTCCCCCCCCCCCCCCCCCCCCTTTCTTGGTTCACCTGCTTATTTTCTGCCTGCAGTACCCAAGTTCCTGAGGTATTTCAGACTGGTGATTGCAGACCTAGCAGTTCTCCACAGCGGGGTGGCGGGGCAGTGGGTGCGTGAATGTATGTACACATCACCTCTGTACTTCGCAGCTTTGCCCAGGTGGGCCTCCACTTGACCAAAGTGTCAGGAGCACTATAGTGGTATGTCTGAGCCTAATTGCTGATCTGGAGTCCTAGAAGGCTGCCTTTCCCTTGATGAGTGTGGCCCTGCTCGTGTTTTTGTCACCCCAGGCTTTTTTTGCTCCGCTCTTCTGAGCCTAGCTTGTCCATTTGTGACCAGATCTTGGAGATGTCCTATGTAACTGGTTCCTTTCCAGTGAAACATAGGGGTGGGCCAACACCAGCTTCTCAGGGACTGCATCCTTCCCCTGTTTAATGAACTCACACCTACTTAGCTCTCTGTGGGATAAGACTTTCCCCTTCAGGGCACTGGTCATGGTGTCCAGATCATCTTAATTTCCTTGTTTTCTAATCAGGCTTTTAGGTATCTGAATAATGTTCTGGCCTTCAGGCATTAGCCTTTCACCTGGGCTGAGGTGCTCATCCACCTCCACCTCCAAAGCTTCCCCTCTTTAATAGATCTTTCTTGGAATCTCCCTTCTCCTGTTGGAAACTGATTCCCCACCACACAGGCTAAAGCATTACAGAATACGCAAGAACAGATATGAAAAATTTGCTTGGGTACTTAAGCAGTATCCCAGCTCAATGAAACAGTTACTTTTATGTAGGGGGGCTTTCATCCACAATCTAGTGGACAAGCACATAGATAAAATGTTAAAACAGGATTATGAAGTCTCCAACATGTCTTAGAGCTGCTTTCATCTGTCCAGCCACTTTTAAGGCTGCATTCTTCTGGGTTTGCCATGCCTTTGCCTTAGTTGGTACTAAAAGTGAGAACACTAACATCTTGTGAATTCCTTTGAAAGGACTTCAGTTCTCTCTGCATTTTTTTTGTATACTTCAGGTGGCAATACTAATTCCATATTGTAATTGCATTTAATCCAGGATCCCTTCAGTGTAATCATGCTGTTTGAGGAGACCCTAATTATATTATTCAAGGAAGCTGATGTTGGCAAACTTTTCAGCTGCCTCGTCAGGGAAATGAAAAGGCTTTTCTCCATCTTTCCTTTCCCTTAGGGGTTATAGCATACCCATTTCATCCCTTTGCTTCCTCCAGCATTAAGAATACCTTACTGGCTGGCTAGCATTCAAGGCAGAAATCATCCATTTATATCCCTGTCCTCACAAATTATCAGTGAATTGTTGCTGATCTTGATGGCTGCCAGCCTTCTTGAAGGATGGTTGAAATGGTTTCTTTTCCATCTAGACTAGTTCTACTCTGACCAAAAAAAAAAAGTCATTGGCAGTTGTCTGTTTTGGCTATTCAGTATTTTTACCCCCACTCTTAACTGAGTAGCTTTCCCTGTTCCTAGGCGAAGATGATTTTCCCTGAGATGGGGAGCCAGGGGAAATATATTAATGCTATTTCATGGTAGAAAAGTGAACTGGGCACGTACGTTAGCTGTTGGGAAGTGCTGTCCTATCTTGGACTTTATCCTCAGTTGGGGGTGGGGAAGAGTGGTCAATTCTAGAAAAGAAATAATCAGGTAATAAACTTCCCATTGTGTTTAAATAATCTTGCATGAAATTTAGCTGTGCACTATACATCATGTCTAAGTAGTTCATATATTTCTTCTAGGGTTCTCTTGCTACCTGCCAATTATCTGAGCCACTGTTATGGTTCATTCTGAGAGTGTTGGACACCAGCGAAGCACTGAAAGCATTCCATGATATGGGTAAGAGAGCGGGATTTTCCCTCATTAAAATGTGCTTAGTATAACAACGTTGGGTAAGCAAATTTAAGTAGGTCAAATATGCCTTTGCTTTCTTAGTGTTAAGTAGAAATCCTAGCTTTTTATTTCTTTTAGTTCCATACTTATCTTTAACGTACATTTGACTTGCTTCACTTTACTTAGGAGGTGTTCAGCTCATTTGCAACAACATGGTAACCAGTACAAGAGCCATTGTCAACACAGCAAGAAGCATGGTTTCAACTATTATGAAATTTCTTGACTCTGGTCCTAGCAAGGCAACAGATAGCAGTTTGAAAGCAAGAGTACTAGCTTCTGAGCCTGATAATGCGGAAGGAATCCACAATTTTGCGCCATTAGGTTTGTAATACTTCTTCTTTTTTTTTTTTTTTTTTTTTGCCTTTAGGAGACATTAGATTGCACTAAGACACACATTTTTAAAAAAGTCAGTGAGGTAGGATAGTCCGTAAACTTTATACAAGGCTATTCTTAGAATCTGAATATGCTGATCAAATGATAATGATTTGTGTGCTGGTCTAACCCAGAAGGTACTCATCCAGAGTCTGAGTACCAACAAGACCGGAGAGTGAAAAAGCCCATTTTGATTAAAATGAGAATATTGGTTTGGGGAGGGGGCTTTGCAGATATTGTGGGGAAGTGGCAAAAGATCCCTCCAAATTTGAGTGACAGTATCAGAAAAAATTATTAAAAAATGGCTATAAAATTGCAAAAATTAAATCAGTGCATAGTTGATAGAATGAGGGTCCGTTATGCATCTTCTACTTTAGTGTTTTCAGTAATTACCTTAAGAATAGATATGAACAGTTGTTGTCTTCAAACTCACTCTACAGAGAGCTTGTAAGTAGCTGAGATCTTGCTCTAACCACATAATATATGCTACAGGTCACCTCCACATCTGTTACAAACTGCTCACTGTCAGCAGCAACTTGATGCTAAGTACACATGGTAGTGTTTGGCACTCAAATAACTCTTCCTACTCTATTCTTAAACCAGGCAGAGATAGAAGAGTAATGGTTACTACATTCTTAGTTCTGCTGGGAGCAGATTTTGGGGACTTGCAAACCAAGGTTGAAAACTACCTTGCCAGGTTCAAAACCATGCATGTAGCAATCTTAATATTAGTTTCCTGTACTCTTTGAAAGGCCAGGGCAACAACCTTTGTGAAACCCTTTCAATGCCCCTAATGCAAGAGAGAGGGAGGGGAGCTACTTTGAACCATTTGTGACCCTACCAGTAGCTTAAGATGGACACAGAACAGGCTGTAGTATTTTGAGGTGGACATGCAAGACTGCTTTTAAGTCATGTGTACATAGAAATGTTGTACATGTGTATTGCTTGAAAACTGCACTTGCATAGGCGCGGTTTCCCTGGCAAGAAGGGGGCATGATAAACATGGAGATACCAAGCTGGATTCAGCACAGCACCTTCCCCATTCTCAGCAGCTGGGGTGGGAGCGTTGCATCTAACCAGAACATTGGCCCTGGACTTTGAATACTAGTAATCTGAGTTTAGAATGTGGTATTAACAATTAATATAATAATTGTTGTTTGAAGGTTCAATCACATCAAGCAGTCCTACTGCCCAACCTGCTGAAGTACTACTTCAGGCCACGCCTCCCCACAGAAGAGCTCGATCTGCTGCATGGTCTTACATCTTTCTACCCGAGGAAGCCTGGTGTGACCTCACAATTCACCTTCCTGCTGCCGTGCTGCTAAAAGAGATACACATCCAGCCTCATCTTGCATCCCTTGCAAGTGAGTAGATTTATTAACTATTGTGCTGAACTGAAAAACTTATAGGATATAATTTTAGAAAAAAATGTTTTCTTTGAACATAAAAAAAACGGATTTAAGAACACTAACAAAAGCCCAGCAGTTTATTAGCTTTGCTTTTATTATTGAGAATCAAATGCCATTTCTTAGTTTTCTGTATTTTGTGCTGTGTGAATTAAGGGCAGGTCTACACTTAAAAAGCAGCACCGGTGCAGCTGCGCCACTAGTGCTTTAGTGAAGATGCCACTACGCTGATTGGAGAGCTTCTCCCATGGGCATAGTTAATCCACCTCCGTGAAAGACAGTAGCTATGTCAACGGGAGAAGCCCTGCTGTCGACATAGTAAGTGTTGTTTGCACTGGGAATTAGGTCGGTATAACTGCAATTTTCCACACCCCACCCTGAGCAATGTAGTTACACCAACATAAGTCTGTAGTGTAGACAAAGCCTGAGTGCATGCCTTGCTGCTCTTCTAGTTCTGCCTCCCTTGTCTGCGATGAGAGTTGGTGTTAAGTAGGAGAGGCCCTTGCATTTCATAAGGAATCAGTTTACATATTGCTTGTTTTCTTAGTTTCTGGCCCCAAATGTTAATTCTCCTGATGCCTCAGACTGGTTTCTCTGGAGCATCCTACAGGGCCTATTAAAGCCCTCATGATGGCTGCTTTATTGTTTGTGATGTTAGACACATTCAGTTTTAATGGATTATAATCACTGACCTGATGACTGTTTCTCCCCTAGGTCCCTAATGTTGCTTCATTTATACTGGCAAAACTGCATTTTTTTGCCAGTATAGCTTATTTGCCCAGTGGGGCTGGAATAAGGTATACCAGCAGAAGCACAGTTTTGCCAGCTCAAGCTTCATACACACTTGTGATTTTAGAATACAGGTATAGCTATACCAGCAAGGTGCTCCTGGTGTAGACCTAACCTGAATAGGCAGGGCACCCTATGCCGCCTTAATTAGTTTAACCCCCAATCTTTGAAATAAAGTGCACAAATCACACTTTGGATATAGATCACATTAATTTCATATTTTTAAACTTATGGTCGTATTTTGCCTCTCAGCCTACACGGTTTGTTAATTTTAATGATTCTGAACTGTCTCTTTTAGGCTCTGTCTACACTGCATACCTTACAACAGTGCAGCTGTGCCGCTACAGCCACGCCGTTGTAAAGTATGCTGTGTAGCCGCTCTTTGTAGCCGAGAGAGAGGTCTCCCGGCGACAAAATAAAACCATCCCCAATGAGGGGCAGTAGCTTCATCACAGGGAGAGCATCTCCTGCTGACAAAGCGCTGTCCACACTGGTGCTTTTCGTTGTTAAAAGTTTTGTCGTTCAGCGGGGTGGGTTTTTTTCACACTCTTGAGCGACAAAAGTTTCAACAACAAAAGTGCAGTGTAGACATAGTCTAAGTTGGGGAAAATATTCTGATTTGTCAGTTAAAAACTGGGTACTCAAACTGATAAATGGTTTTTAAATAAAGTAGACTATTAATCACAGTTAACCCATGTGATTAACTCAAAACAAATTAACTAGGTTTTTTTGTTGTTGGTTTTTTTGGAGTGTTAATCGCACATCAGGGTGCCGTGCTTGGAGGGGAGAGGGGAGCGTCTCTGTGTACCTCCAGGGCAGGGGTCCCTCTCCTCCTGCTGCTCCTGGGCCTCCCCTCCCCCAGTGGAGCCACCCTTAGCCAAGCTACTCCACTGCACAGAGAGGGGGGGCTGATGTCGGGGGTGTCTACTTAGAGACAGTGCACTGGCATGCCCATTCACCCTTCAGCGTGCGCACTCTCTCACACACGCTTCCCCCCCAACATTAAAAAATATTTAAGTAAATGGTATTCTGTTTAACAGTGTGATTAAAACTGCGATTAATTGACTATTTTTAATTTCTCGATTAATCGTGATTACTTTTAAATCATTTTACTGCCCTAAATAAAATGTTAAACCCTGTTTTCTTTCTCTGTAGCTTGCCCTTCATCAGTATCTGTTGAAGTAAGTGCAGATGGGGTGAATATGTTACCTTTGTCAACTCCTGTTATCACAAGTGGTCTCACGTATATAAAAATCCAGCTTGTAAAAGCTGAAGTGGCCTCAGCAGTTTGCCTTCGACTCCATCGCCCCCGAGATGCTAGCACATTAGGCCTCTCTCAAATTAAATTGTTAGGCCTCACAGCCTTTGGAAACACATCGTCTGCAACAGTTAACAATCCGTTCCTTCCTTCTGAAGATCAAGTGTCTAAAACAAGGTATGTTTATCAATAGTGGCAAGAAATGAGAGCTATCCATGCTTTTCATCCTTTCTTTATGAAGCCTTTTATGTCTCTAAGGCAGAAGTCCCACGTAGTGAACTAAATTCTCAGATTGTCAGCGTTTCTCTATAATCAACATCAATAGTGTCCATTTTAACTCTTTTAGAAAATTTGGGTTTTAACTTAATACAAGCAAGGATTAAAAATAAATTAAAGAAATTAAATGTATTGCATTTTAAAGTCAACTGGTAATAAGGAATTTACTAACCTTTAGAAAAAAGGATTGATAGTTTCTATTGGAAAATTTAAGCTGCATTAGTGAGACATCATAATAGAATTTTTGGTTTGGTGGAAATTTTACAAAAAACAAAAATTTTAATTTTGGGTTGAACTGAAAATGAATTTTTTTGAAATTTTTAGTGAATCAAAAGGTCTAAAAATTTTGATTTGGATCAAAACAAAACATTTAATTTCTATTTTGATAAAATTTAAGGTATTTTGTCAAAAAGCAGTGGAGGACTAGATTCACAAAACGGCATGGGTGACAAGAGTCATATAACCTTTAGCCCAATACTTAGGGAACGCACCTGGGATGTTGGAAGACTTGGGTTCAGTTCCCCCTCTCCTCTACCTGATGTGGAGCTTGGGTCTCCCACCTTGCAAGAGAATGCCCCAGCCCCTGGACTAGGAAGTACTCTTTTATGGGTCCATCTCATTCTCTCCTGTTGAAGTTGTTCCACTTTTTATAAATAGTCAATCATTGATGCAAGGGTACTTGAACTTGGATGTCTCATCCTAGGTGAGTGCTCTACCCACCAGGCTATAGAGTTATTCTTACTCTTTCTCTGGCTCATTGACTATTCATTGTTGTTATGAAGGACTAGGAATTGCCTCGATGATCCCAGGAAACTTGGGATTTTTTTCTAATACAGTTTTGATTTGAATTGTCTTTCAAATTTTAGAGTAACTTAGGTGAAGAAACAGGAAAACTAAATTTAAATTAGATGCATAAAGAAGCCTTCCATAAGCAAAGTTCAAAGGATGATTCAGTTAACTGTGAAGCAATTTTTGTAAATATAGAAAAGCTAAATATGCTATCCAAATTTTGCTATTACTGTTATATTTTATGTGTAATTTTAGTTCATCATGTACTGTTCATGCAATTAAAAACTGATATATATAAAAAAAACAAGGGTGCAGAGTTAAGTTGTGTCTGCAACCTCCTCTTTTTCAAGTTCATTGCTTTAAATGGAATTGGTTATTTGTTCAAGATAAACCTTCTTGTAAGTTTTTAATATAGGATGTTAAATTTTATATTTTTAAAAGAAAAATAATAGAAGAAACAGGCTAAATATAAACAAAATGTATTACAAAATGTACAGCAAATGAGGTAGGGCTCCAGATCTGTTAAGGCTCACTGTAATCTATGATAGCATTTATCTTAATTTATTATAGATTTCCTGTCAAATTTCAGAATTTACCTCCTCCTGGTTCAGGCTAACTATATTAGCAGAATGATAAAATTTCACATGTAAGCACTCAAAATATTTTTTTTTTAAAGTGCCAAAATTAAGTTGCAGGCATACCTTTAACTCTGTAACAGTACAGTCTTTAATAATGTTTGTATACTGTTGCTCTAATACAATGTCATTCATTTCACCTTACAGTGCCTGTTACAGTACTATCTAATCACAGATATTTATACTTCTCTTCCTGTTGTACTTCCCATCTATAAAGGTGTTTACTTGACTTAAGGTTGAGATACATCATAATTATGACATACACTAACTCATTCTAGCTTTTTTGTTTATTATTTCAGTATTGGATGGTTAAGATTATTGCATCACTGCCTCACTCACATAAGCGATTTAGAAGGAATGATGGCTAGTGCTGCAGCACCCACTGCCAATCTGTTGCAGACATGTGCTGCCTTACTGATGTCACCATACTGTGGTATGCATTCTCCAAACATTGAGGCTGTACTTGTAAAAATTGGGCTGCAGTCCACTAGAATAGGCCTAAAACTGATTGACATTCTTCTAAGAAATTGTTCCGCATCTGGGAGTGATCCTGCAGGTGAGAATGTATTGCTTTGCTTTCTTAGTTTTTTTTAATATTTGTCATTCTAAATCTTGCAACTTCTTTTGTGGTTCATGTAAATGTGTAAGTAGTTGGTTGAAATTTACAAATTAAAGTGCAGAATCAAAATCTTAAAGTTGCACATCACTCCATAATTTTATGTGGTATACAGTGCTGTGCTTTTGAGTGTCAGTGAGGAGGCTCTACCACAGGGGTTCTCAGACTGGGGGTTGGGACCCCTCAGGGGGTTGCAAGGTGGTTACATGGGGATAGCGAGCTGTCAGCTCCATGGGGCTGACAGCCCCAAGCCCACATTATATTAAATAATAAAAAATATAATTAAATTAAATTAGCCCCCTCTTTTTTTAATTTATAAGGGGGGTCACACTCATAGACTTGCTGTGTGAAAGGGGTGACCAATACAAAAAGTTTGAAACCACTGCCCTAGCACTTAATTATCCTTCAGTGGTACAGCAGCATTACCAGCACAAACAAACCCAGATTATAAATAAAAGAATGTAATCAGATTAAACATCAGTTTCAGCAAATAATCAGATAAATATGCTTGGAATCCTTCAGGATACAGGAACTGTGCAATAGCACAGGTGTACATAAAATCCCAGTTGCAAACTGTGTTAAGGAATAGTTAAAGCTGAGAGTATGTTGGAGTAATTTAAAATAAATTTCAGGAATGTTGTGATTATCACATAACTAAGCCTTGTTAAACCTAGGAAATTGAGAGTTATGGCTAAATTTATGGAAATGATTTTTTTTTTTTAAAGTTTGGATTTTTGTTTAAATTTAACCTAATTCTCAATTGCTTGCGTGTAAAACTTGATTATGGAATTATTGCAACATTCCTGTTGTTTTTACCTTGAATTACTCATTCATTAATGTACACATGATCATTAAATAAACCCAAAGAGATGGTTATCACATGATATTTCTAATGGTTAGAGGATTTAGTATCAACTTGAAATCACTTTTTATTTTCAACTTTTAGGGTCAGAATCACCCATACACTGTGGTTGCTTTATGCCACTCTTGTAAAACAGCCAGAGTATACTGGCTGGTAAACCTGGATTTACAGTTCCTTGGCATTGACCGTGCAAGCCAGAATTTACACCCAGTTTTCTCCTCTTGCCGCAAGTAAATAGGTCTGGTGAGAGAGGTAGTTTTAAAAAAAAAAATTAGTATTAATGGTCACTTTTGCTGTTTATATTTTAGCTGAATGTTTCTGTCATCAGAGGCTAGTGTATAGATTTCTTTTCTTCAGAGAAACTCATGAGGAGTAGCCTGCTTTAAAAATGGCTGCCATCTCCTATTCTGAATAGGACTTAAGTCACATCCTGTCCTCATTAACATGCCCTGTTTCAAAATGGCCACCAAATCTCATTGTTCCCAGTAGAAGGGAAGCTAAGCTGCTTTAAGGTAAGATGACAGAGTTCCCTATCCTGTCAGGAAGTGAAGAAGAGCACTGTGAGGAGCAGGTTATGGTGGTGGGCAGTTTTGCTGAGAATATCCTGTGGCCTTAGTCTCATGGAGAGCAATAATCTCAAAATCGATACCTAACTGAGGACTGCAAGTGGTCTCAGTATTACTGAGAGCAATAGAATGTGTCAGCCATTTTGGAAGAGGGAATATCTTCATTAAATTTGCTGAAGAAACTCTGTTATGAAGAACAACAAGAAATTACCATCACTACTTAAAAAAATCATTAAATATGTTATGTGCACAAGATTTTAATGAGTTTTAACTATATGGGAAGTTTAAAGAACGGTACTCCACTTCAGAGGTAACTTAGAACAAAGTCTGACTACATTGTAAAAAACCAATTTTTAATAGATAAATTAATGAATTTACTTGTAAATTCTCAGAACATTTTCTGAGTACTCACAGGTGGTATGGGGGAGGACATGTGACATTCTTTATATATTGAGATTGAATCCTTGCTTTAAATGCAAAACTCAACTCAATCCTAGTATTGAGTTATAATACACTTGCTTCCGTAATTGTGTCCAACGTGCACTTTTAAAAACAAAAAAATTAAATGAGTACTTTTACTGTTAATTTTTTTCCTTTTGTGTGTGTGGCAAGATTTGAATAGCCCTTTACTTTTTGGAAGACTGAATGGCCTGTCTTCTGACTCTACAATAGACATTCTCTATCAGCTGGGAACAACTCAGGACCCTGGAACAAAGGACAGGTAAAATAATTATTTGAATTGTTAATGTCTTTAAGTATTAAAAGAATTGTTTAAAAATGGATTACTTAGTGTTTTCTCATTATGCTAAAACATACTTTTCTTGTATCCAGTTTGAAATATTCTATGAGCACAGAACTATAAAGAAATTTCTAGTTTTGCATTTTACCTATCTTTGCATTCTCTTCAAAGAATGCTTAGTAAACTGGGCACAAGAAAATATACTTTTTAATATGGCTAAACGTAAATGTATGT
Organism: Platysternon megacephalum; assembly: GCA_003942145.1. Classification (NCBI taxonomy): domain Eukaryota; kingdom Metazoa; phylum Chordata; order Testudines; family Platysternidae; genus Platysternon; species Platysternon megacephalum. The sequence goes on along the minus strand of QXTE01000055.1, from coordinate 6,689,810 downwards.
ATCTTGGAACAAAGAATATAGCCCATACCTATAGGATGGGAGACTCTCTATCCTGGGAGGCAGTGACGTGGAAAAAGATTTGGGGGTCATGGTGGATAATAAGCTGAATATGAGCTCCCATTGTGATGATGTGGCCAAAGAACTAATGCGATGCTTGGATGCAGTGAAATCTCGAATAGGACTGGAGAGTTTTTATTTTACCTCTGTATTTGGCACTCGTGCCGCTGTTGCTGGAATACTTTGTCCATTTTTGGTGCCTAACATTTAAGAAGGATAGTTGATAAATTAGAAAAGGTTCAGAGAAGAGCCATGATACTGATTAAAAAATTAGAAAATATGCCCTACGGTAATGGACTCAAAGAGCTCATTCTGTTTAGCTTAACAAAGAGAAGGCTAAAAAGTGACTTGATTACTGTCTGAGTATCTATATGAGGAATACATATTTCATAATGGGCTCTTCAATCTACCAAATAAAGGTGTAACACATCCAGTAGCTTGAAGTTGAAGCTAGACAAATTCAGACTGGAAATAAGGGGTACATTTTTAACAGTGAAAGTAATTAATCATTGGAACAATTTTACCAAGGGTTGTGATGGATTCTCCATCACTGACACTTTTTAAATCCAAGCTTGAATGTTTTTTCTGAAAGATCTGCTCTAGGAATCATTTTGGGGAAGTTCTATGGCCTGTGTTATTTAGGAGGTCACACTAGATGATCAGTGGTCCCTGCTGGTCTTGGAATCTATGAATCTGTGAAACCCCTTTCTTCCTTCTGCTTAAATTAGCTATTACTTACAGGTGTTTAGGTAATTGTTCTTCCATACTGGTAAGGATGCAATAGCTCTGTTGCTTCCCCTACATTCTGCTCCCAAAGTTTAACAGTTTAAGAGTTTTTCCCCATACACTGTGTAGTTATAAAATTACAAATATTACAATTTAAAACATAAATTTTAAAATCACTTGTTCTTTTAATTATTGCCAAGTCCTGAATTAAGTCTTCTGTGGTTCTCTTGCAATGGTTAGTGACATCTCAGGTATTACAAATGGGGCAGCTAGCTGATCCATTTTATAGGTTCCTACTGCTGATTGATCTTCTGTTATAATATGCTATGTGCTTTTGCCTTCTAGAATTCAAGCCCTGCTGAAGTGGGTCAGTGATTCTGCAAGAGCAGCTGCCATGAAAAAAAATGTCCGGATCAGTTATATCTGCCCAAACAGCTCAACAAGAGAGTATGGTCTCTTGATGCCATCTCCTTCCCATTTGCACTGTGTAGCAGCAATTTTGTGGCATAGCTATGAGCTACTTGTAGAATATGACTTACCAGCATTGCTGAACAGAGAGCTCTTTGAGTAAGTAGTGCAAGTAAAATATTTCACTATATGCAGTCTATAACTTCTGTTTTTCATTTATTAAGAGATGATAGGCATTTTGCTGTTTCCATGTACCGTAATAGTGGAATACTAATTTATTTGGTGCTTAATATATTATGGTTAATGAAAAGGTACTATACTACAGCGAAAGCCAGAGAGATGACTATAAATAACATGATATTCTAAAATTATTTGGTAGTAACTGTAATAGGTGACCAAATTATTCATTTACTCCATTTACTTTTCTTTCAGTATGTATGACATCATTAAATGGCTTTTGTGGCCTTATTTTTAATATACAGCATTTCTGAAACTTCTTTTTAAACAATTTATATGTTTTTATAGCTATTATCAAGATCCAACATTTGTTTTCATTTCTGGGGCCACAGTTCGTGTAAAACAATGTAGAAATATTTTAGTGCAATTGCAGTATAGTAAATCTCCAATATTAAGAAGATTCAGTTTCTCAAGGAGCCATATCCTTATATTTAAAACAAGAAATGAAATTTTACGTTTTAATTAGTTAAGGTTAACTAAGGTATGTAAATGCCCAGTTAAGGCACTCAAACAATTTTAACTGCCCTGTAGTGATGCCATGCAGTAATCATACCATTAGGATTGAGGATTTTTAGTTTATTTGGTCCCAATTTAGATTAAACTAATTTTTAAATGCACATTCATTTTTCTTATTTTCCCCCTCATGGTTCTCTGTAGGGCAGAGTTAAGGTTGGTTTTCATGATCTATTATTTTCATACTTGAACAGGATAATAGGGTGATAAATAATAGCCAGCATGGATTTGCCAAGAACAAATTATTCCAAAACAACCTAATTTCCTCCTTTGATTGGTTTACTGTCCTAGTAAATTGGGGGGAAGCAGCAGACGGGACGTATCTTGATTTTAGTAAGGCTTCTGACATAGTCCCACATGACATTCTCGTAAGCAAACTAGGAAAATGTGGTCCAGATGAAATTACTGTAATTACTGCACAACTGGTTGAAAAAGCATACTCAGAGTAGTTATCAACGGTTCACTGTCAAACTAGGAGGAAACGTATCTAATGGGGTCCTGCAGGGGTCTGGTAGTATTGATCATTTTCATTAATGAGTAGGATAATGGAGTGGAGAATATGCACTCTCCACTCCATTATCCTACTCATTAGGGAGTAGGAGGTATTGCATGCACTTTGAAGGATATGATTACAATTCAAAACAACCCTGACAAATTAGAGAATTGGTCTGAAATCCGTAAGATCAAATTCAATAAAGACAAGTGCAAAGTCCTACACTTAGGAAGGAAAAATCAAATACAAAATGAGGAATAACGGGCTAGGATGGGAGGCAGGAAGAGAGAACCTGGCTAGGCTTCCCCAGACCCAGCACATGGCTCCAGCAGTTATCTCCTCCTCTTCCTTAAGGATAAGTCTTCTGCTGATGCCAGGTAATGTAGCTAGTCATGTAGCTCAAGTTATCCTGCAGTGTTGAAGGCTCAATGTTCAAGCACTACAGATTATCACAATTTTCGGTGTGGAGGTGTTAGCTGCATATAATTCATTTTTACTGCTTTCCTTTTTAAAAAAACAAAACCAAACAAAAAACCCTATGTTAAAATAGTTAGCTGCAAAGTCAAGTACTCAGAAGTTAGGAAATGCTAGATTTATGATTGCCTGTGCAATTTAATTCAGCCCTCTTGTTTCTTGTTCATATGCACTCTGATATTCTTTAATCACATGCTATCCCTCCCCACCAGACCCCGCCTATTGGCTTATAAGTAGCTATTTAAACTTGGAAATAATACAAAATTTCATAGGGAGTCAATGTAAGGAAATTGATGTAGCTGTGTTTAGTCAATTAGGTCCTTATAAGAACACAGGGATTATCCTCTAGGTCAGTGTATCTCAACCTTTTTGATACCAGGGACCGCCTTGCTGCCTTCCTCAACTCTGTCAGGGAGATCTCAGGGACCTTTAGATCTCAGGGACCTTTAGATCTCAGGGTCATTTAGAAACACTGCTCTAGGTAATTACAGCTGTAAGAACTTGAAAACAAAATTACGTTACTCAGTTTTAATTTTTCAAAATTTAACTGAAAAGTCTGTCTTGTTGAGGTTTAGTGCATTGGTTAATATTCTGGAGACTGTAGTAAGAAGTACACCTTATTTATAGACTTTAAAATGCAGCTGTTTTTGTATGTGTCTTTGGGTACATATACGTATAATTCTAAACTACAAATTCTTCTTCGAGTGCTGGTCCATATATGTATTTGACTATGGGTGCATATTTTCTCCATGCGCACAGAGTCAGAATTCTTTGAAAGTAGTGTCCCGTTGGTCTGTCCATGGAGACTTCGGTTTCCTCATGCCTCCAACTGAGGAGATAAAGGGCAGAGCAGACCAACCGTCTTTCCAGCTCCTTCTTACAGTTGCATGGCCTGGGTCAGACCCTCTAGTGTCTGGAGCTTCATCTTCCTCTTTATTGTTCAGTCTGCATATATGTGGTATGTATAGTTTGTGACTAGTTTAGAATTTCACTCTATAGTTTTAGTTAAGTTTTAACGTTAGTCGTCTATCCCAACCTTCTCCTTCCTGGTATCCTGTTACAGGTATTGGACTCCAGGCTTCAAAATCTGTGCTTCTTGCCCAAACCTTCTCAGTCAGTGAAAACCATCAATGCTGCCTGTACTTCCTCAGTGAAGCTTGTATCGTGGCAAGGTGCAGTATCTGCCACACTTTGCCCAGTTGTACCCTTGAAGAGCACAAATTTTGTCTCAAAAAGCACCTCATAGAGAGAGCCAGTCATGAAGCGGCAGTCGGACTCAGGCCAGGCCCCACTTCTTCCTATACATCAGCCTGATTCAGCAAAGAATGTGCCTCCTGCCACAAGGTCCAGCTTAGGAGCAAGGGAATCTACTCCCACAGATCCCAAGTCGGGATCTTGTTGGGATGATGTGGAGCACTCTCATAAACATAAGAGCAAGTCATCCTCCAAGTCCACTTCAGAGAAATCCGATTCAACCATGCCTAAGCTGAGCAAGTCTTCCTGCTCAGCCCATGAGCATTTAGAACATCCTAAGTCTGAGTCATGACAAGAAGTCCTACAAATCCAGGGCTCTGTCGGTACAGGACCGCACTCTGGCAGCAGCCATACCTCTGGTACCNTCTGAACTATTGAAGTCCTCAAATCATGGTTTAAAGACTTCAAGGTGCATCCTCCAGCAAGACACCCATGCCTCACTCTGCAGAGGAAGGCGAAAAACCCCCAGGGCCTCTGCCAATCTGCCATGGAGGAAAATTCCTTCCCGACCCCAAATATGGCAGTCAGCTAAACCCTGAGCATGTGGGCAAGCCTCAGCATACTCACCAGCCAGACACCCAGGAAAAAATTCTCTGTAGTAACTCAGATCCCACCCCATCTAACATCCCATCACAAGCCATTGGGCATATTTACCGCAAAGATCAATTAATTGCCAAAATTAGGCTATCCCATCATACCATCCCCTCCATAAACTTATCAAGCTTAGTCTTGAAGCCAGATACGTCTTTTGCCCTCACTGCTCCCCTTGGAAGGCTGTTCCAGAACTTCACTCCTCTGATGGTTAGAAACCTTCGTCTAATTTCAAGTCTAAACTTCCTGGTGGCCAGTTTATATCCATTTGTTCTTGTGTCCACATTGGTACTGAGCTTAAATAATTCCTCTCCCTCCCTGGTATTTATCCCTCTGATATATTTATAGAGAGCAATCATATCTCCCCTCAACCTTCTTTTGGTTAGGCTAAACAAGCCAAGCTCTTTGAGTCTCCTTTCATAAGACAGGTTTTCCATTCCTCGGATCATCCTAGTAGCCCTTCTCTGTACGTGTTCCAGTTTGAATTCATCCTTCTTAAACATGGGAGACCAGAACTGCACACAGTATTCCAGATGAGATCTCACCAGTGCCTTATATAACTGTACTAACACCTCCTTATCTCTACTGGAAATACCTCGCCTGATGCATCCCAAGACCGCATTAGCTTTTTTCACGGCCATATCACATTGGCGGCTCGTAGTCATCCTGTGCTCAACCAATACTCCGAGGTCCTTCTCCTTCTGTTACTTCCAACTGATGCGTCCCCAGTTTATAACAAAAATTCTTCTTGTTAATCCCTAAATGCATGACCTTGCACTTTTCACTATTAAATTTCATCCTATTACTATTACTCCAGTTTACAAGGTCATCTAGATCTTCCTGTATAATATCCCGGTCCTTCTCTGTATTGGCAATACCTCCCAGCTTTGTGTCATCTGCAAATTTTATTAGCCCATTCCCACTTTTTGTGCCAAGGTCAGTAATAAAAAGATTGGTCCCAAAACCGATCCCTGAGGAACTCCACTAGTAACCTCCCTCCAGCCTGACAGTTCACCTTTCAGTATGACCCGTTGTAGTCTCCCCTTTAACCAGTTCCTTATCCACCTTTCAATTTTCATATTGATCCCCATCTTTTCCAATTTAGCTAATCATTCCCCGTGTGGAACTGTATCAAATGCCTTACTGAAATTGAGGTAAATTAGATTAATTGCGTTTCCTTTGTCTAAAAAAATCTGTTACCTTCTCAAAGAAGGAGATCAGGTTGGTTTGGCACGATCTACCTTTTGTAAAACCATGTTGTATTTTGTCCCAATTACCATTGACCTCAATGTCCTTAACTACTTTCTCCTTCAAATTTTTTTCCAAGACCTTGCATACTACAGATGTCAAACTAACAGGCTTGTAGTTACCTGGATCACATTTTTTTCCTTTCTTAAAAATAGGAACTATGTTAGCAATTCTCCAGTCATATGGTACAAGCCCTGAGTTTACAGATTCATTAAAAATTCTTGTTAATGGGCTTGGAATTTCATGTGCCAGTTCCTTTAATATTCTTGGATGAAGATTATCTGGGCACCCGATTTAGTCCTATTAAGCTGTTCGAGTTTGGTTTCTACCTCAGATGTGGTAATATCTACCTCCATATCCTCATTCCCATTTGTCATCCCACCATTATCCCTAAGCTCCTCATTAAAGACTGAAGCAAAGTATTTGTTTAGATATTGGGCCATGCCTAGATTATCCTTAACCTCCACTCCATCCTCAGTGTTTAGCGGTCCCACTTCTTCTTTCTTTGTGTTCTTCTTATTTATATGGCTATAGAACCTTTTCTATTGGTTTTAATTCCCTTTGCAAGGTCCAACTCTATACGGCTTTTGGCCTTTCTCACTTTATCCCTACATGCTCTGACCTCAATAAGGTAGCTTTCCTTGCTGATCACTCTCATCTTCCACTCCTTGTAGGCTTTCTGCTTTTTCTTAATCACCTCTCTGAGATGCTTGCTCATCCAGCTTGGTTTACAATTCCTGCCTATGATTTTTTCCCCTTTCTTGGGATGCAGACTTCTGATAATTTCTGCAATTTTGACTTGAAGTAATTCCAGGCCTCCTCTGCCGTTAGATCCACAAGTTCTTCAGTCCAATCCACTTCCCTAACTAATTTCCTTAATTTTTTAAAGTTAGCCCTTTTGAAATCAAAAACCCTAGTTACAGATTTGTTTATCCTTCTATTTAGTTTCAACTGAATTAGCTCATGATCGCTCGAACCAAGTTTGTCCCCTACAACCATTTATTCTATGACGTCCTCACTACTCACCAAAACCAAATCTAAAATGGCATCCTCTTGTTGGTTCAGCAACTACTTGGTGAAGGAATCCATCAGCTATCACATCCAGGAAAATCTGAGCCCTCTTATTATTATTACTAGCACTTGTCCTCCAGTCTATATCTGGGAAGTTAGTCTCCCATGATCAAACAATTCCCATTAGTATTTACTTCATTAAAAACATTAAAGAGGTCTCTATCCATATCCAAATCAGATCTCGGTGGTCTACAGCACACTCCAAGCATTATGCCAGGGGAGGCTCTAGTAGCTTTCTTCCCCGATGTGATTTTTGCCCAGACAGACTGTCTTATCCATTCCATCACTTCTTATTTCAGACCATCTGACTATGCCTTCCCTCCCTTGCCATTCCTAACACAGGTCTTACAGAAAATTCGACATGCCAAGCCACAAGTCATCCTTATTGCCCTTATTGTCTCCTATGCATGTCATCTTGGTCGTTGATCAACATTCCACCCTTTTCCAATTTCCTGACTCAGGGGAAGGGCAGAATCAAACATTCCACTCCCTAAGTACTGCATCTCAAGCCTGGGTTTTTGGATGGGTGTCAACTCTAGATTGTTCATGCTCTTAAGCAGTACGAAATATTTTCTGTTATTGGCATCCTATCTTTTCTCTTGTCAAAGTGACCAGTCTCTCCATTAACTCTTTACAGGTCCACCTGGCAACACTCAGTGTGTACCACCCACCTTCACAGGGATATTTAGTTTTTGCTTACCTAGTGACTAGCCGATTTTGGAAAGGCCTAATCAGAACCTTTCCACCAGTCAGGAAACCTCCTCAATGGAACTTAAACCCTGTTCTTTCGGTACTTACTAAACCTCTCTTTAAACCACTAGCTTGCATGTTCCATGTCTCTAATATCTATGAAGGTTGCATTCCTTGTGGCCATCACCTCAGCCAGGAGAGTGGGTGGGCCTGGAGCACAGACGGCAGATCTACTTTATACCATATTCCATAAAGACACAGTCTCATTGCATTTATATCCTAAGTTCACTCCACCCAAGTAGTTCTTCTTCGAGTGCTTGCTCATATCGATTTCAATTAGGTGTGTNGCTCTAGTAGCTTTCTTCCCCGATGTGATTTTTGCCCAGACAGACTGTCTTATCCATTCCATCACTTCTTATTTCAGACCATCTGACTATGCCTTCCCTCCCTTGCCATTCCTAACACAGGTCTTACAGAAAATTCGACATGCCAAGCCACAAGTCATCCTTATTGCCCTTATTGTCTCCTATGCATGTCATCTTGGTCGTTGATCAACATTCCACCCTTTTCCAATTTCCTGACTCAGGGGAAGGGCAGAATCAAACATTCCACTCCCTAAGTACTGCATCTCAAGCCTGGGTTTTTGGATGGGTGTCAACTCTAGATTGTTCATGCTCTTAAGCAGTACGAAATATTTTCTGTTATTGGCATCCTATCTTTTCTCTTGTCAAAGTGACCAGTCTCTCCATTAACTCTTTACAGGTCCACCTGGCAACACTCAGTGTGTACCACCCACCTTCACAGGGATATTTAGTTTTTGCTTACCTAGTGACTAGCCGATTTTGGAAAGGCCTAATCAGAACCTTTCCACCAGTCAGGAAACCTCCTCAATGGAACTTAAACCCTGTTCTTTCGGTACTTACTAAACCTCTCTTCAAACCACTAGCTTGCATGTTCCATGTCTCTAATATCTATGAAGGTTGCATTCCTTGTGGCCATCACCTCAGCCAGGAGAGTGGGTGGGCCTGGAGCACAGACGGCAGATCTACTTTATACCATATTCCATAAAGACACAGTCTCATTGCATTTATATCCTAAGTTCACTCCACCCAAGTAGTTCTTCTTCGAGTGCTTGCTCATATCGATTTCAATTAGGTGTGTGCGCGCCGCGTGCACGATCGTCGGAGAATTTTTACCCTAGCAACACCCCGGTGGGTCGGCTGTGGAGCCCCCTGGAGTGGCGCCTTCATGGCACTGGATATATACCCCAGCCAACCCAGCGCCCCCTCAGTTCCTTCTTACCGCCCGTGACGGTCGTTGGAACTGTGGAGCGCAGCATAGCTGTCCTCCACTCTCCCTAGCTTATTTCCCAATTAAGTAGTTAGATAGTCATATAGTTATAGATTTAGTGTAAATAGTAGTAGTTCATAGTAGTAGATTGAGTTATAGATTAGTTTTATAGGTGTTAGCGGGTTGGAAGGGGTCCCTCTCCCCCCTTCCTCCCGGTGTGCTGCCGGGGCTCATGCCCAAGGCTCCGGGCTTCAAACCGTGCTCGGCTTGTTCTAAGCCTATGCCAACGGGAGACCCCCACGACTCTTGTTTAAAGTGCCTCGGGGAGTCTCACCAGACAGAAAAGTGCAAAATCTGTAGGGCTTTCCGGTCTCGAACCAAAAAGGAGCGGGACTTTAGACTTAAGCAGCTCCTTATGGAGGCGACCCTCAGCCCGGACCCGCCTTCGGCACGCCAACTTCCGGCACCGAGTGCCTCGGTGCGCAGCGCTCCGGCTGCGGTCGCAAGTACTGCACCCTGCGCAGACGCGGAGAAGGCTCCCCGGCACCGTGCCCCCAAGCACCTCGCCACCGGTCCCTGTCCCCGGGTCAGAAGAGACCCCGGAAACCAGACGGGGCTGCCTCCCACCAGCAGGCACCGGCACCCACCTTACCAAACTCGGAGTCGCGTCCAGTACCGGAGCGACCGAGGACACAGGCGCCGCTATCGGCACCGTTGACTCCGGCACCGGCAGAAAGGCTGTTGAGTCCGGCGCGGACTGCCTCCCCAACCCGCACTGTGGTTCAGCCTCGTCTTCCGTCAACGCCTGAGACTTTTGCGACGGCGAGGGACCCCATTGCCCTTACAGAGCCGGCACCGACTCGGACCACGGTACCACATCTCGCCTGTGCGGTGCAATCTAGGGGCAAGCCAACCCTAGTACGTCCACCATCTCCGAGCGTGGACTCTCGGCACCGCTCCCGATCTAGGAGTAGGTCCCAGCACCGCTCGCAGTCCCGGCACCATTCTCCATCACGGCACCAGTCGTACTCGCGGCGCCGATCTTCCTCCCGGTACTGCTCCGCATCGCGGCATCGCCCAGGACATCGGTACCGTTCCGGCTCTCGGCGCCGCTCCCGGCATCGATCAGATCGCCGATTGCGCTCAAGAAGCCGCTCCCGGCACCACTCCAGAAGGCGGTCTTCATCAAGATCCAGGTCTGGCTCTCGGTACTGACATGATCACCGGCACCGTTCCCGATCCCGGTACCGCTCCCTGGCACCGCACAGAGACGGTACCCCTGTCGGCCGGCACCGTTCCCAGCAGCATCAGCACAGGCACGTTCCGCACCACCCTGGCCCTCCCGATCGGCCTCGCGCTCCTCCCACTCGGACGGCGCCTCCCGGTCAGCCTATCCCGCACCGGGACAAGCAGCGGACAACTTCAGCCGCTGGCAGGAGGGGGCCGAGGACCCTAACCAGGACCCTGCACAGTGGTCTTTCTGGACCCCGTGGGCATACCACCAAGCCTAAGGGGTTCCGCCTGCAACCTCTCGCTCAGCACACTCGGAGCCCCGAGTACCGGAGGCCACCATCAGTCAGCGCCCCGCGGACTCAACAAATTCATGGTAAAGTTGAAGTTCCACATGGTTTCTTTGGGGACCATTATCCCGTCCCTGGAGACTGGTACGCCGCCCTCGACATGAAGGACGCATATTTTCACATAGCAATTTACCCGCCGCACAGGCGCTTCCTTCGGTTTGTGGTAAACCAAAATCATTACCAATTTGCCGTCCTTCCATTCGGACTGTCCACGGCTCCGAGGGTATTTACCAAATGTATGGCCGTCGTCGCAGCCTACCTTCATCGACAACGGATACAGGTGTTCCCGTATCTCGATGACTGGCTCATCCGGGGCCGCACCAGGGAGGAAGTGCGATCGCACGTCCAACTCACCCTTCACACCTTCCGCAAGCTGGGCATCTTACTCAACAAAGAGAAGTCAACTCTGGAACCAACCCAGAGAATAGAGTTTATCGGAGCAGTCTTAGACTCCAGACTTGCCCGCGCTCTTCTGCCGGACGCTCGTTTTCAGGCTATTACACACATCATTTGCAGCCTCCAAAGCTTCCCGAGGTCCACGATAAAGACGTGCCTCAGCCTTCTGGGGCACATGGCGTCATGCACTTACGTAATCAGGCATGCCAGACTTCGGCTCCGTCCACTTCAGGCCTGGGTATCAATGGCGTATCGTCCAGGTTAGGACAGCCGGAACATGGTGGTCACGGTTCCGGAATCGGTCTTGACCTCCCTCAGCTGGTGGCTGAACCACTCGTCGGTGTGCGAAGCGGTACCATTTCACCCCCCCACAACCTTCCTTACACCTTGTCACAGACGCATCATCTCTGGGATGGGGCACCCACCTAGGGGAGCACCAGACGCAGGGCCTCTGGACCGCACCCGAGCCCGCTCTGCACATCAATGTACGAGAACTGATGGCAGTACGCCTAGCGTGTCAGGTGTTCCGTGGTATTCTATATGGCCGTTGCGTGGCAGTCCTCACAGACAACACAATGGCCATGTTCTACATCAACAAGCAAGGGGAAGCCCGGTCCTCCCCCCTATGCCTGGAGGCCATTCGCCTGTGGGAGTTTTGCATAGCCCACTCGATACATCTGATGGCGTCGTTTCTCCCAGGAGTCCAGAACACGCTGGCAGACCGTCTCAGCAGGTCATTCCAAACACACGAGTGGTTGATTCGCCCAGATATCATCCACGCCATCTTCCAGAGGTGGGGGTTTCCCCAGATAGACCTATTTGCCTCGCGAGTCAATCGGAAGTGCCAAGTGTTCTGTTCTCTCCAAGGGCGCTCTCAGGGTTCCCTATCAGACACTTTCCTACTCCCGTGGAAAGAACAGCTGCTCTACGCCTTCCCTCCATTTCTGCTGATCCACACGGTCCTGCTCAAGCTGCGCAGGGACAAGGCACGCATGATTCTGGTCGCTCCAGCATGGCCAAGACAGCACTGGTACACCACACTCCTGGAGTTGTCAATAGTGCCTCCGATCACGCTCCCACTGTTGCCGGACCTGATCTCCCAGGACCACGGACGACTCTGTCACCCAGATCTGCAGTCACTCCACCTCACAGTGTGGATGCTGCATGGCTAACTCGGTCAGAGTTACTCTGCTCACAATCAGTGCAGCAGATTCTGTTAGGCAGCAGGAAACCCTCCACTCGGGCCTCTTACTTGGCCAAATGGAAGCGCTTCTCCTGTTGGTGCGAGCAGCGCGCCATGCCTCCATTGCAGGTGTCAATACCATTCATACTGGACTATCTCCTATCCCTAAAGNGGGCACATGGCGTCATGCACTTACGTAATCAGGCATGCCAGACTTCGGCTCCGTCCACTTCAGGCCTGGGTATCAATGGCGTATCGTCCAGGTCAGGACAGCCGGAACATGGTGGTCACGGTTCCGGAATCGGTCTTGACCTCCCTCAGCTGGTGGCTGAACCACTCGTCGGTGTGTGAAGCGGTACCATTTCACCCCCCCACAACCTTCCTTACACCTTGTCACAGACGCATCATCTCTGGGATGGGGCACCCACCTAGGGGAGCACCAGACGCAGGGCCTCTGGACCGCATCCGAGCTCGCTCTGCACATCAATGTACGAGAACTGATGGCAGTACGCCTAGCGTGTCAGGTGTTCCGTGGTATTCTATATGGCCGTTGCGTGGCAGTCCTCACAGACAACACAATGGCCATGTTCTACATCAACAAGCAAGGGGAAGCCCGGTCCTCCCCCCTATGCCTGGAGGCCATTCGCCTGTGGGAGTTTTGCATAGCCCACTCGATACATCTGATGGCGTCGTTTCTCCCAGGAGTCCAGAACACGCTGGCAGACCGTCTCAGCAGGTCATTCCAAACACACGAGTGGTTGATTCGCCCAGATATCATCCACGCCATCTTCCAGAGGTGGGGGTTTCCCCAGATAGACCTATTTGCCTCGCGAGTCAATCGGAAGTGCCAAGTGTTCTGTTCTCTCCAAGGGCGCTCTCAGGGTTCCCTATCAGACACTTTCCTACTCCCGTGGAAAGAACAGCTGCTCTACGCCTTCCCTCCATTTCTGCTGATCCACACGGTCCTGCTCAAGCTGCGCAGGGACAAGGCACGCATGATTCTGGTCGCTCCAGCATGGCCAAGACAGCACTGGTACACCACACTCCTGGAGTTGTCAATAGTGCCTCCGATCACGCTCCCACTGTTGCCGGACCTGATCTCCCAGGACCACGGACGACTCTGTCACCCAGATCTGCAGTCACTCCACCTCACAGTGTGGATGCTGCATGGCTAACTCGGTCAGAGTTACTCTGCTCACAATCAGTGCAGCAGATTCTGTTAGGCAGCAGGAAACCCTCCACTCGGGCCTCTTACTTGGCCAAATGGAAGCGCTTCTCCTGTTGGTGCGAGCAGCGCGCCATGCCTCCATTGCAGGTGTCAATACCATTCATACTGGACTATCTCCTATCCCTAAAGCAGCAGGGCCTGGCGATATCATCTGTCAGAGTACACCTGGCAGCTATCTCGGCGTTCCATCCAGGAGAACATACTTCCTCGGTCTTCTCTAACCCGATGTTCGTTAGATTCCTAAAAGGTTTAGATCGCCTCTACCCTCAACTTCGTCAACCGGTTCCGGCGTGGGACCTCAACCTGGTCCTCTCCAAGCTCACGGGGCCCCCGTTCGAGCCAATGGCTACCTGCTCACTCCTTTACCTATCTTGGAAGACAGCCTTTCTTGTAGCTATCACGTCAGCGAGGCGCGTCTCTGAAATCAGAGCGCTCGTGTCGGAACCTCCGTACACAGTCTTCCATAAAGACAAGGTGCAGCTTCGCCCCCACCCTGCTTTTCTCCCCAAAGTGGTATCAGCTTTTCACGTGAACCAGGATATTTTCCTCCCAGTCTTCCATCCGAAACCGCACGCTACGCGGCAGGATCAACATATGCACTCTCTGGACGTTCGCAGGGCCCTCACATTCTATATCAAGTGTACGAAGCCGTTTAGGAAGATGACCCAATTCTTCGTTGCAGTAGCTGACCGGATGAAAGGCCTTACTGGTCTCCTCGCAACGTATCTCCTCTTGGATCACGTCCTGTATTCGGGCCTGCTACAACTTGGCCGGTGTCCCGACGCCACGCATCACCGCCCACTCCACAAGGGCTCAAGCATCCTCGTCCGCTTTCTTGGCTCGTGCCAATCAAGGAAATCTGTAGAGCGGCGGTCTGGTCATCCGTTCATACCTTTGCCACCCACTACGCGTTGGTACAGTAGTCTAGAGACGATGCCGCATTTGGCTCAGCGGTTCTGCACGCAGCGATGGCTCACTCCGACACCACCGCCTAGGTAAGGCTTGGGAGTCACCTAATTGGAATCGATATGAGCAAGCACTCGAAGAAAAAACGGTTACTCACCTTTGTAACTGTTGTTCTTCGAGATGTGTTGCTCATATCCATTCCAAACCTGCCCTCCTTCCCCACTGTCGGAGTAACCGGCAAGAAGGAACTGCGGGGGCGCTGGGTCGGCTGGGGTATATATCCAGCGCCATGAAGGCGCCACTCCAGGGGGCTCTACAGCCGACCCACCGGGGTGTTGCTAGGGTAAAAATTCTCCCACAATCGTGCACGCAGCGCGCGCACACCTAATTGGAATGGATATGAGCAACACATCTCGAAGAACAACAGTTACAAAGGTGAGTAACCCTTTTTTTCAGCGTTTCACCTTAACCAGTCAATCCACTTACCTGTTTTTTATCCGAAACAGCACTCATCCGAAGAGGAGAGGAGTCTTCATGCCAGGACTTAAATTCAGCAGGAGCCCACCCGATAAATATTTTAAATCCACGGGAGCCCTTGGCGCCCCACCCCTCCCCCACAGGGCTATAGCTTGGAGAATTTAGAGAGTATAAGCCCTGCTTCATGCCCTTGATGTACGGCAAGCCTTACATCTGAAAAGGACAAAGCCAATCAGAATATCACAAATGCTGGTCCTTGCTATAGCAGAATGAGTCCGAGGTCAAACTATATCCTCTCAGAGGATCTCTAAATGGATCATGAGCGGTGTCTTCTGCTGTCATTTGTCACATCTTTCTCCCCATTATGGGATGAGGGTTTGTTGTACAAGGGCACAATCGTATGGCTTCAAGAAATACTTTTGACACTTGAAAAGCAGTATATGGAGTTCCTTTCACACATTCGTGAGACATTATGTTCTAGCACTGAACTACTCCCCTGATGCATCCTTTGGGACAGCGGTCCTTCAGATGGTTCTGCTGCTTGCATCTTTGCACCCTTCTCCTACTTAAGTACTGTTTGACAATCACCCACAGTGGGACACACACAGGGACCAGCACTCAAAGTGAAAGTTACTTAACTTATAGTAACTGGAAGTTCTTTGAGATGTGTGGTCCCCATCTGTATTCCATTACCCACCCTCTTTCCCCTCTGCTTCAGCTCATAACAGGATTTTTCATAGAGAAGGAACTGGAAAGGTGGTTGGTCCATTCAGCCCCTTATCTCCTCGGTTGCAGGCATGAGGAGAGCGAGGGATCATGCATAAACCAAAGGATGCTGCTTTCAAAGAATTCTCTAACTCTGGGCGCATGGAGCACATACCTACCCACAGTGGAATACAGATAGGGTCCATGTGTCTCAAAGAACCTCCAGTTACTATAAGTAGGGCCCTACCAAATTCACAGCTGTGAAAAACACATCACGGACCGTGAAATCGGTCTTTTATGTACTTTTACCCTATACTATACAGATTTCACAGGGGAGACCAGCATTTCTCAAACTGGGGGTCCCAACCCAAAAAGAGGGCATGGGGGTGGGGGTCTCAAGGCCATTGTAGGGGGTACGCAGTATTGCCTCCTTTACTTCTGCGTTGCCTTCAGAGCTAGGTGGCTGGAAAGTGGCAACTGCTGGCTGAGAGCCCAGCTCTGAAGGCAGTGCCGCAGCAGTAAAGGTAGTAATACCATACCATGCCATCCTTATTTCTGCACTGCTGCTGACAGTGGCGCTGCCTTCAGAGTTGGGCTTTTAATCAGCAGCTGCAGAGCCAGGGGAGGTTCCTGGAGCTGGGTCTGACATGGTCCCGGGAGTGGCCTCTGCACGGGAAGAGGAAGTCCTGTCCCTCACTAGCCCGTCCAGGACCAGCAGTTAGATCCTGACATACGATAGGAGCCCTCAGCCAGGGCACCCACAGCTCTGCCCTTCCCTGGCTCTGGGCCCAGCGCCCCGGTACTTGGGAGTTAAAGGCGCCTTGGGCTGGTTGTGTGTGTCTGTGTGAGAGAGAGCGGAGGAGGTGACCATGGACCCCTCTGCCCCCCAACCCCATCACCCTAGGCACTCGCTCACCTATAAGGCCAGCCCTCCCCCCCCAAAAAGTGAGGACCCCCCCATACTGTGCCACCCTCACTGTTGTTGGTGGCGGTGCTGCCTTCAGAGTCGGGCGCCCAGTCAGTAGCTGCTGATCTCCGGCTGCCCAGCTGCCAGAAACAGCACAGAAGTAAGGGTGGCAATACCATGACTCCTTTTTGGGTTGGGAGCCCCACGGCTACAACACCGTGAAATTTCACATTTAAGTATCTGAAACTGTGAAATTTATGATTTTTAAAATCCTATGACTGTGAATTTGGTAGGGCCCTAACTATAAGTTGTCATTTTCTCATATGTTGACCAATGTCAGCATAACTAAATAGACTCAGTCCAGATAAATCTGCACATAAGTCTCCCACAATCATCCTCACACATAAGCCTCAATGCACAGGGCATTGTATAAAGCCCCTCTGTAAAGCCAACAGACTTGGAGTCTGGGTTAACAGAAAAGCGAGTCCTAGAATTTAGCCCTTCCTCTGTTAAGAGCATATTGCCTTTACTCACCACACATTGAAATCTCTGAACGGTTATCAAGATGATTAGATCTGATTTCAATTGTCATGGCACAGGATAGTGAGAGAGTCTGTTTCTCTAGTAACTGGTACCATAAGTCTGAAATATTAAGGAGAAACGTCAATAATACCACCACCATTTTAAAGTACAAAATGGATCTCATGACAGATTATATTAATCCAAAATTATTTATCTTTATATTTTCATTTATTTTTCTAAAAATCTTTTAATTTGGTTGTTTTTCATCAAGCCTTAACTTTTTCTCTTAAATTTCTCCTGTGATTCTTTTTTTTTGGTTTCCATTTGTTCTCTCTCCCCCCTCCCCCCCCCCTTTTCCATTTTAATGCTTTTATTTTGGTGCATAGATACTACTTTATTTTTAAGGCACCAAACAACCTAGATGGAAAGGGATACTTTATCTTCTTTTAATTTATTATGAAATTGCCTAGAGCATTTCAGTTGGACAGGAATTTGCAGTGACTGTTTAGCAGGCATGTGATTGGTGACCAAAGAGAAAAAATGTTTATAGAATCTCACTAAGCCACCAGTTATGCAGGCTACTAGTTGAACAGTGTTTTCCCTTAGATATCTGACACCTAATTGAGTGTATCATCCTTCAGGGTAGACATGAAATAAATCCCCCATCTATGACAGGGGTAAAAGTGGGCTCTGATTTCAATTTGTAGGTAGTTGAAATTATCCCTACCTAATAAGATCTGAAATGCTAGTACTGAAATGGGATCTAGAGTATATTTACCTGTGTGGAGAGTCAGATCACTTTAGGCACGAGTGTGCTATAGTGTGAGAGATATTGAAACTCAGCTATGCTTTTTTAAAATAATTTGTCTACTTTGAAATGAATTATGTAAGTAATTAGTGATACAGTCCAGTGGTGTACTAATGGCATTTTCAAAAGTGGATGAGTAATTTAGGAGCACAAGTCCCATTGACTTCCTTTACCATTAAAGGTGGCTCTTCTTTGACTGCAGACAAACTACAGGATATGCATTCTTTTGAGTGGTTCTAGAAGAATAATTACATAGGTTTATTTTTATTAAATTGTACCCTATCTTCAATTGTAATTTTCTTCAGAAGAGCACTGAGAGTGGGGGTACGTAGAAAACTTCATTACGCTAAATCTACGTTACACTATTTTTCATTCTTCTATCCTAGAAGTTGTTTAGATGGTGCTTGAATAGAGAGAGTTATAAAATGTCCTGGGAACTTACTAAAATACTTTGAGATGTTTAAACCGCTTAATTGCAAAGTTCTTCACAAAGGTGGGTTACCGTATCCCCATATTTACGCGTTGCGTTATTGAGGTCACAGTTTGTTCAAGGTTGCATGAAGTAAATGATACAGTTGCATGACCTGGGTCTCTTGATTTACAGCCCTCGTCTTCAATCTACTAGATAATAGCTGTATTAAATATATCTTAATGAAATAAATTCAAATATAGTGATTTTTATGCAGTGTCCAGATTATGTTGTGATATCAAGTAGGCTAATTCTGAGATATTTATGTTTAATTAAAAAAAGTTCTACAAACCTCTGAATATAGTAGCATAATTAAACTCATTTATAGTATCTTTGGAAACCATTTTGATTAACTTTTGACTAACAAGGTAAAAGGGAAAATGAGTGGCAAATTTTTGTTTTGGTGTGACTTTTTTTTTTTTTTTTCTTCCCCCCTTCTCCTCTAGGTCACTCTTTAACTGGTCTATGTCTCTTCCCTGCAACATGGTTTTGAAGAAAGCTGTTGATAGTTTGCTTTGCTCAATGTGCCACATCCACCCAAATTATTTTTCCTTACTCATGGGCTGGATGGGTATTATCCCTCCTCCAATGCAGTGTCAGCATAGACTGTCTATGACGGATGACAGCAAAAAACAGGACCTTAGTTCATCTTTAACAGATGACTCTAAAAACGCACAAGCACCTCTTGCACTAACAGAGTCTCACTTGGCTACCCTTGCTGCCTCATCTCAGTCTCCCGAAGCTATCAAGCAATTATTGGACTCAGGTTTGCCCTCTCTCCTTGTAAGAAGCCTTGCTAGTTTCTGCTTTAACCATACTTCCAGCTCTGACTGCACTTCTCAGTCTGTGGATATTACCCAGGATAGACTCAGGAGACATCATGTTCCACAGCACTTTAATAAAATGCCTATCACGGCAGACCTAGTTGCTCCTGTACTCAGGTTTTTGACAGAAGTTGGTAACAGCCACATCATGAAGGATTGGTTGGGTGGTTCTGAAGTCAATCCACTGTGGACAGCACTTTTATTTCTGTTGTGCCATTCTGGTGCTACTTCTGGAGGACACAGTGTGGTAGCGCAACAGACCAGTGCAAGATCTACTTTGCTTTCTTCAACGGCAGGAACAGGACTGACCACTCAGCAAAGGACAGCAATTGAAAATGCAACAGTTGCATTCTTTTTACAGTGCATCTCCTGCCATCCTAATAACCAGAGGCTGATGGCACAGGTAAAAGAGCAAAACCTTAATCTGTAACTCTTATTATTATTATTATTATTATTATTATTTTTAAGTGCAAATTT
Source organism: Platysternon megacephalum (assembly GCA_003942145.1). Taxonomy (NCBI): domain Eukaryota; kingdom Metazoa; phylum Chordata; order Testudines; family Platysternidae; genus Platysternon; species Platysternon megacephalum. The sequence goes on along the minus strand of QXTE01000055.1, from coordinate 6,670,276 downwards.
AGTTGGTAGAAGATTTGAGAACATAAGCTTTTGTGGCTTAAATTTTACACAGGGAAAAATAGCGTATTGGATGATTAAGGGATGTGAATGTAGATTCTGCAGTATATTTTTTTTATTTGTAGATTTGATTCTTTAATATGCCATTTAACGGAGACGGTTTTGCATCATGAAATATTAGCACATTGTCCTTTGTTTGATGGAAAAGAGATTAATTTCTGCCCGCTAGTACAATATTCAGTATGGCGCATGGGGCTCTGTTTTGTCACTTACATTAAAGTGCATTTCTCTTTTGCTAACTCACTCTAAGAATGGCACCTTGGTGGTGTGTTTGCAGATCAAATTTGCCCAATTGTGCACTCTTAATCTGGAATCCGAAGATGAAACTGGGTGTTTTGTCTCTCATTAATAAAAACACTTTGCTTGCAGAGATCCTTGAGCAACTTTATTGCTTTCAGTGCAGTTGATTGCTACACAGGTAACAGAAAGCAGAATGTGGCCTTGCATTTGGAAATCTGTTAACATATTGAGAAGAATGGAATTGCAGCAGGTGCTCTTTAGTAGCAACATACCGGTGCCCTTTTGCTATCTTGCACCTAAGTGTCTGTTGCTGTTATGGGGAGTGTCAACAATTCACAGTAGGGAAAGTGTTCCCAGGGGAAGTGTTGCTCGTAAGCGGTGGTTGCTCTTACAAGGTGATGCTGCAAACAAGCATCTACTGTAGTTCATGTCTTAGCCGTTAGCTCTGCAGTGCCAACAGGAGGAAAACATTTTTTTTAAAAAAGCCTTAATTTTTATCTGTAAATTAAGACTGAATACATACTAGGATCAGATAAATTGAATAAGAAGAGGCCATTTCCAGAGAAGAACTTCACCCTAGTGTAGTGAAATTCCTCCATAAAGCAGAAAAATTACTTTTCACATTCTTGATGCAACACCTAGTCAAGATTGACTTTCCCTCCATATTTTTGTCAACTAGCCTTTGTTTTTCAGAATATTGCCTTAAAAATAAACTTGAATTATTATATTGACTCCTAGGCTTCTTTTTGGTTTTTTACTCTTAATTCATTTTTAACTTGTTTTGCTGTTGGTAACCTGTTCATAGGTAACCATTTATCCTCCTCTGGTGATAAATTGAAGATGAGATCATTTAAACCCTAATTTGAAAAATAAGTGGCCATGCTGCGCTATTAATGGTAATGCAGAGCTATATTTTATAGGTTTGTGCACAGTCATATTCTAAAATTTTATCTAATCTTGCATTTTCAGGTTCTCTGCGAATTGTTTCAGTCATCTCCTCAACGAGGGAACCTCCCAACATCTGGAAACATTTCAGGGTTTATTAGAAGGCTATTTTTGCAGTTGATGCTGGAGGATGAAAAAGTGACCATGTTTCTTCAGTCCCCATGTCCAGTAGGTCTTTTGTGTATCTACATTATGAACGTCAATTCGATCTGACTACACACTATTTGTACATTCTCACAGTTGATTCTGCTTTTTTAGCAAACAATGACAGCTTTCTTTACTATATTTATTACAGAATAGTGATAACTACTTTTTTGGTGGATGTGGGGTGAGGGTTAAAGGCCTTTTTCTAGATTTTTAATTTGCTGTATATCACTCTGACATATTTACATAAATGTAACATTTAAAAGAGCCACAAATAATTCTACTTCTATCTGACACAAGAAGTTATAGAATGCCCGGGATGGAAGGGGAATTGGTGGAATCATTGTTGATTGGAGAGATGAGGTTTGTGGATTGAATCAGTTATCACTGGAGAGAAAGAAGTGAGTGGATTTACAAACTTTTAGAGGTCTCAGTTCGCTAGAATCTGGAACCTCTTGAGGGACTTCTGATAACATGTCTTATGAATTTATTCAGCTCTTAATTTTCAGTGTTGAGTGTTGAATTCATTAGATGGTTCTCTGATTCTAACTAGTAAATTGAAAGCTGGTCAATGAATGATTAATGTTCACTGATTACCAAACATTATTGTATAAATTTAATTTTGGTTGCCTGATATCGAAGGAAGTGGTGGCAATTGAGACTGCCAATAGATAAAAGCAATGAAAACATACTTTTTCTAAAAAAAAAAAAAAAGTATAGACATTAAGAGTTAAGTAGTAAGAGAATTTATTTACAAGAAAAATGTTTTGCCAAAAAAAAAAGACAAACGTGAACTAGGTAAAGTTGCAGCTTTCTTTTATGCCAACATCCTCTTGGATATAATACAAAATGAGCAATTAAAGAAATAATTGAAGCACTGCACCCAGGATATACTCATTAAGACAGATTTAAATTCGCAAGTCCACTGCTTGATGCTACAAGTGAAGAAGTAAGGGAAAAATTAAAGGAAGAACTGAGACCATCTAATACTTCAATACTGGGAAAATTGCTTTCCTGCTTATTGATCCCTACTATTGATTCTACATTTGAAAAGTAAGCCATAGAATATTATATCCAAGCAGTTGATAGTGCCATCTAAAAATACCAAGAAATATGACAAGGAGATCTTTGCTACCAGTTCAGACAACAAAAATGAAAATAAAGAAGAGCAACTTCTTAAATGCAATCATCCTAAACTGCTAATACATAATGTTCAACACTGTATTTAAACCTGTTGAGAAAGGAACATCTAACACAGTCCTAAGGTATGTTGAGGAAGTTCAGAGGTTCTTGCCTAGTCACCATGACACTTTATTTACTTTTTTTAAAAAGGAGGATTGATGCCCAACTTTCCCAATGGCACTTTTGGTGGAGCACCAGAAGAGTGCGTGTTTACATTTCCATCCAACTACCAAAAGTATGAAATTTGCACTCTTCATGAAAAACACACATTTTACATAGCAAGAGACTCTCCAGAGAGTTACTAACTTAGCGAAAGCCATTGAAAAAGACTTCAAAGGAACGTGACATTACAGGCTGCACCTGCTGTCACAATGTGTGGTAATATGATTTGGGTCTCAATAGCAAAGAACTGGAAGCATACAAAAACAAATTTGAAAAATGATTCAGAGAATCTGAATTGACATCAGTTCAATTCAGAATTTTGCTAGGTTTTATAGTCAGCTAAGCATCTGTGTTTCTGGACTATTACTGATCACCCATAGTGGTACATTCTGTTATATCTCTTCTAGCATCCCAGAGGGATCTCAAATGCCTTTACAGTGTCTGTAGGGCTTGGCCACAAACCAAAGTGGTTCTTCAGACTCTTGGTTCTTCAGACTCTTGGGTCTATGCGGCTGAACAGAGCAGTTGCTCAGTTCTCCTTCCTTTCCTTTATTTTTTTTTTGGCTTTTAAAGCCAATTTTCACAGCTGTTCCCCACTTCCTCTTTCCTTCTCTTAAGCAAAACTTGGAGATTTTAAAAAGAAAAAATGATTTTGTCCAAAATGATACTATTTACTAAACTTCTCACTTTGGCTTTGTTCTTCCACCAACCCACCGTGCTTTACTCAGCATAGTGGATCTGGCTAGAGAGGAAGCAAAAATTGTGATGATGGTGCCTCTCTTTGAGGGACCACCCTCTCAGGAGCCACAGAAGGGGTGCTCTACCACAATTCTCCCCAGCCCTTGAACCCTCAGTTCCCCCCACAAGAAGGGGATCAGAGTATGGATGACTTATTGGGACTTCTCTCACACACACCCATCCTAACCTGCACAAGATTCCTCTAGAGATAACTGCATAAGTAGGTCAGTTCTCCTCAATGTCCAGGATGAAATGGGCAAGTCAGTCTTCTTCAGTCTGAGACCCATCAAGGTAACTCCAAATATATATTCCCAAGACTATTCCATCCACCTCTAAGAGGAACATTTCCATGTCTTAGGCCCTCAAGTGGTTAATGAGATCCCTTGATGGGGAGTCTATCCTTTGTCTCCCATACATCCCTGGAGTAAGATTTGGGCTCTTGGGGATGTTCCTTTGTGTTTCCTCACTAGTTACCCATTGAATGATGGCAGACATTGGATCTTGAAGGTTTTTACCAACACGCTCCAGTAGCCTAAAACCTCAAAGGGGGGGGAAAAGGGCTCTGCCTTCTTACAGGAACCAGGATTCTCTTTCCATGGTGACAAAGGCCTGGTGCACACTAGAGGGGGGGGGGGTGTCGATATAAGATACGCAACTTCAGCTACAGGAATAGCGTAGCTGAAGTCGAAATATCTTATTTCGACTTACCTCCCGTCCTCATGGCGCGGGATCGACGGCCGCGGCTCCCACGTCGACTCTGCTACTGCCGCTCGCCCTGGTGGAGTTCCGGAATCGATGGGAGCGCGTTCAGGGATCGATATATCGCGTCCAGACGAGACGCGATATATCGATCCCCGATATATCGATTGCTAACCGCTAATGTAGACGTACCCAAAGTGATTATCTAAACTCAAGTCCTTTTTGGCACTTGACTTGGACTCCATAGTTCTTGGGATATAGCTTTATTTCTCAATCTCAAACATCTGAAGAAAAAATCCTAGCATAATGTGGATGTGCACAGAACAATTAAAATATATTTGCAACATACAGAATCTTTTAAAAGATTGGGTTGCACATTTATATATTTTCACCTAAACTACCTTAGAACAGGGTGTAAGTTAGCTCTAACTGGGTGGGTAGAGTAATCTGGTCAGAAATATTATTTACTGTAAAGAGTAGATCTTCAGAACAGCAAATATTCTATAGCAACACACCCTTCAAAAACTACAGAGTTCTCAGATGTCATAAAAAATGAGTTTTGACTAAATTTTGCCCCAGTGACACCCATCCAACCCCGTTGCTTTTGATTGGGTTGCACAGGAATAAACTGGCCCTGCATTTGGGATTTAGTAAACAATTCTGTTGATGAGCAAGAAGTAACAGAATAATAACTTTCTGTGCAGGGCAGGGAGGATTTTGGAAAGCTAGGAGGGGTAAAAAGCAATTAGAAATTTTTAACTAAAGACATTAGATATGAATTTAAATAGGGGAGGTAATTTGGGTTGAGAGGTGCTATTTTCAGTTATTTTAAAATAACTGTAGTGGTTCTTGTATTATAAAAGCAAAATACCTATTGCTAAATCTAGAATTACTTTGCTAACTATATTTCTGATTGCTCATAAATGGTATGTGATCTTCAACTTTTTTTTCTGTTGATTTCTCAAAAGTAGTAACCACCTTCTCTGTGCAAAGTTTATTGGAGTGGAGGGGAATTTCCTTTTACTTTCAAAAATAAAAGAAATTAAACCCAAAGTACCTAACATGTCAGGTGCGCGCACACTGAAGATTATGAGAGAGGGTCTTGTACTGCACTTAAAAAAACAAAAACAAAAAAACAACTATTGGTTTATTTTCTGAGTGCTAAACAAAAACAGATTTTTGCAGCAGTTTTCTTTGTGTTAAAAAAAATATTATTTTTTTTACATTTGTGATGAATCATTTTACCGTCTTATCAAGTTGGCATACTTTCAAAAAAATTTCTTTTGTTCTGGAGTGTGAATGGCTGCATATTGTGATTTTACTTGATATAGTTTAACAACTTGTCATGATTGTTGGCCTTATCTCTGAATACTTTAAAGTAACTGGTTTTCGTTTATTTTTAGCTGTACAAAGGTAGGATTAATGCTACCAGCCATGTAATCCAACATCCAATGTATGGCGCAGGACACAAGTTCCGTACTCTTCACTTACCTGTCTCAACAACATTAGCAGAGGTTCTTGACCGTGTGTCAGGCAAGTTTCAGTACTGTGTATTTGATTCTATAATGTGTTAAGGAAAAATTATGTGTCTGCTAGGAACATATCTATTATATATGTGTGATATCTGCATACTTGTAACAAAGTTTCAAAGTAAACAGTAATCAAAGATTAAAGTTTTACTTTTTTGGGAACATATAACACAGGCTTTCCTCTAATTGTTGCAGTTTTAGATTGGACATACCGTTCTTTCAACTTTACATAATAGATTTAGAGGAGGCAATCTTAGACATACTTAACAGTTCAAAGCTTATCTTCAGCTGCCAGGCTACAAAATATATTACTATGCCTACATTTTCAATATTTAAAATATTTTCAGATTTTCTCCTGAGATACTTCCAAAATTTTATGAATATTTGAGTTCAGTATTCAATGTTGCCTTTAACTGTGTCTAAGCCCAATTTAAAAAAATTCCTTACGGTGATCACTTGCTTAATGTTTATTGCAAGTTAAACATCACAGAAATGATGTCCACGTGGAGTGTTTATACCATCCTTTTCAATCTAATTTACACCCATACATATTTACCTGCAATATAAATAATATTTTATCTATAAAATGGAAATTGAGAACTAATTTTGAAAGTTATGAATAAAGTTGAAAAACAAGAACAAACAAGATGGTCATGACTGAGGTATTTATTTTATCCAAAAATAAAATCCAAGATTTTCAGTCAGATTATTAGTAGTCTTTTCTGTATTAAATATCTATTTAACTACAAGGACCAGTTCAACATTTTGGAGAAGTGCAATCTTTAATAAAGATTCAATGACCTTGCTCATGAAATTAAGGTTAGTGTTCACAGTAAACAAACATCACAGTGGCCTCTCAGGGGTCCTTGGGCAAAACCAGGAAAATCAAACTTGATGTTCCAAAGGGGAGAAACCAGCAAGGTAAAAAGCTCTTAAGCCATATTATATATACAATAAAGTTTAAAAAAAAAAAAAAAAAAAAAAAAGAGTTCACCACAATATTAAAAAAAACCCAAAAACTTTAGTAGGTCGTCTGTATTGCTAAGCTATTGTCGACATTTTAGAGGAGTCAAAGGAAATTCAAAGTTACAGTTCCTACAACAGTTGCAACTCTGCCACATTGCACATAAGTGAGTCCATATGAAATACATATTTTCATATATACTCGTATGAATTTGCAAATACTTAGCTGTAATTTTGACAGTATATACGAGTGTCTCAGTTAAAATTGCTCTGGGAATGTCTATATTTTCAAACTTTTTGGGTCAGATCCTCTGGTGTAGCTGTATTGACTTTGTGCATTTCAGAGCGGCTATGCCTGTTTACATCTGCTGGTCTGGTGTTCTCTGTTTCTGTGATCAACCAGTGCTGCACTGACACTTTTTCATAATTAATTTTTTCCAGTCTTTTAACATACTGATGACCAGTAACATATTGCACCAATGTAGCATCTTTCATCAGAGTATAGCAATTTAAAATAAATGGGAGAAAAATACATGAAGTTACTGGTATGTGACACTTCCATTACCAGACAAATTTCAGTAAATCAAATATGTTCACTGGAGCTTTGTGATTAAAAATGCGGTGCATCCTACAGTACATGTGAACTTTGATTATGTGTTGTGTGAAGAAGTACTTACTTTTGTTTGTTTTAAACCTGCTGCCTATTAATCTCAAATTGCCATCTCTTATGAAGTCATAATTTCCCTATTTCTCCATGTATTTTAGCATACTGGGGTAGACAAGGTTTAAATATCTAATGATAAACAAGCAGAAGCATGTTTGTTTGTTTTTATAATAATACCCAGTACCTCTTTGGCTGCCTTTATGCATCACAGAGAGGTTAAAAATGGCAGTAGCTCAATTCTTTCTCTTTGCATTTGCCTTTTAAATTAACTCTTCTATCCCATTTAGACCAAAGGGAAGGTAAGAAATATATTGTTTGGCCTGCCAGTTGTAAGAGCCCTTCCATTTGAACTGAAGGGGAGGGGAATAGTTTTTGTAGAAGGGTAAAACCACACCATTATATATACAGTGGAGCTAATTAGCAGTAACTACATGGTTATCCATATTTCAAGTAGTCAAAAGTCATCATAATTGTGAAGAATATTGACTGATGCCAGAGGCAATGGGATCTCTGTGCAAAAGGAAGGGACTGGGCCATTTAAGAGTGACTCAGTCTACTTCTGGCAGCGTCTGCAGATAGGGAAGCAGCATCTGCTAAAATAATCAGTATGTGCAACTGATCACTCCCTTCTCATTAGGTGACTGAAATGACATTCAGCTCAACACTTAAAACACCAGCAACTAGGAGGATTATAATACTGACCCAGTATAAGTGCATCCTAGAATATACCAACATGGGTCAGTCTCAAATTTTGCTTTAGAAGTACACCTCCCAGATGCAGTTTCTAATATGCCTGTTGGCTCTGAGAAACCCAATGATGCACATTCAGAGAACCTAAGGATCCTGATTATAAAATGCAGCAGGTGTCCACAATTTGCCTGGATTTGATGGAGACCCAGCTCCCTGTCATGCTGGAGGAGCTCTAGAATAGCTGGGATTTTCTGGGTTTCAAGGGTCTTGTAATTCTCTCTATATCAAAAGTGAAATTTGGTTCAGATGGAAGAGTAGGTGTCATCGGTCAATTTGTGTCTTCAAGCAAGGAAAATGCTTGATTAATCTGGAGAAGCACCCCAGGCAAACTGTTTCTTTCAGTGCCTCAACTGTAGATGATCTGGGTTATGGTATAAAAGGGGTCCTTGCTGTAAGTACATGGTGACTCCTTGAACACCTAGGTCCTAGGCCCATGTTTCGTTTGACTAGTGGGAGATGAGGATGATCACATGTGGTCCTTTTTGATGTTTTCTAGATCACCTTCCCAATTGGAAGTAGAGACAAGGAGACTATTTGGCCATTTATGCACTATGATATCCATTACCAATGTGAGATCATCCAATGCAACCAAAAGGAAAACTGACAGTTGTTTAATTGCTGCCATTAGTAGATTAATACTGATATCTAGTGTTCTGCACCTAAATAAGTGGTCTGATTTTTCAGAGATGCTGGGTGCTAGCAGCTTCTGTTGCCTTCAGTGGAAACAGAGTGCTCAGCAGCTGAGATGCACGACATGACATCCAAGTTCAAATATTTTGGCTTAATCATCTAAGTCTACAGTTGTCTACAATTAAACATAGTAATTTCTCTTTGTTTAATTTCCTCTTTTCTGTTGGTAGCAGTGATTTTTCTAACTCTGCTAATCATATCACCCGAATACAAACAACTAAATACTTGAACTTCTGCCTGGATTGTCAAAGCATTGTTTCTTTAAATGGTCCAAGGAAAATTAGCTGCAAGACTTCTTGTCAGTACTCTGTCAATGCCTGGTCTTTTGTTATTAAAGAAGCTTAAGATAATTTTGGTAGTTAGAATGGAACTCAAGGCTCCAAGCCAGCAAGGTAATTGAGTGAAACCAAATGAATATCTAGTGAGTGGGTGAGAAATTATAAAATGATAATTAAATCAACATGACATCTTAATACCTATAAAATATGTGCGTACTTTTTTTTCTCCTGCAGATACACCAAGTATCACAGCTAAACTAATTAATGAACAGAAAGAAGATAAAGAAAAAAAGAACTACGAAGAGAAAGAAAAAGTTAAAGCAGAAAATGGATTTCAGGACAATTACAGTGTTGTTGTTGCCTCTGGTACGTGTGGTTTTTTTTTCTTTTCCCCTTTTCACCTCTTTTGTAAAATCAATCCCTCTGAACATAAAATGAGAATAATTGTCAACTCGTATAAACCCACCACTGTTATTACCAAAGGTGCACTACTGAAAATGTTTGACAATGATATTCCTTAATTAAGCTTACTGACCTTTAGCAACAAGGGATGGGCCCCGGTACAGCCACGACCGCTAATGACTTACGCTGTGGTAAAGAGTCCTATTTGTAAAAGTACATGTGTCTCTCGCATGTGTCATAAGACACATAGCTATTGTATTTATAAAGATCACCTAAACCCAGAACCTTTATTTACACCATTTGCATGGTAAATACAAATGGTACTGTAGTGGCAAAAGATGTCATGATGGAGATATGCACGTATAAAACCAATACCCTTTATTCCACATGACTATAGAGGATTTTTCCAAAATCCTAGACCTTCTGAAAACTCATTCATATCCTTCTAAAATCAGTCATGTAAGCTTATCTCTTGTAAAATTGGAATGGAGTGTACACTCTGTAGTTATAACATGAGAAGTTGGCAGTGGTAGAGGGGATTTAAAGTTGAACAGGTGGCTGCAGGAGGTATTGCAGTATCTTGCTCTGAAGTTCTGTTTAAGACCTGATGACTGAACTTCTAAGGAACTCATGGTATTCTCTTAACACTTCGGCTGACCATCTTTTGAAGATGGCTGATCTACCATAGTTTCACCTGGGCATGAAAATGAGCTCAGGGAGGGACACTGGTTTCTTTTGACTTTTGAAACCAGTATTTCTCAAACTGTCTCCCCTATCAGGACTTCAGCATTTTAAACACAATTTAAGAGGTTCATCTATATCTGAACTGGGCCGCTGTTTCACTACTCAAAATATGTTTAATGCAACTCAGCTGACTATAAAGTGCAGCAGCTTCAGTGGGATAGGTAGTGGGGATGGAGGAACAGATGGGTGTGACTGATCATAGAATATTAGGGTTGGAAGAGACCTCAGGAGGTCATCTAGTCCAGTCCCCTGCTCAAAGCAGGACCAATCCCCAACTAAATCATGCCAGCCAGGGCTTTGTCAAGCCGGGCCTTAAAAACCTCTAAGGATGGAGATTCCACCACCTCCCGAGGTAACCCATTCCAGTGCTTCACCACCCTCCTAGTGAAATAGTGTTTCCTAATATCCACTTTAATCCTTAAAGTGTTACTATATTTTCAGAATCAAAAACCAGGGCTTTCATATGTACCAGTGAACAAGAAAACTTGACAAGTTTTGTTCAACATTTAAAAAGATAAAATTATGAGAGAGGCAGCATAGCCAGCAAGGGCTGACCCTAAGCAAATTTCTGTTCTCACAAGCACCATGTTATATCTCCCATCCCTTTTTTAAATAGACTTTAAAAGTCTGGTTCTTTATTACATCATTTTACTTCTATCCTTTCTATTAAGTGAAACGTTTTAAAAAATTTCTTTATCCCAGTTATGTGTGTTTCTCTCTTCCTTTTCACTATTCTGTATCTATCCCTTTGTCTTTCTCAATTTTTCTCTTAAATAGCAGTTACTATGTTATGAAATAATTGTTCTCTCCTTCTTTTTCATCTTTCTTCTCCTGTGTTGGATTATCTACTACTTCCCCACATTTACAATCTTTCTTCTCTCTTACGTTCCCTGCTTCTAATTTCTGTACTTGTACCTATCATCTTCTTTCTACACACACACACACACACACACACACACACACACACACACACACATCTCCCCTCACAAAAATATACACATACCATCTCCTCACCCACAAAATCTTTCTCCTGACTCCTCATCCAAAATCTCTCACACACACTAGTCTTCCCATCAAAATCAATGAAATGTGCAAACACGTCATACATTCCAGTCATACTTTCAGTTTCCTCACAATACTATTCTATATGGGGCTTTTTGCTGATGTCTCCCAAAAAGTCAACAAACACATGTTGTTAAGTGTAGAAGGCTGAAATGTCATTGCAGCAGTAATGTTGTCCAGGCTGCTAAGCTGTTACATCTGCTCAGTGCTTCTGTTCTTGAAGCTCCAGTGTTATCAGCACTAGCAGATAATGCTGCCTGCTAATTCAGCAGACCTCAGTGTTACTCATAAGAAAGACCACAGGCTCGGTTCGGTGACAAAGGCCATCGGCCAGATTTATTGCTTTCAAGACGCAGTCCTAGCGTCCTGGCTCTGTGGTTACAGATACACTAACACGAGTGCCCAGTGGTAACGAATGGCTCAGTCAGCAGCGGGAGTCTCTGCTGTCCCCTCAGCCACACAATGGGTTAAGGCGAGATACCTTGGCATTTATAGACTGAGGCAAACAACTTAGGTACCACCTTACGTGTTTCATGACATCTGCTTGTTACCTCCCCTTGTACCTTGCTCCTGATGTCTCAGGTAAAACATCCCTATTCATCACTTCTGTCTGATTGCAATCCATAAAGAACCTTGTCACGCAAATCAGACTGAGCCCACAGACAGACATTGATCCGCTCATGTCTCATCCTCCTAGGTCACATGGCGTCTTGTGCCTATATGACACCATTTGCAAGACTTCACCTTCATTGCTTACCACCAGTGTACTTGGTAAGCAAAGATAATATGGATAAACTAGTCTTGCTCCCTCCCATAGAGCGGGAGAGCTTGGTGGGAGAGCAGAGAGTATATGTGTGTGGGGGTCCCCTTCACTCCTTCCCCACCCAAGATAATTTTTGTTCATGGATGCCTTCTTGCTAAGGTGGGGCAACAATCTGGAAGAGCATACAGCTCAAGGGACATGGACTCCCCAAGAGTCCAGGATGCACGTAAACCTCCTCGAATTACAAGCAGTCCACAAGGCCTGCAAGCAATTCCTACCACTTATACAATCCTGACATTTAAGTGATGTTGGACAACATAATGACAGTTTTCTACATCAAGGATGGGGAGCAAGATCCATCCCTCTTTGCATAGAAGCTATCAATCTATGCAACTGGTATATTCGATGCCAGATTACTCTATCAGCAGTACACCTCCTGCAGATACACAATACACTAGCAGACAGCCTCAGCAGGTACTTCTCCAAGGACCACGAATGGGAATTTCACAATTCAGTGGTTCAGAGCAGGTTTTGTCGATTAGGTGTGTGTGTGAATGAGTCTCCATCTGGGGCCCTGTTTGCGTCCCAAGAGCACAAAATAGATGAGGTACAGTTCCAGGAGTGCTCAGGGTCAGGGCTCCAGAGGAGGTGCACTTTTAATCCCTTGGTCAGGGCACTTAATGTACATCTTCTATGCCATCATCATCTCGGATTCTGAGGAAGATCAAGCAGGACAGAGTGGTGGTTCTTCTGGCTTTTTTCAGATGGATCAGGCAATTCTGGTGCCCAATATTCTTCAGATGTCAGCACTCCCAAACATCAGTATATCGAGGCCTTCCCTAACCTATTGACCAAGGATGGGGCAAGATCAGGCATCCTAATCCAGTTTCTCTTCATCTGACAGCCTAGTATTTCGATGGGCATCAAACCTAGAAAGGACATGTTTGGAAGTGGTTCAGACCCTTAACGATAGGAGGAAAGTTTACTAGAAAGTGCTACATAACTAAGTGGAAAAGATTTTCTGTCTGGTGTCAGCATCATCTGATTTCCCCACTATGTTAGAAAATATTTCCTTGAAGACTTCAGGGCTTTCCCTTAGCTCCTTATGGTTACACTTAGCAACTGTCACAGCCTGTCATTCTCCAATTTACAACCATTGCATCTTCATCCACCCTGTGACTACGATTTCTGAAAGGTCTGATCAGAAACTTCCCTCTTGTGACACAGTCTGCTCTATCACGGGGCCTTAATCTGGTCCTCTCAGCATAACAAAGCCTCTGTGCAGACTCCTGGCCTCATGCTGTTTAAGTTGCCTATCAGTGAAGGTTCCCTTTCTGGTTACCATCACCTCAGTTAGATGGGTAAGTGAGGTAAGGGCCCCTATGACTGATCCACCATACACTGTCTTCCATGAGGACAAAGTTTCTTTTAAGACTTCACCCCAAATTTACTCCTAGAGTAATCTCAGATTTCCATCTGAATCAAACAATTTGCATACCTGTCTTCTTACCAAAACCACGTCACCCGTGAGCACAAGAGACTCATCCTCTCAGTGTCTGTGGAGTTTTGGCATTTTATCTGCAAAGAACAAAATCTTTTAGGAAATCACTTAAACTTTTTGTTTTTAATACCCTTTGCTGAATGAATGCTATCTCTTCCCAGAGATTTTCAAAGTGTATGACAGACTGCATTCTGCTGTGTTAGGAGTTGGCATACTCCTTCACAAGGTGTGAGAGCCCACTTGACTACAGCCAAGAACGCTTTGGTAGTCTCTCCTCAACATGTTGCTCATACTGAAATCTGTAAAGCAGCAAGATGGAGTTCGATCCATACCTTCACAAGACATTGCACCCTAGTGCAATTTTCTGTAGCTGACGCATCTTTCAGCACAGCAGTCTTCCAGTCATCAGTACCACAGAGGTAGTCACACCTGATTTTTCAATGAATACTGCTTGTCATCCACCCTCAGTGGAATACCCATAGGGACCATCACTTGAAGAAAGAGAAGTTACTTAGCTTATACGTTAACTGGAGTTCTTGATGTGTGGTCCCTATATGTATTCCACTACCTGCCCTCCTTCCCCTCTGTTCTGGATCCTGATGTATGATTTACAGTAAAGAAGGAACTGGAGAGGCAGTCAGTTGACGCGATCCCTTATGCCCTCGGTTCAGAGCATGAGGAGAAGGGCACAGGACCAACATGCAAAAATCTTCCTGTCTCAGGCTCCTGGGGTGCATGTATACCCCACAATGAAATACAGATAGGGACTACACATCTTGAAGAAAACTAGTTATTGTACAGGGTAAGTAACTTATCCTTACATGGACACATACTATTTCTCAGATACTACAATAGATAATTTTTTCCCATACATTTGTAGATACACAAATGCATCTTTTAATACCTTGTATTCTGGGTAGGCCAAAGTACATGAAAAGTAATTTATAAAGTATAGAGTAAATCATGCTTAAACTGCAGCTTGTTGTGTAAGTATACCCAAGGTTCCAGTGTTCTTTATGACAATCTAGGCTGCAGTTCTGCCACAAAATCCTCAGAATCTGCAGGACTCTGGTGGAAACTTGAAATGGTTGCAGCTTCAGAACTTTTTAAACAAAGGTTTTATAGAATTAAGTAAACATATAAATAAATTCAATCAATATAGTACCCCTGTTTCTCAGTTCATTAGTATGTTCTCCCCACATTTTGTTTCAATAAACCAGATGATCATGTGTACATTTCAGATTTTACTACTACTAAATAGATCAATTCACACACTCAAGAAGATAATACTAATGAGATTACACTCCCTTCACTTTTTCGAAGCTGTCTCCACAACCATGTGAAACTGGGCTCTTGTGTATACAGTGAATCCCATGTAAAGAAATATTTTAGCAGCATGCAGATGATCAATAATCTGTGCTGTTTGCATCCAACTTTCAGTTCAGGTTTTCCACCACAAAATTGGATTGAATAGTGTGTGTCCATATTGTATACAAGTCCCAGCATGGAGTTAAGATGGGGCTGGTGTTTGCATCCATGTCACCCTGCTGCACTACTGAACTGCTAAATTTCACAACTGGAGTGCTGTTGGAGTCAGTGATGATCATAGTTCTTGATGCCTTCCATATTTTGATTTTTTTCTGAGAACTCTCAGGATTTCATGGCCATTGTGATAAACAATTGGACTGTTGTACATGACTCAATTCATAGTTGGGCACATTCTTGATCTAGAGTTTGGTTGGGATTGGTGTTGGGATAGAAGGATTTTTTTACCCATGTCATGGGCTAATGATTGTCTCCTATGATTTGAGGTTTGGGAAAGAGACCTGTGTTGATGGCCTGTCCTCTGAGGTTCACAGAACCTGAGCATTTCCAGAGGGCTCCAAGAGAGAATATTGTTTCTCTGACAGACCACTGTAGTTGTAGTGTGGATGGTAGGACTTGATAATCTCTTGTAGGGTGACCAGATTTCCCCATTTTATAGGGACAGTCCTGATATTTGGGGCTTTTTCTTATATAGGTGCCTATTACCCCCACCCCTATTTTTCACACTTGCTATCTGGTCACCCTAATCTCTTGCTACCAGTGAAGTGGCTCCAAAGTGTCTTGTTCAGTAGCTTTGTCCTCCTGGATCACCATGGTCTTCTGATGACCTATGGCAACTGAAGTGGTAGGAAGACCATGTGCCAGTGATAGAAGCTGCATGCTGAATCATATCATTTGTGTTAGGAATTTCTTGGAACCTTTTACAATGGCTGTGCAGAAAGCACAAATTTTTAGTGTCTAAATCTGTCAGCAGACTTTGTTAGAGTACCGGACAGCCTGGTTAATCTGAGATGTCTTTATATGTTGTCTGATGATATTACCTATTATTGAGTAGAAATTTCATATTACTTGCTGATTAAAATCAGGTAGTGTCACTGAACTGTCTCTCTGGATGCAGGGCAATATCAGGAGGGCACAAAAGCTGTGTGGTATTTGCTTGAATTCAGACCTTTGTCATTAACGGGGGTACTAAAGTTGTTGAGAATACTTTGTGTCATAAACTGTGCTTGGGTCCCATGTTGTCCTTGACTGGTTTCCAGCTCTATTAAAAATGTGCACCCTTTTTGTATACTTTTAGAAATCAAAATAAATACCAAGTAAGGTGTTATGTGGTTGTCACTGTGAAAGAGAGGGAGCTACTGGCAGGCTGTTCTATAAAGTGGGACCCTCAATTTAGGAATTACTGATCCACCTTGTCAGCTGAAAGTGAAACTTCACAGCAGCCCATGTATCTATGGCAGCTAGACTGCAGCATGGGTACACTGACTTCCCTTGAAGTTCATTCTCTAGCCCTTAAACAAACAAACTTTAAGAAAAGTTTCCCTTCCAGCCCAACAGCAAGATAGTTTGTAAGCTGCTTCACATTTTTCCCATTAACTTTTGATTTGACATAGCCTGAATATTTTTACAGCAGAGCATGCTGCTAGACCATTTTCTTTATCCAGGCTTTAAGGGTAGGAATGGAACCATAAGAGCTGGTGTTTGTCGGTGATGTTAGGATAATGCAGTTTGGCTTCATATTTTAAGTGGTGATTATATCTTCTGGTTTTTTGGCTCAGGGGGATGGATAGCCTTGTAATTATATCAAAGGTGCCTAGGAACTTTTATAAAATAGTGGATATAAATCCAAACACGTAAATCTTAAATACCTATATGCAATTCTAATATTGCTTACTTCCTCTATGCAGGAAAGTTATCATTCCCGCTATTAGCACTGCTAGTAATGAGAACGTCTTCCATTAAAGAGTTAACTAGAGGGGCTTTTGAAACCAAAATGACTTTGAACATTTCATTTCTTTACTAGGTTTGAAATCTCAGTCAAAAAGAGCTGTTTCATCAACTCCTCCTCGTCCACCATCAAGACGAGGCAGAATGATGACAGATAAAGTAGGTAGCTCTTCCTCAGGAGGTGAATCTTCCAGCAAGACCATTAGCGTTCCAGTTTTTCATCTATACCATAAACTTCTACCAGGTAACTTCAAGAACTGTTTTTAAACTGTTTGAAATAATTAACTTTCCCTTCAGTTTAAAAAAAAACAAAAAACCAACATGATGTACACATGTAATATTAAATAGTAAGTATAATGCTGATGGATATCTGCATTCCTTCTTTCACCTCTACCTACTGTAGGCAGCGCTGGCTCCAGGGTTTTTGCCGCCCCAGGCAGCCAAAAAAAAAAAAAAAGCCGCGATCGCGATCTGCAGCGGCAATTCGGTGGGAGGTCCTTCGCTCCAAGCGGGAGTGAGGGACCCTCCGCCGAATTGCCGCCGAATACCTGGACATGCCGCCCCTCTCCCGAGTGGCCGCCCCAAGCACCTGCTTGTTAAGCTGGTGCCTGGAGCCGGCCCTGACTGTAGGGTTATAACCATTTTATCACTGATCTACCTTTCAAATGAAAGTTAGGCTTTATAGCAGCTCATGTGTCTATAAAGCTTGGCTGTAAAAACTGAGGTATGAACATGCTGGCTTCCCTTGAAATTCATTCTCTAGCTCTTAAACTGGCAAATTTAATTAAAAAAATATTCCCCTGCAGCCCAGCAACAAGAGTTTTTGTAAGCTGCCTCATTGTTTCTGACCTCCCAAGGATAAATTCAAGAGTCAGCTATATCCAGTTTGTCACTTAAGTGGATAGCAACTTTTAGTGCTTTAGAGAAGTTCATTTGCCAGTCTGTGTCCTTGATTGAATGCCACAATATTTATGCTTCCTAAAATAGCATGTCTTAGACAGATTTTCATATGAAAAATATGTAAAGCAGCCATGTGCTATTCAATATTTTGAATGTTTGTAGATGACACACAGACTGGTGGAGTGGTAAATTAATTAAGATGACAGGTCACCTTATTGCAGAATGAAGGGTTAAGGGAAGAGTAATGAGAATCATTAGAGGTACAGAAAACTCTTAATATGAAGAGAGATTGAAAAAAGATTATTTACCTTAGGTAAGGAGACAAGTAAGAGGAGCTGTGATAATATATAGAGTTATAAATAGTTTAGAGAAGAGCTTCTGTTCTCTCCATCTAAAGAATGAGGGAGAGTGGGGGGATGTTCACTTAAATTGAAAGGTGGCAAATTCACAACAAGTAAAATAAAATTTTTTTTACACAATGTGTAATTAGACTGGAACCTTTCCATAGAATGCTGTTGAGGTCAAGATTCAAAGTGGGATTAGGTATTGAAGTCAAACAAGAATATCCACAGTTGTTATAGTCAATGCTAAAATTTTTTGGAAAAAATAAAATCTGTTTCAGGGTTTAAGTCAAACTCTGACTGTTAGGGATTATGAGGAGATCTTCACTGGGGTACAGATTGTCTCACATCACCCTACTGCAGAGTTCATTCAGCTTCCTGGTGCTGGACACTGCTAAAAACATGATACTGAGCTAGATGGGCAACAGATCTGATCCAGTATGGCAATTACTACATTCCCTATATATTTAGGCAAAGCGATCTGGATTTCTTGATAAACTAGATTTATTTAAACATGTATGTTAATACAGCCAAATGCCAGGTCATCCCACTAGGAAAAAATGTCATACTTACAGGATTAGAGGTGTATTCTTGGTCCTGCTTTCAGCAGGGGGTTGGACTAGATGACCTCCTGAGGTCCCTTCAACCCTGATATTCTATGATTCCATGAAAGCACTGCCTTGAAAAGGATTTGGGGCTCATGGTGGATTGCCTACCAAACATGAGCTCCCAGTGTAATGCTGTGGCTGAAGGGGGTTAACATGATCCTTGGATGGATAATGGGGAATGTAGACTAGTAGGGAAACAACGTTGATAAAAGCAGGACTGGAATACTGTGTTCAGTTCTGGTGTCAACACTTTAAAAAATTTGAAAAATTGAGGGTGCCTTAGGAGGAGAGCCACGTGAATTACGTGTGGTCTGGAAAACAGTCCTTATAGTGAGACTTAAGAAGTTCAGTCTATTTTGGTAAAGAAAAGGCTTTGAGGTGACTTGGTCAGTCTCAAAGTTCTTACGCTGGGATTAAGATACCTGATTCCAGAGAGTTCTTCAGTCTAGCAGACAAAGGCATAAGAAGATCTAGTGTTTGGAAATTGAAGTTAAATTCAAAATGGGAATAGGATGCATTTTTATTTTTTATTTTTATTTTTTTTGTTAAGTGAGGGTACCTAACCATTGAAACAGGCTACCAAGGGATTTGGTGGATCCCCTGTTACTTGAAGTCTTTTAAAATTAAGATTCAGTGTCCTTTTGAAAGATACTGATATTGATGCAGGAATTTCTGGAATTCTTTGGCCTGTATTACACGAGATCAGATTAGATGAGCACAATGATCCATCACTGTAGTGTCTGATTACCTCACAGTTTTTAAAGTACTTACCCTTACAGCACCCTTTGAGGTAGGGGAAGTACTAATCTCATTTGACAGATGGGGAACTGAGGCACAGAGGGACAAGTGACTTGCTCAAGGCCACACACAGGAAGCCTGTGGCAATGCAGGGACCCAGGTCTCCAAGTCTCCGTCTACCTCTCTAACCATTCGACCATGCTTCCTTATTTTTAAAACTTGAGAACTTCATTACCAGTAAAATGAATACATGTTTTCATACACAGCCTGTCAGCCAGGAGTGGACTGTTGAGCAACTACACTCACAGCTGCTACATGAGGCAGCTCACTGGCTAAAATGTTGGTACCCAGATGGCTACCTGTCTGTATGGTCAGAACCTGCCCCACAAGTCCAGGACTTTGCCTCTGTCTGGCAGATGCAGCAGGCTTGGTTTTCTGTCACTTCATTTTGAGTTGTATCTCTTGTCTAAGGGAGCAGAGACCTTTCATTTACTCTTTAAGGAGATGCATTGGGTCCCCTGGCAGCCTGGGGAGAAACAACTTCAGCTATTGAAAGAAAGCTTGCTTCTTAAGTGGAAGCAGCTTTGACACAAGACAACTACCTGCTTAAAAAAACATATAAGATGTATGGGGTATGTAATCAAACACAATGCTTCCTCTCTGTGAGATTTGTGGAGTAAACTTCTTAGTAACAATCAAAGCTATCAATTTGGTTACCTACCTCAGTCAATCTGGTTACACTCATCCCGGTGGTACCATTACCAGTCTCCACATAGTGCATCTGCTCATGGGATTTTACATCTGGCGGGGGAAAGGAGTTCTCAGTTGCTTGGAGATTAGATTTTTATGCCTCGTACCTTTTTGCAACTTTAGCAATCAGTTTCTAAATTACATAGTAATTCTACTTTAAGAGATCATCAGACCCTCTTCCCACTGAAAAAGATCAACAGGACCATTCTTTTTTTAGTCCTAAAACTGGAGATTATTGTGGGCTTAGACTGGCTGCCTCCCAATAAGAAAAGATGAGGGAGCAAACGCTTACCTTAAATTATGTCAAATTCCTAAACACACGAGGTCAAACTTTCTTTCTGAAGTGGCCTCTAAAAGTTTTTGTTTCTGGCTAAAAAGACTAATCTCTGAACGAGCAATTGCTCCTAAGAATCCTGTTGCTTTGCAGTTTTAGCCTGTATTATTCTGTTAATGCCAGACCTTGTGTCCTGAATTATTTTAAGTGTGCTAAATTTCTTAAAGGACTCATTTTAAAATTTTAATAAACTAATTAATGGTAAATTCTCATAAAATTAATTCTTAACTCAGAACAAGTGCTGTAACTGGGGGAGGATATGCTGTTTTTCATACATAATAAAGTGCAAAACTTAGTATTAATTATGGAACCTGAAGCGGTGATTCCATAATACATGGAGAGCATTGGGGCACCAATACTTCTGTCCAGTGAGCTGTATCTGTGAATGTGGGTATTCAATAGTCTATTCCAGACTGATGGAATCAGTGCAATGACAGGACGAGTTTAAACTTACGGACTTCTCTGTCAAGTTTTACTGAAGTGGTCAGGAAGTAAAGGCTTGTTAGGACCCAAGGATGTTAAATTCTCCTTTGCAGCTGTGGCATAAATGAACAAGCAAGATCATTATGGTGTATTAAAGTAACCTAATCATAAATAATTTTCATAAATTTGTTGTCTGGAAAATGATCCAGTTGTGTTGTTGTTTAGGCCAGCCTTTGCCAGCTGAAATGACACTTGCCCAGCTTTTGACTCTACTATATGACCGTAAACTCCCTCAAGGCTACCGATCAATAGACTTGACAGTTAAGCTTGGCTCCAAAGTGATCTCGGACCCAAGCCTGTCAAAGACAGACTCCTTTAAGCGTCTCCACACAGAAAAAGGTAAGTGTTGAACTTTTGTTGCTGTATTTTTAGCAAGACATATGCCTAACTTCAGGCTGTTTCCCATTTCTCCCTTGCTGGTATTCCTAAATCATGCAGCTTGAGAGAAGTGGTGAGATTTATAGTGCATAGGGTCTTCACTACTAAACATTGTGAAATTACTTCCAAAGATATATGGTATAAGATACAGAGAACAACAAAAATGAAATTAAAGCAACTATACTACTAAATTTTCTACTTACTGAGTTTAATTGAATCCTATACCTTCACTCCCAGCTGCCTTTTTGCCACATTTGACTCAGTCCTGAAACCCTCCCCTCTTCCTGTCTCCACTTCTTTCTCCGCACAGGATCTCACCGATTTTCTGTCAAGACAAAATTGACAAGTACATCATCACTTTCACTACAATTCCCTCCTCTTTCTCCCTGTCACAGAGGAAATTTCTTCTCTGCTCCCCTCCTCTAACCTCTCCACTTGTCCCAGTGGCTCCATCCCATCTCTTTTGCACCTACTCATCCCCCTCCTTACTCGTCTCCTAAACCTCTCTCTTCCCTAGCTCTTTCCTCTCACAATGCAAGCTTTCTGTAGTCTCTCCCATCTAAAAAGGGCCACCCTTCACCTCACTTGCCTCTTCAACTACTGTTGCTTCTCTCTTTCATCTCTGAGCTTCTTTAATGTGATGTCTACAGTCGCTGTCTGGGAGTTTGTCTCCTCCAATTCCATCCTAGGCTCTCTCCAATCCAGCTGCTGTTGCTTGCACTCCACTGACACTGCTCTCACCAAAGTTTCTATTGACCTCTTCCTAGCTAAAGTTCAGAACCAATACTCTATGGTCTTCTTCATTGACCTATCAGCCACCTTTGACACCATCCATTATGCTCTTCCTGAAATCCTGTCCTCCCTTGTTTGTCCTTTCTTGGTTCTCCTACTATCTCTAACCACTCCTTTTGTGTGTCCTGAAGTAGATCCTCCTCATCCATCCTCCATTTTTCTGTGAGGGTTACTCAGGGTTCTCTCCTTGGTCCCCTTCTCTTTTCCCTCTATACCTTATCTGATCCTCAAACAAATTCAGCTACCATTTATTTCTATGCTGTCAACTTTCAAATCTTCTTTTCTACTACCAACCTGTCTCCTTCTGTCCAAATTAAAATCTTGGTCAGCCTCTCTGACATCTCCTTGTGGATGTCTAGCTATCAGATCAATCTCAACATGGCTAAAACTGACCCCTTAATCTCTTCCACTGCAAGCTCTTCTTGCTATCTCCTTTCTAGATCACTGTGGACAACACCAACATCTTGCCCATTGCTCAGGTCTGTAATGTCCTGGGTGGCCAGGCTTGGGCATCATCTTCAACTAGGCCCTCTTTCTAGGTCCTGGCATCCTGGCTGTGCTTAAATTTTGCTGATTCTTTCTGCATAATATCTGTAAGAGACAGCCTTTCCTATGCACCCACACAGCTAAAACTCATGTTCAAATTTCATCATCTCACATCTCAATTACTGTAACATCCCTCTCTTTGGCCTTGACAAATGCAGTCTTGCCCTGCTCATATCCATTCAGAATGCTGCTGCAGTGTTCGCTTTCCTAGCCCATCAGTTTGTCATAAAAACATAAGAACAGCCATACTGAGTCAGACCAAAGGTTCATCTAGCCCAGTATCCTGTCTTCCAACAGTGGCCAATGCCAGATGCTTCAGAGGGAATGAACAGAGCAAATAATCATCAAGTGATCCATCCTCTGTCGCCTATTCCAAGCTTCTGGCAAACAGAGGCTAGGAACACCATCTCTGCCCATCTGGCTAATAGCCATTGATGGACCTATCCTCCATGAACTTATCTAGTTCTTTTTTGAGCCCTGTTATAGTCTTGGCCTTCACAATATCCTCTGGCAAGGAGTTCCACAAGTTGACTGTGCGTTGTGTGAAGAAATACTTCCTTTTGTTTGTTCTAAACCTGGTACCTATTAATTTCATTTGGTGACCCCTAGTTCTTGTGTTATGAGAAGGAGTAAATAACACTTCCTTATTTACTTTCTCCACACCAGTCATGATTTTATAGACTTCTATCATATCCCCCCCCTTAGTCATCTCTTTTCCAAGCTGCAAAGTCCCAGTCTTCTTATTCTCTCCTCATATGGAAGCTGTTCCATACCCCTAATCATTTTTGTGTCCTTTCTCTCACCTTTTCCAGTTCCAATGTATCTTTTTTGAGATGGGACGACCACATCTGCATGCAGTATTCAAGATGTGGGCGTACCATGGATTTATATAGAGGCAATATGATATTTTCTGTCTTATCGATCCCTTTCTTAATGATTCTCAACATTGTTAGCTTTTTTGACTGCTGCTGCACATTGAGTGGATGTTTTCAGAGAATTCTCCACAGTGATTCCAAGATCTTTCTTGAGAGGTAACAGCTAATTTAGACCCCATTATTTTATGTGTATAGTTAGGATTATGTTTTCCAATGTGCATTACTTTGCATTTATCAACATTGAATTTCATCTGCCATTTCGTTGCCCAGTCACCCAGTTTTGTGAGATCCCTTTGTAACTCTTTGCAGTCTGCTTTGGACTTAACTATCTTGAGTAGTTTTGAATCATCTGCAAATTTTGCCACCTCACTGTTTACCCCTTTTTCCAGATCATTTAGGAATATGTTGAATAGGACTGGACCCACTGCAGACCCCTGTGGGACACCACTGTTTACCTTTCTCCATTCTGAAAACTGACCATTTATTCCTACCCTTTGTTTCCTATCTTTTAACCAGTTACCAGAACCTTCCCTCTGATCCCATGACAGCTTACTTTGCTTAAGAGCCTTTGGTGAGGGACCTTGTCAAAGGCTTTCTGGAAATCTAAATACACTATATCCACTGGATGACCCTTGTCCACATGCTTGTTGACCCCCTCAAAGAATTCTAGTAGATTGGTGATGCATGTTTTTCCTTTACAAAAACCATGTTGACTCTTTCCCAACAAATCATGTTCATCTATGTGTCTGACAATTCTGTTCTTTACTGTAGTTTCAACCAGTGTGCCCAGTACTGAAGTTGGGCTTATCGGCTTATAATTGCCGGGATCGCCTCTGGAGCCTTTTTTAAAAATTGGCGTCACATTAGCTATCCTCCAGTCATCTGGTACAGAAGCTGATTTAAAGGCTAGGTTACATACTACAGTTAGTAGTCCTGCAGTTTCACATTTGAGTTCCTTCAGAACTCTTGGGTGAATACCATCTGGTCCTGGTGAGTTATTACTGTTTATCAATTTGTTCCAAAACCTCCTCTAATGACACCTTAATCTGGGACAGTTCCTCAGATTTGTCACCTAAAAAGCATGGTTCAGGTTTGGGAATCTCCCTCACATCCTCAGCCGTGAAGACTGATGCAAAGAATTGATTTAGTTTCTCTGCAATGGTCTTATCGTCCTTGAGTGCTCCTTTAGCATCTCTATTGTCCAGTGGCTCCACTGGTTGTTTAGCTGACTTCCTGCTTCTGATGGACAAAAAAACAAAAAAAATTTTTAAGTATATGTCATCCCTCTCTTTGCAGTCCTCTACTGGCTAACCTTTCCTATCGCATCAAATGTAAGTGGTGTGTTTTCACTTTCAAGACCTTTCACGGCCTATCCCCTCCTTACCTGTCATTTCTCGTTCACTATTGAGATATCAGCTCTCACCATTGATCGGCCAATGATGCATATCTCCATCACCCTCATGTTAAATTTTCAAACAAGCACCTTCATGATTTCTCCCATGCTGCCCCTCATGCTTGGAGGGGTCTACTGTGGAACTGGGTAAACATTCTGATCTAAGGGCTTGTCTGTGTGAGAACTATGCATAGGTTTAACCTAAGGAATGAATTTAAGAAGATTTTGTTTAAATCCTGTCCATACAAGGTTTTATACTTCTTATTTTGCTTAAGGCCATGTCTATATAGAGACTTAGTGCATGGCATGTTGGAGTGTGAATATACAGTGCACTAATTCTCCATGTAGATAAGCCCAAAGAGTGGCTTCTATCTGTTTAGTTTGACTTGTTTGTAATGTACTTAAGCTAAATGAAAAAAGCCACTCTTAAAATAGGCGTCTGTGCAGAGTTTTGCAGTGGTTTTAGTAAATTGGCTTAAATTCATACCTTAGGTCAAACCAAGAAGGACTTTGTCTTGTAAACAAAGCCTAAGGATTGTAGAAATCCAACTGTTTTGCAATTCTGGTAACCTGTGCACTGTCACCTATAATTGTGGTACTACAGGCCATCCACAGAGTTGATATTGGTTGGATTTGCCCTCCTTTCCTAACATATGGTTAGCCTTAAGTGCATTTTGCACCCCAAAATAATCATATCACTAATAACAGGTTTGTCCTTTGGGGACTACTTAGAGATTAATTGATGATGATTGGTGAGACCATACACAAAGGCTTTGAGTTTTATTAATAACACGGTCAGTATAAGAAAAATCACAGAACAAAATAAACAAGGATAACAGCAGTATCCACATCACACATACTCACGAATCCATGGGGCGGTGAGATAAGTGTTTAGGTTGCCACGGTCCTGCCATCCTGAGGTCCTGCTTGAGGGGCAGGTTTGATTCCTTTTTGTGCAACTGTTTCTTACACCTACTTATCTTCAAGATCATATTTGGTTAAGTCTTGGCCTCTTGTCCATATTTGTCATTCTTGCTACCCATTTTTGGGTTTCTGACTATTGTAAGCATTTGCGCTGATAGATGGTTCTCTATATAATGTGATTAAGAATGTTTAGCTAAATGAAGACTTTGAGGTCTAACAATCTATCAGAAGATATTGCTAAATCTTCTGACTTATGCTAACTTATAGTAGGCCTTATGCTAATTATTATTATGACTAGGCCTCAAGCTAAATATTATGCCTCAGGCTCACTGAATAGCCTATTTTAAAATAATTGTTTCTTTGCTTACTGCTATTTGCGTTATAGCTGTAGTTTCATTTGCACTAATTTAGCAAGCACCTTAACTCTTTCTAAGGGTACGTCTACACTACGGGATTAGTCCGAATTTACGGAATTCGATTTTATGAAACTGATTGTTTAAATTCGATTGTACGCGGCCACAGTAAGCGGATTAATTCGGCGGTGCGCGTCCATGCAGAAAGACTAGCGTCGAATTCCAGAGCGTTGCACTGTGGGTAGCTATCCCATAGCTATCCCAGAGTTCCCGCAGTCCCCCCCGCCCATTGGAATTCTGGGTCGATATCCCAATGCCTGATGGGACAAAAAACATTGTCGCGGGCGGTTCTGGGAACATCCTCCCCCTCCCTACGTGAAAACAACGGAAGACAACCATTTCGCGCCTTTTTTCCTTGTTGAACTGAGCGGACGCCGTACCTCGGCAAGGATGGATCCCGCTCAGCTCAAGTTTGCAGTCATGAACATTGTAAACACCACGCGCATTATAGTGCAGTTTATGCTCAACCAGGACCAGAAAAGCCAGGCGAGGAGGAGGCGGCTACGGCAGCGCGGCGACGAGAGTGATGCGGACATGGACATGGACACAGAATTGTCTCGCGCCACGGGCCCCGGCGCTTTGGAGATCATGTTGGCAATGGGGCAGCTTCTTGCTGTGGAACGCCGATTCTGGGCCCGGGAAACAAGCACTGACTGGTGGGACCGCATAGTGCTGCAGGTGTGGGACGATTCCCAGTGGCTGCGAAACTTTCGCATGCGTAAGGGCACTTTCCTGGAACTTTGTGACTTGCTTTCCCCTGCCCTGACGCGCCAGAACACCAAGATGAGAGCAGCCCTCACAGTTGAGAAGCGAGTGGCGATAGCCCTGTGGAAGCTTGCAACACCGGACAGCTACCGGTCAGTCGGTAATCAGTTCGGAGTGGGAAAATCTACCGTGGGGGCTGCTGTCATGCAAGTAGCCAAAGCAATCGTTGAGCTGCTGCTAAAAAAGGTAGTGACGCTGGGAAATGTGCAGCTCATTGTGGATGGCTTTGCTGCAATGGGATTCCCTAACTGTGGTGGGGCGATAGATGGAACCCATATCCCGATCTTGGCACCGGAGCACCAGGGCAGCCAGTACATAAACCGCAAGGGGTACTTTTCTATGGTGCTGCAAGCAATGGTGGATCACAAGGGACGTTTCACCAACATCAACGTGGGATGGCCGGGAAGGGTTCATGACGCCCGCGTCTTCAGGAACACTAGTCTGTTTAAACGGCTGCAACAAGGGATTTACTTTCCAGACCGGAAAATTACCATTGGGGATGTTGAGATGCCCATCGTTATCCTTGGGGACCCAGCCTACCCCTTAATGCCGTGGCTCATGAAGCCATACACAGGCAGCCTGGACAGTAGTCAGGAGCGGTTCAACTACAGGCTGAGCAAGTGCAGGATGGTGGTAGAGTGTGCCTTTGGACGTTTAAAAGGTCGCTGGCGCTCGTTACTGACTCGCTCGGACCTCAGCCAAACCAACATCCCCATTGCTATTGCAGCTTGCTGTGTGCTCCACAATCTCTGTGAGAGCAAGGGGGAGACCTTTATGGCGGGGTGGGAGGCTGAGGCAAACCGCCTGGCCGCTGATTACGCGCAGCCAGACACCAGGGCGATTAGAAGAGCACACCAGGAAGCGGTGCGCATCAGAGAAGCTCTGAAAACAAGTTTCAGTGCTGCCCAGGCTCCTGTGTGAAAGTTCTGTTTGTTTGTCCCTGTTGAAAACCCGCCCACTTGATTCACTCATTCCCTGTAAGCAACCCACCCTTCCCCCTTCCCCCTTCGATCCCAGTTTTATTTAAAAAAAAATAAAGTCAGTGTCGTTTTCAAATTACAAATCAAGAACTTTTTATTAACGGGGGGTAATGAACATAGGGAGAGAAATAACCAGGTAGTCCGGGTGGGGTTTGGGAGGAGGGTAGGAGTGAAGGAACAGGGCAGGAACAACATTCAAAATAATGAGAGCCTTTTGCTCGGGCTCTCTAATGGGGTGGACTGGCAGGTTGCACGGAGCTTCCCCCCCCGCGTTCTTACACGTCGGGGTGAGGAGGCTACGGGACTTGGGGAGGGGGGAGGGCGGTTATAGAGGGGCTGCAGCGGCACCCGGTAATCCGGCAGCTGCCGTTCCTGGAGCTCCACCAGACGCCGGAGCATGTCTGTCTGATCACGCAGCAGCCCCAGCGTTGCATCCCGCCACTTCTCCTCTCGGGCGTCCCTCCTCTCCTCGCGTTCGTCCCTTCTCTCCTCACGTTCATCCCTTTTCTCCTCCCGTTGGTCCCTCATGTCCTCCCGCTGGTCCCTCTTCTCCTCACGGTCACTGGCCTCTTGACGGAATTTCAATACAGTCTCCTTCCAATCGTTAAAATTAGCTC
Organism: Platysternon megacephalum; assembly: GCA_003942145.1. Lineage (NCBI taxonomy): Eukaryota > Metazoa > Chordata > Testudines > Platysternidae > Platysternon > Platysternon megacephalum. The sequence continues at coordinate 6,641,653 of QXTE01000055.1, read as the reverse complement.
TCTCATCCCGGGTCGACTGCATTATTTCCGAGAACATATCGTCTCGGGTGCGCCTCTTTCGCCTCCTTATCTGGGAGAGCCTTCGTGCTGGGGGCGGGAGGATGGAAGAATTTGCAGCTGCAGTAGGAGGGAAAAAAAGGAGAGAAGTATGTAAAAAGATACATTTTATAGAACAATGCTTATACTCTTTCACGGTGAACACTTTTCACATTACATAGCAATGTACAAGGTCGCTTTTTGCATCTTATATTGAGTGCCCGCGGCTTTGGTGTTAGAGATCACAGCAGACGCAGGGCCGGGCAACAGATTTCGGCTTGTATGCAGCCATGGTAAGCCATTGTCCTGCTGCTTCTGCATTAAATCAGCGCCCTCCTTTCCCATAGCAAGCAAAGCCCTTTACGTGCTGCGGTTTCCCTGTTACCGTGCAGCATCAGATAACATAACAACCACCCCCCACCCACCCATTCAATTCTGTGGGATGACCCCCTCCCCCCACCACGTGGCTGGTACCATGGAAGATCCATGCAGATCGCAAACTAGCCCCCCCATCCACTTCTGTGGGATGATCGCGTTACCCCTCCCCCCACCACGTGGCTGGTATCAGGGAAGACCCCTGCTAGCCAAACGCGAAAAACTCAGCGACATTATCCACCCCCTCCCCCCCGCCCGCTTGGCTAACTGCAGGGAAAGATTTCTTTTCAGCTACAGGCAAACAGCCCAGTAGGAACGGGGCCACCTCTGTCCCCCTAATTACATTCCCATATCTCAAACAGGTTACCCTGAACGATATCACTCTCCTGAGGATAACACAGCAAGATAAAGAGCGGATGTTGCTTGAATGCCAGCAAACACCGGGACCATACGCTGCCAAGCTTTGTCAAGCAATGATACCGGATTACTTGCTGCTAGCATGGCGCGGTCAAGTGTCCTACCATGGAGGACGGAATAAGGCTGCCCTGCCCAGAAACCTTCTGGAAAAGCTTTTGGAGTACCTCCAGGAGAGTTTCATGGAGATGTCCCTGGAGGATTTCAACTCCATCCCCAGACACGTTAACAGACTTTTCCAGTAGCTGTACTGGCCGCGAATGCATCCCAAGTCCCCAGGGCAAATTAATCATTAAACAAATACTTGTTTTAAACCATGTTTGATATATTTGAAAAGGTACACTCACCAGAGGTCCCTTCCAGGGGGTCTGCGATGCCGCCTTGGGAGGGTTCGGAGGGCACTTCGGTCAGGGTCAGAAACAGCTCCTGGCTGTCGGGGAGAATGGAGTGCTGTGTGCTCTCCACAAGTTCGTCCTCCTCCTCCTCCTCCTCTTCCCCGTCCGCAGATTCGTCATGCAACGATGACATTAACCCCTCCTCGGAGTCCACGCTCAGGGGTGGGGTAGTGGTGGCGGCCCCTCCGAGAATTGCATGCAGCTCATCGTAAAAGCGGCATGTCTGCGGCTCTGCCCCGGACCGTCCGTTGGCCTCCTTCGTCTTCTGATAGGCCTGTCGGAGCTCCTTCACCTTTATACGGCACTGAATGGAGTCCCGATTGTGGCCTCTCTCCATCATCCCCTTGGAGATCTTGTCAAAGATCTTTGCATTCCGTCTCTTGGAACGCAGTTCTGCGAGCACTGAATCCTCTCCCCATATGGCGATCAGATCCAGTATCTCGCGTGTGGTCCATGCTGGTGCTCGTTTGCGGTTGTCGGCCTGCATCGCTACCTGTGCTGCTCAGCTCTGTGTGGTCACCTGTGCTCACCAGGCTGGGCAGACAGGAAATGAAATTCAAAAGTTCGCGGGGCTTTTCCTGTCCAACTGCCCAGAGCATCCGAGTTTCGATTGCTGTCCAGAGCGGTCACAATGGTGCACTGTGGGATAGCTCCCGGAGGCCAATACCTTCGAATTCCGTCCACACTAACCCTAATTCGAACCGGCAATGTCGAATTCAGCGCTACTCCCCTCGTCGGAGAGGAGTACAGAAACCGATTTTAAGAGCCCTTTAAGTCGAATTAAATGGCCTCGTTGTGTGGACGGGTACAAGGTTAATTCGGTATAACGCTGCTAAATTCGAACTAACATCGTAGTGTAGACCAGGCCTTAGATATAAATTATTATTTACCTGATTACTTGAGCTCAGGTCAGGGGTCCAAGATTAATTCTAAAATTTTGGAGTTTGCATTTTGCAGTAGCACCACCAAGATCTTCATCTGACTGGAAGATCATAACTCTCACTAAACGAACTAAATTTCTTTTTTCCGTGGGTCCATATCTTATGAGTCCACAGTCAAATAACCTAATTTGACTTGGCAATGGAAATTAGATTGTTCTTAATATTTTATATTGTTTTGGTTTTACCAAAAGAAAAGTTGGATTTCCTGTTGCTACTCTTATACTGATGTGTTTAACCCCCTTGAAGACTTCAATATTTGCTGAAGAAATAAGTATAATAGTTGAAGTGCTTAAATGTTCTTATTTTCTGAGTGGAGGAGAAAAAGTAAACATTCTAATGTTTAAGATACCACTTCATTTAATGGTTTGGTTCTTCCTTTCTTTTTCTGTTTTTTTAATAGAACATGCAGACTTACTGGGGTCCTGCCCTGAAGAGGAAGCAGTCACTCCAGGCGATGAGTGTATGGATGCAGTGCTGGATGAATCTTTTCTTGAAACATGTCCCATTCAGTCTCCATTACAAGTTTTTGCAGGAATGGGTGGGTTGGCCCTCATTGCAGAGAGACTTCCTATGCTTTATCCAGATGTAATTCAACAAGTAAGTCAAACAGTTTGATTGTTTAGAATTATGTACTAGTTTTTTCCTTACTATAGTGATTTCCAAATATTTCTGTATGGTTTGTTTTCTAAGAGTTAAAAATCATCCTATGAATTATACCTTGCATTTGATTGTTAAAATGTTGTGAAATTTTCTCCAGCTTTGCTAATTAAATATTCTCATTAAAATCTGCTCTCTTTGAAGTTAGGAATTTTTCCTAAGTGAGAAGTTCTGAATAGGATATAAAATGGTAAATTACTCATTGGAGATCCAAATGCAGTTTTAGTGTGATGCAGATGCAGAGTTCTCCTTGCTAGTGGATGAGGGAAAATTGGTGGCAAGGGTCTAATTGCAAGCTGCTGTGGATGTAGTTGGCTTGACTGCCAGGTCCATAGGTTCATCAGTGGCCATGTGTAGGAGTTCCTGGTTGCAATCTTCTGGGCTTCTGTATGAGGTCCAACCGACTGTACAAGTCCTGCCCTTTGGGGATCCTTGCTCTTTTCGGAGCAGACAGACACGAAGCTCCATGGGCTAAAGGACTCAAGGGTGACCCTAAAGTCCCTTGGGATGTACACCCCAGCCTCTTCCAGGAAGCGCTATAGGCTTCAACAACCCCTCTGATACTGTCCCCCGGCTAGCAGTCAGAACCTGCAGAGAAAAAGGAATCGGGGTTATAGGCATAGACCACTTCCCCCTTCTAGCTCTGCATCAAAGCCTGCCCAACCTAGACATCCAGGTGGTTCTAAGCAGGCATTCTGATGGGATGCTCGAGGACACTGTACCAGTTCCCATGATGCCATACCCCATTTTTCCTTGGTTTGCAAACCACCTTTCCCACTTCCTCAGTGCTTGGTCCTGTATCACCAGGGACCATTGGGTGTTGAGCACTGTTGAAATGTGATATATACCCTCCAGTTTATTTCTACCCATCCTTCCCAGTCTCCCTCCCCTTCCCTCTTCAAGGACCCCTGTCAGGAAGAACGTCTGGTCCAGAAGCTTCAATCTGTCCTTCAGGTGGGACCAGTAAAGGAGGTTCTGCAGAATTTAAGAGGGAAGGGTTTCTACTCCCGTTAATCCTAATCCTGAAAGCCAAGGATGTTCGCAGGCCTGTTTTAAACCTGCGTCAACTCAACAACTATCTCAAAAAGATAAAGTTCCATATGGTCACCCTGGCATCCATTATTCCCCCTCCAGGGATCCTGGAGGCTGGTATGTTGCCCTCAATTTTTAGAGACGCTTGCTTCCATGTGTCAATGTACTGAGGGCACAAAATGTTCCTCAGGTTCGTACCAGATCACAGTGCTTCCACTTGTCCTGTCTGCAGCTCCTTAAGTGTTCACAAACAGTATGGCCATAATGGCAGCGTTGCTGAGACTATTTGAAGTTGCCTGGACAACTGGCTGGTCCAGGGCTCAGGTTGTATCCAATGTTCAACTCATTCAGTCAACTTTCAAGCCTGTAGTTCTACTGATCAGTGCAGACAAATTTACCCTTTGTCTGGTACAGAGGATAGCATTTACTGGGGCAATGTTGGACTCTACCGAGGCCAGGGCGTTCCTCCCAAAAGTTACAATTCGAATTGATCCGATCCCTGGTGACATACTTTGAATGTCATCCAGTCTCAACAGCCTGAAACTCTGAGGCTCCTAGGCCACATGACCTTGAGCATATATGTGGCACAACATGCAAGACTGCATCTCAGACCACACCAGACTTGGCTGACCTCAGTGTACTCACCAAGCCGTCATCTTCTGGACACTGTACTCACGGTACCTTCACAGGTTCTAATTTCCTTGAATTGTTGGTTAGATCCTCTCAACGTTTGTGCAGGCATTCCTTACATATGCCCTCAGCCATCAATAGCTCTGGTCTCAGACATGTCGATGCTAGGGTGGAGATTTCATTGTGTTCCCTTCATTTTATGGCCTGGAAGCTCCATGGCTAAATCCCAGAGAACGGGCTTGCTCGGAGCAAATTTGCCGGATCTTACTAGATAGTAGAAAGCTCTTCACCAGGGCTGCCTACGTGTCAAAATGGAAGCAGTTCTTAGTCTGGGCTTGCCAAACTGAAGTCTTGCCAATGCATTTGTCCATGCAACATATACTCGACTATTTGGGGCACCTGAAACAGCAAAGCTTAGCAATTTCCTCTATCAAGGTTCACCTGGCAACATTATCAGTTTTCCACCCTCATGTGGATAAACGTTATGTTTTTTCAAATGACATGACAATCAAATTCCCTAAAGGCCTGGAAAGGTTGAGCCCGTTGCCCCTTGGGACTTGAACCTGGTCTTGTCTAAACTTGTGGGACCAACTTTTGAGCCTTTAGCAATATGCTCCTTACTATGCCTCTTTTGGAAGGTGGTTTTCCTAATTGCCATCACTTCTGCTAGACGAGTCTCTGGGTTGTGTGCCCTGACATCAGAGCCACCATGTACAGTCTTCTTTAAAGATAAGGTATATTTATGCCCTCATCCTCTCTAAAGTAGTTTCAAATTTTCTTAGTAATCAAGCAATTTACTTACCTGTATTTTACCTAGAACCTCACACAAACAGGAATAAATGACGACTACACACATTGGATATTGGACGAGCTCTAGCATTCTACATAGACAGGACTAAACCGTTTTGGCAGTCCACCCAACTGTTGTGGCTATAGCAGACCAAATGAAAAGTCTCCCAATCTCCTCACAGAGAATTTCATCTTAGATAATTTCATGTATCCGTACTTGTTATGAACAGGCAGGTGTTTTGCCACCAAGTAACCTGACTGCTCATTCCCCAAGATCATAATCATCCTCAGCAGCATTCTTAGCACAGATCCCTATACAGGACATTTGTAAAGCAGCAACCTGGTCGTCAGTGCACACACACGCCTCGCATTACGCCATCACTCATTACTGTAGGGACAATGCCAAATCTGGTTGAGCTGTAATATGGTCTGTATGTACATGAACTCTGATCCCTTTGCCTATATTACTGCTTGGGTGTCACAAAGAGTGGAATGCACATGTTCATTCAGTTGAAGAAAAAAGTTACTAACCTTTCATAACTTGTTCTTCGAGGTGTGTTGCACGTCCATTGCATGACCTGCCTTCCTACCCTTCTACATTGGAGTTTCCAGAAAGAAGGAACTGGTGCGGGGGGGGGGAGCCTTAGGTTTAGCTGGGTGCTTTGTACTGGCACTAGTGGAGCTTGGCAGTAGAGGGTGCTCAAGTTGCCCTGATGGGTACCACTGAGGAAAAAAAATTCTGGTGACTGTGTGCGGGGCACACGCACACCAAGAGTGGAATGCACATGTGCATTCCACTCAGAGAACAACAATTACGAAAGGTTGGTAACTTTTTTTTTTTTATATACACTTCCTGACTTCTGGTTACTTTAACAGTGCAGTCTTAACATTCTCTTAATACAGTTTTTGTATGGAGTAAATTAAATGAAAAGTTTCACAGGTAATCTTTTAGGAAACAAATATAAGCATTCATGTTAACTCATGAAAATTTTCATTTTTAATCTGTAGCTTGTACAGAATATATACTGTGGCTACACTAATACTGCTTATAGGAACCTTTTAACTTTTGCATTATTTCTAATAGTTAAATCTGCTGTCTTAGCATTGTTTTTTGTTTGGTTGACTTGTTTGTTGCAGGATTTCTTTTGGGGGAGTAAGGGGAAAGCGTGTTTGAGTAGATTCATGTGTGCGTGTAGGAAGTTGTCATTTTTGCTACAAGCTTTCTAGCTTTTCCTAAAGATGATTGGACTCTGGATTCACCCAGTCTTCTCTGGAAGTTTATTCTGTAACTGGATCCCCTGACTGATAATGCATTGTTCTCAGCTCTCTCATGCTTGGTCCTGGGCTCTGTGATTTGCATTGTCTCAGAGGAGTGAAGCTGTTTCAATAGTTCATAGATCAAAATTCGCTATTTAAGATATCTGAGACTTGATCTATTAACTAATGACTGACACATTGGAGAAAGGAAATTTTTCTTAAAGATCTAAGAAACATACACCCCAACCTTTAAGGAGCAAGAGCTTACAATAAATGTGCTCTAACACCTTTTAACAGTTTTTCCAGCAAAGCCAAAGAAAACACGCACTTGATATTCCTTATTTCAAAAGTTTTAAAAAGTGCAAAAATAAAAACTTACAAGCCACCTTCATTCATTTTAAAAAAGCATAACCCCATTTTAAAAAAATCCTCTGAAAGTCATCTTTAAATCATACTGAAGAAGTAATATAAAATATTTGCTATTTTATTACTCGTGGATAAGGTGAACATCTCTTTGGGTGGATTTTTGTGTACTTCACACTTCAACAGTCATGAGTAATCATTGGTGTGACATACTAAAAGGAATATCAAAATATTTTGAATGTTCATTGACTTCAATCAAGAAATGGAAGAAAGTGTTTGCAGAAAATGGAATCTTCATAAACCGTAATGGAAAAGAAAGGTCTTACCCATAGACATCTGTGGTCAAGGTGAAATTAATTGAGAGAGGAATGCTCATAGACTCAAAGATTTTAATAGGGAAAAAGTATGTAAAACATTTTGGTAAGAAGTCAGGTTATTCTCTGGAACAGCCTTAGTTTGTCTAACTTTAGTTTTATTAAAACTTCCTTAAAGAGTTACTATTTCCCTCAAACTGTGATCAAGAACGATTCTCTGTAAAGCAGCTGACAGTGGGTCATTTTACCTCTACAGCAAGGCATGAGCTTCACAGAATCTATATAGAAGGGGTAATGTAGTAATTTGTAGGAGCATGGGACATGCTAGCTTAGTTTTTTCTCTGATTAGGCCTCCAACCTAAGTGGTATTAGAAATGCCTAATCAGACCAAAGGAGAGGTGAAAGGAAAACTGTTCAGTGCCTCTCTGAGGGATGAGAGGGTTAAACTTGAAACCTTACAAATATTAACACTAACCAAATTTCCTCTGATGTAAGAAAATTATGTAAAAACTATGCAAGTAATCTCTTCAGTTTCTTTGTAGTATATTGTACTACATATATTGCCCATGGCCAGTACTACATCAGGCTATAATCTCAGATTTCATAACCTAAGCAGGGTAAGGCCTTGTCGTTGTTCAGAAGGGAATCCTCTAAGGAGAAAGTAGGCAGCTACTCTGGAATCTGAGCATCTGATTCAGTAAGTAGTACTCTTCCCTCCAAATAGCTGTACTTCAGAATTGCAGTAAGAAGCTATTGTAAGCTACAGCAAGAAGCTTTTACATCCACAGTAGTTACAGCAGGCATAAATCTGGGCCCGTATGTCTAAAACTAGAATTTAAATAGTTGCTGGTATAACAGAGGGGCCCAATCCTGCCACCACTGAAGTCAGTGGAACTTTCACCATTGACTACAATGGGTGCAGGATTGAAACTAGTGATTTGTGCTATGTTTGCATATATGTACTTGTATAGATCTTCTGGCTTATGAACGTTTCGGCAGTACACTGCTGAGCTTCATGCTTATTGGAGGCCCACCATCCCTGTGAGTCTTAAGAAGTTAATTAAGGCCGTTCTGACGACCCTGCTGTGACGGTGCTGCCTGTTGGAGCCAGCTGAGGTCACTCAATCAGGGTGAACTGCAAACAGAACGGGGCAGACAAACCCCAAACGCTGGTGGATATTCCAATACTTAGATAACGTCACACCTGCCTTTCCCCCTATGATCCTAAATAAGACTTTTAATCACTGAAGAGTCTCTTTGGGCTCACTTAGGGCTGAGAGGAGCCTTTTAAAGATGTGGAAGGATTCCTGGGGAGCCTAATAAAGCCTTTCAGACTTCAGGAAGTTGATGCAGAAGCAGAGTCTTGTCTTCTAGGTTCTATAGGCAGAATCATGATTCTGCAGACCTATAGAGATTTCAGAAGTGGAACTCCATTTTTACAAACCTGAGACATCTGCAGCATCAGATTACCCAGTCACAGGATGGTGGTTGAGAACTCTGGTTATCAGGTATCAGAGGGGTGGCCGTGTTAGTCTGGATCTGTAAAAAGCAACAGAGTGTCCTGTGGCACCTTTAAGACTAACAGATGTATTGGAGCATAAGCTTTCGTGGGTGAATACCACTTCGTCAGATGCATGTGGTTATCAGGCAATTTTTCAGCCAGCTTACCAAGGAGGCAGTCCTTTCCTTTCAGACTTCTGTTGTCTGCTGAATCAGGTCTCTCCATGTGTAGACTTTCTTGGGTTTTACAGGAACAGGAAAAATTTGGAACCATTAAAAACAAATATACAAACACATCCCTCCCCCTACAACAAAAAACCCCCCCGCAAACTCTAAGCAACTTTCCAAACAAATTTTAAGGCAAAGTTATAGGCACAAATTAGGGGTTTGAGCATGAGATACCTTTTAAGAAGTTTGAGTAATAGCCGTGTTAGTCTGTATCCACAAAAAGGAATAGGAGTACTTGTTAGTCTCTAAGGTGCCACAAGTACTCCTATTCCTTTTAAGAAGTTGAAACCCATGAAATGCAGAGTTAAGGTTGTGCTTAAATAAGGCACTCAAACTATGTTAACTCTGCCCCTGAAGAGGTGGCATCTTCCCGTCTTTGCAAGTAGAGGAATGGAAATGTGCATCTCACATTTCTTTTATATTTTGGTTCATACAAACATACTTCCAAAATGAAGTGTGTTGCTTTGTCTTCATGATAGCATTTTCTCTTTTCATGTAATTTAGTGCAGTTTGTACATGGAGACATGCTAGCTCTATCCTAATGATGCTTTGAAATATGTTTGCTACGGCTTCCTAAGACCCGATTCTGCAAAATGCTGGCATCCCTTTTTAGGTATTGCGTGCTTTCAACACTTTGCAGGGCCTTTTTGATGGTTGAGAATGATGCTTTTAGCATTCTACTTGCCTAATTTGTAAATTTATCTTGGGTACTGTGTATGGCCATAAAACAACCTAACCTCTTACTACCATTGAAACACTCTTGTTTGTGTGAACATTGATTTATTGTCACGTGTAACCTTAGTTGGCTCAGCTGCTCGTGGTCTGGTCTTAGTACAAGGAAGGAAATGGGGGGAAAATTCCACGTTGTGCTGTGGTTGTCTTGTTTTAAGAGTTAAAATAAAGCCAATTCATTCCCTTTTCTGAACCGGTATTTGAACAGCTTCTCTAATAAATTGAGAAGAAATATACCCTCACAGGTGCCTTCTAACATCATTCTGTCTTTCCAATTTGAATGTTCTGGATTTTCACAAAACAAGTAACTAGGAAAGAACGTGAACAAGGTTCATAAGTATGTGTAAGCAAATGGTGGCATAAAAATAAACTTGAGGCTTTAATTATATCACATCAATTTATACAAATAATATGAACTGCTGAATTTTTTTGTCATGTTTCATCTTCATGCTTCAGGTGATCTGTGCATACTTACTTGAGGTGTCAGGATGATGATGATGATAAAACAACATTGTGATAAATACATGTACTGACCCCCACTAGTATTCACCTCCATATGGGGCCTTCTTGTGGGTGCAGGTGTCTGCCCTTACAGTTGACAGTGCAGGATCAGGACCTAAAACAAAAGCTCTTAAAGACTGTCACATACAGCATCAGGATCCTAAAATCAGCCAGCTTGGCACATTTTAAATAAATATTCAAAGCCAACCAAGCAAAGTGCTTTTGTATTTTAGTATAAGTTTTAGCGGCTTGTGATTAACTTTTCTTGTTTTCAGATATGTAGCTGAAAACAATTAAATATGCTAGTTAAATAAGTTTGATTTCCCTTGTTTGCAGTATATTTTATTATTCTGAACTAAATCTAAGATTCAATATTTTTAAATTAAATGCTAAATGCAATTTTATTTTACCTACATATGGGACTTTTTGAAATGTTTTTAAAATGTAACAAACGTATATTTTCTACTTCTCCATTTAGTCTGATCTATTTTACCTGGGACAGGGTCAATGAATTTTTATTTGGGCATTTTTGTCATGCATGTTTCCTATATATAACAATTGTATATTCCTTAAACCCTAATTCTAACTGTAATGAAATTGTGTGCTGCAAGAAATGACCCTAAATGATGACTACTTCCAAGGACTGTATTAACTTTGTTGTTGTTTTTGAAGGTGAGTGCTCCAGTAGTTACATCCACTACACAAGAGAAGCAGAAGGACAGTGATCAGTTTGAATGGGTTACCATTGAGCAATCAGGAGAACTAGTTTACGAAGCCCCAGAAACAATTGCTGCAGAGCCTCCACCCATCAAATCAACAGTGCAAACTATGTCTCCCATACCAGCTCATTCTTTGGCTGCCTTTGGATTATTTCTTCGTCTCCCTGGCTATGCAGAGGTGCTGTTAAAAGAGAGGAAACATGCCCAGTGTCTGCTTAGATTGGTGTTGGGGGTTACAGATGATGGCGAAGGAAGTATGTACTGTAACTACTACGTTTATTTGTAAAACACTGCTAAATTGTTAAACTTACATTTAAGTGTATTTACAATGTGACGCTTTAGAAGGAGGTTGGAATTGCTTTGTGTGGTTTGTGAAGAACTCAATCTTACCCACATCCTGGATCATATAAAAAAATTTAAAACTGGCTGACAGATTTTAAAATAGTTGTCATTGGGAATCATCATCGAATGAGGGTGTTTCTAGTGGGGTTCCATGAGGATCAGTACCAGGCCCAGTGCTACTCAACATTTTCATCCATGATCTGGATGTAAATATAAAATAACCTGCTAATTAAACTTTGTGGATGACACAAATATTGGCAGAATGGCATATAATGAAGAAGACCAATCAGTCATATAGAGCAATCTGGAGCACTTTGTAAACTGGGCCCATTTAAAGAAAATGTGTTTTTAATACAGCCAAATGCAAAGTTATATGTCTAGGAGCAAGGAATGCAGGCCATACTACAGACTGGAGGGCTCTATCCTGGAAAGGAGTAGCTCTGAAAAGAATTTAGGGTCATAGTGGACAAGCAGCTCAGCATGAGCTCCCAATGCATTTCTGTAGCATAAAGGACTAATGTGATGCTTGGATGTATAAACGGGGGAATAGTGAGTAGACTAGGGATGCGATTTTTACTTCTATGCAGTGTTGGTGAGACCAATACTGCATACAGTTCTGGTGTCCACAGTTTGAAAAGGATGTTGAAAAATCAGAGAGGAGGCAGAAGAGAGACAAAAATGATTCAAGGCCTGGAGAAAATGCCTTACAGTGAGAGAATTAGAGTTCAATCTGTTTAGCTTATCAGAAAGAAGATTGAGAGGTGACCTGATTACAATGTGTAAATACTTTCACAGGGAGTAAATACTGGGTACTAAAAGGGTTTTCAGTCTACCTGAGACATGCATAATAAAAACCAGTGGCTGGAAGCTGAAGCCTGACACATTCAAATTGGAAATAAGGCACACTTTTAACATTTTAACTTTGAGGGTGATGAACCATTGGAACATACTACCAGTGGAAGTGGTAGGTTCTCCATCTTTTGAATTCTATATAGCAAGACTGAGTGCCTTTCTGGAAGATATGCTTTAGCCAAACACAAGTTATTGGGCTCAACACAGAAGGAACTGGGTAAAATTTAAGGGCCTGTGATATACAGACTGTCAGACTAGATTATCTAAAGGTATAATAATGATCTAATGGGCCATTCTGGATTTAAACTCCATGAATTTTGTGTAGGGCCAGACCAGTGAGTTCCTTTTTTTTTGGTAACACCGAAACAATGAATGTGGTAAGTACTAATAAAATTGGTCTTAAGACCACTTATAGAAGCTTGTAGCAAATGTTTTTCTTGATCTCCTTCACCCACTGGTAGCCTGATGAAAACAAATAAACAAATTTCTCAGCTCAAATACCTTGGCCACCTTTTTTCTGAGGGAGACCTGGTCCTTTCATGTTTAATTAACTAGACATTTATCCCTTTGCAAAGGCTAGGCCCCTAGATACCTCTAGTATCGAAACAAGAACCTGTTCCTCCATTCATAAATTGTTTAAATGCGCTAAGGGAGTACCTGTGCTCCCTAGAACATCCATCCTAGTTTAGAACCTCTGCAAAAACCAAAAGAGGGAGGGGCAATAAACTTCCCAATTTGCTCAGCTAGTCCCATGAACTTTGGCTTTTGTTTGCCTCTTAATTTTGTGTTGCTTTTTCTGTAAGTTTGTGCACACTATGGGAGACAAAGTGAGCCAAATAACAAATGAAATTTGATATCTGGGTATTTTCCTTCAGATTTGGGCAGTAAACTGACTGGAGAATCATTCAAATCTCCCTAGCCTGCTTCTTTTACATAATGTAAAGATCTATATCTACATATCCATGATATGGCCCAAAATAATTGCCATTTAAACACACCTCAGAGCCAAATAGTGTATCAATGTTCCCCCAGTTGGTTTTTCTACCATCCCCTTGTGGCTTGGCTTATGTATAGAGTTTGGGAGCCTATAGAAAATGAGAATAAATACTTTATATTTCTTGTCATATAGACAGCAGTCGTGGGACTTCTTGCTCTCTTGGGGTAATAAAACCTTTTTAGACAGCAGTCTGTTTTGTTCCTTTAAAAAAAAAAAAAAAGTTAGATGTTTTGATAAGTTTGTGTATTTTGTGATTTTTTTTTTTAAAGCAAAAATCTCAAGAGAATCACTTTACTGAGTCAAATAGGGCCGAAGAGTACATAAAATTGGACAGTTTTAACTATGTACATCTCATTAACAGGCAAGAATATTGTTACACTATGATTTTACAAATCTTTATCCTCTTCTCCATCCTTGATACAATAGGGCTAACTTTAAAAATAAAATTATAGTACAAAACTCAAACATTTGTTATCTAGTAAAACATAATTTTAGTTTTAATGTCCTGTAGTGAAAATGTATTGAATCGCTACACTGTTTCATTGTGTACTCACCTCATGAACGGCATTACAGTTTGTGTCACTGCAAAGTTTATCCTAGCATTAAAAATACGTTGATAAAAGTATTTTCTCACTGGCTTCCTGGTGGGGCAGCTGTTTGTATAAACTTTCTCTAAACTTTACAGAGTAATCCAATCTTACAATCAAAAATATGACCAAATATGTAATTTAGTGCAGTGAGAGAGTTGTTAATGAACTAGCTTTTCACCCTTGGAGATAAGGGTTCAAATCTTGTTTTTAATCACAAATTATATGCATTTATTGGTCTCAGCCCAGTTCATAAAGGAAACCAGTTCATATCTCTTGCCCATATGTCCCACCAGAAGTTTGGCTAAAAAGAAGCCCAGAATAAAATAATACATTACGCTGAAGACTTAATATTTTCAGAAATATAGCTGGATATTTTAAATAAATCATTGAGAAGATGAACATTTATGTGCTGAACTGTTAAAAGAAAATATTTAATGTTTTTATACTTTCTCAACCTAGGTCATATCCTGCAGTCCCCTTCGGCTAATGTGCTTCCAACTCTTCCATTTCATGTGCTGCGTAGTTTGTTCAGCACCACACCATTGACTACTGATGATGGAGTACTCCTTAGGCGCATGGCACTAGAAATTGGGGCAGTGCATCTTATACTTGCTTGTCTATCTGCTCTGAGCCACCATGCCCCGAGAGTGCCCAACTCTAGTCCCAACCAGTCAGAGGTAAGTTTAGCTTGTGGTTAGTGACGTACTTAGCTGCAGTAAGCTCCAGTGACCTAGTAACTATGAAAGTCTTGGTGCTGGGGTAGCATCTCACATCTTTCTTAATCTAATGTTCTGTAGCTCTTTAAAATGAATTCTTGAGAACTTGAATTCAAGTGAATTGCAAAAGTAATTTGAAAGTCCTTGCTAAACTACTGCTGCTTACATATTTCAGTGCCCTGTAATAACCTTAAAAGGCTTATTACATTTAAAAATAAATTACTTTACCAGAATGTAAAGATTGCAAAGTCCGTCACGGAAAAGTTAGGCTGCCCATGCAGCCTTTAATTTGGGATGCTTGTGCATCTGTATTATGATGCAGTCTTTAATTACATGATCTCAGTGTTTTTTCCACAGGACTCCTGCCTCATTCAGTGCTCAAGATGGTCAATGTGTAGCTGTTCAATATTTTTATCCTCACTAGGCAATGTGTGCCTCTGTCTTATATACTGCACACCATCCAACCCTACATTGAATACAGAATTATTCATTAAGTGGTTTTCATTCTTCAATAAGTGGTTCACAAGCCTTAGTGAATTCATCTTCATAACTCGGTGATAGGGTAAAGTGCTATTTTATCCCTGTTTTACAGATGGGGAAGTGAGGCACAGTGAGATTAAAGCCAAAGGGCCTAGAGCCTGAATTTTCAGAAAACTTAGTATTTTATAGTAGCTGATATGTTCAAAGCACAGTTCCCACTGACTTAAGTTGCAATTGTGAGAGCTCAGCACTCCCACAAATTATGCTCAGGTATCCCAAATTTGGCAAATAGAAAATGAGTTGCACACAGTTAAGGACCATCTGTAAAAAGCTTTAAGTGGCTTGTCCAGCATCACAAGTGAGGTAGGTGAGAGAAGTCTCTAACAGACTCATTCACTGCACAATCCCAATTAATTTTCTGAGTATTGTCCATTCTGTGCTCTGAATGAGGCAGGCATCCTGTGGGAAGAAAACTAGTATTTGATCATGTAGTCAGACTGTATCATAATGCATACACACAAACCTACATGTTCATGGGTTTTCTGTTCTATGGAAGGAAACAAAACTGGAAAAGACTGTCAAGAATCACTTCAGTTTGAAAGTCTGTTTCTTCCTCCCCCCACCCCTCGTGATCCTGAGAAGAGACTGAGGCACCTAACAGGCACATATGTTCTTCTGTTCGTACACCAACTAGAAATACTAATGAAGGGACACAACCTATTCTGGAGAGAAATAGTAGAATTGATGTTTATGAATCAGGTAGAGTTAACATTAGCCTTCTCCCAGAAATAGCTCAGCTCACATTAGTCATGGGCTGTAAGCCCAGTATCAGACCAGAGAGCAGAATATTTTAGCTGTAAGTCTCCACTCAACCTCAGAAGTGCGTAATGCAGCCTGTCCATTACAACTGGCTGGCACACAAGGCTCCACCTCATCTGTTTTAATCCACTCACCAGTGTCAAGATATGGTATAGCACAAGTAGTAATGAAAATGGGAGCTCACCTCCTGGAGCTGAGAGCTGTAGAACCAGTTCCCTCAGAATAAATGTACACCGGTGTATACTTTATATTCTTTACAATCCAAAATACATAGAAGGTATCAGAGTGATCATTGATGTGAAGTGACTAAATAAATGGGGTAAGGAAAGCAAGATTCTGGATGGTAACCCTAGGATCAATCATAGTTTCTCTATATCCAGGAGACTTACATGTGTATTGAGCTGGCAGATGTCTATCTCCACATTACCCTACAATCTTGTCATGGTAGCTTTCTGAAATGTATAACCTTGCACTTCTAGCACAAGACCGTGCCTTTTTGATCCATCTTCAGCTACCAGGGTTTTCACAGTGATGCTAGTAATAATCCTAGCAAGTCTCTGGTCCAAAAGTGCTCACCATTTCTAAATGATATCTTAATCAAACCTCCATCCAGAGCAGCAGCTCAGTAAATGAATTCTCCAAAAATTACTGCTTAGGGTCTAAACCTACACACCAGATACAATGCAAAATCGTGCACTAATCCTGAATGGGACAGTGTTTTTATTTCCCTCTGAATGTTGGTGAACCAAACATAAGAACAGCCATGCTGGGTCAGACCAATGATCCATCTAGCCCAGTATCCTGTCTTCTGACAATGGCCAATGCCACGTTCTTCAGAAGGAATGAACAGAACAAGTAATCATCAAGTGATCCATTCCCTGTCATCCACTTCAAGCTTCTGGCACAGAGAGACTAGAGATGCTCAAAGCATGGTGTTGAGGACAAGAAAACATATTGAAAGTCCAACCATTTCACCTTCCACTTTTGCAACAAATGCCTGTCTTGCTGGGTGGGGAACACACCTGGAAAACAAGACAGTAACATGTAGAGAATGCCACATGGAAAAGAGAAAGTATCTGCTTCCTAGAGTTCACAGAAATGAATGCACTACAAAGTTTTTATCACCACTACCTTGGAGGCGAGCATGTTTTGATTCAGTCTGGTCCCACCACCATGGTCACATTTCTGAACAATTGGTGGAATCAGAAGCTGACAGCTCCTCTCAGAAGCAAGGGAAATTGTCCTGGGCAGAGAAGAGTATCTTATCACTCAGAGCAGTGCACATACAGCATACTGATGGATTCAGGGTAGGATTGGCTGAGTAGCTATCCCACCAACGATTCTGTATGGCATCTGAATTAGGAAATCTTTGAACTAGTGACCAAGCAATTCAAACACCTGGAACTAGACCTCCCTCACAAATCACAGAAATGTGAAACTAGATCACTGTTTCACCAGCGAAGTGGATTCTCTTTCAGTAGGAGCAGATGCCCTCACATAGATGACATGCTGTATGCTTTCCCACCCCTTCCTGTGATAGTGAAGATAACTTTTTAAAAAATGAGAGATTCACCAAGCCTGTACTGAAGCCTATATTCTTGAGGTGAGGGCTCTCCTGAAGAGCTCAAGTCCAAAGAGACAGCATATTCATCTATAGCAGGGGTCGGCAACCTCTGGCACGCGGCTCACCAGGGTAAGCACCCTGGCGGGCCGGGCCAGTTTGTTTACCTGCCGCATCCAGAGGGTTCGGCGGATCGTGGCTCCCACTGGCTGGAGTTCGCCGTCCCAGGCCAATGGGAGCAGCGGGAAGCCACGGCCAGCACATCCCTCGGCCCGCGCCGCTTCCCGCAGCCCCCATTGGCCTGGGACGGTGAACCGTGGCCAGTGGGAGCCGCGATCGGCCGAACCTGCCGGCGCGGCAGGTAAACAAACTGGCCCAGCCCTGGCGAACCGTGTGCCAGAGGTTGCCGACCCCGATCTATAGTAACATCTTCATGAGTTTGGGCACGTTTTACTATTAAAGTGACTTTAGGTTCTAATTTAAAACTAAAATCATGAATGCAAAGCATTGCCAATATATTACTGCAAAGGCCATAATGATATATTTATGTAGTGTAAAATATATTTTTGACGTATTGTTTTTTCCAATTCAAAACATAATTCAATCTGTTTATATATTTTAATATTACATGAGTGGTATTTGCTTTTTATTACAAATAGTTTTAACAGCTTTATTTCCTCATTCTCTTTACTATACTTGAAACAACACAAAAGGTGAAAATCAGAAGAGAAAATGAAGTCAACTCCAGTTTTTGGCATAGCCCAAAATTTTCAGTATGGGGTGCCTGACGTTAGGCACCTAAATAAGTGACCTGTTTTTTAGAAGTGCTCATTACCCAAAGCTTTCAGTAATTCTAATGGGACTGAGTGCTCAGTATTTCTGAAAGGCGGGTCACTTATTTAGGTGCTAAATATATGTTTAGGTGCATAACTTTAGGCATCAGTTGAATTTTCTTTTCAGAGTTCTTATCTTCTATATATGATGTTTCCTCTAAGATCTGGCAGCTATCTTTTAAATTTAACACAGGCACCGGAATATTTTAACACATGTTAAAACAGTTTACTAATCTAGTGCTATTTTGCTATTAAATTTATTTTATTATTTAAATGCAGTAATGAGCACCATAAGAAAAAGCAATCTGAGCACCTCAAAAAAGTTGGTGAAATAAATGTCATGACACTCCAAGGTCAGGAAGTGTTATCCCCATTTTACTGGAGTAGAAACTGAGATGCCAATGAGTTTAAGTGACTTGGGCCACATATGAATTCTGTCGCAGAGCTGGGAATATAACCTGTTTCTCCTGGTTTACTACTTTAGCAAGTGTATTCACAGTTAATCCGTGTAGTTTCATAATCCAAGTCTTAGCAGCCTGCAGAAAGGTTTGAAATTACATTTTATCTTCCATCCAAATTTGTCTAATAATTACAATTTTCATTAAACTTGGCTAGTTTTTAGTGCTAGTTGTAGAGCTGCATCGTTGAACATGATCCTAATTAGCCTTCATTAGTGTACATTGTAAAATATTGTAATTGCCAACGTGATTACAGTGAACAGAAAAATGATTTACTGTCCCATGCAAGCTGAAAATCACATGGGATGATTTACAGTCCTGGTTCTATACTAGAAATCCACATGCGTTGCAAAGTCTTTCCTGTCCTGGGGGGTTGAATTCCAATGGATGTCTGTCACGGGTTCCCCCCGGGGTGCCACCTGGAACTGGGGTACCACTGAGCTCTCCCGACCCACCCACCTGGGCTCCCTCTCACACTACTGCTGTGACAAGCTGCCAAGCCCTCCAGCCTGCACTTTCACCAGCATACATACAGGTAGGGACACACCCAGCTGCAGTTACATGCAGGCTCTCTGACCAGCCCCTGCATAGAAAGGCTACTGCTAAGACAACTCCCAGCTCCACAGGCACGCACCCCCTCTGGAGTATAAACCCCAAATTATACCATCTTGTGCTGCACAGGGAACTGTACAGCGTAAGCTCATAAAATTTTCCCCCTCCCTCAATGTGGAGAGGAATATGCAACAGCCTTTTGCCCCTGAGCTAAGATTCCCACACACTTCACTCCAACTCACTGGTTTAGATAAAGCACAAACAAATTTATTAACTACAAAAGATAGATTTTAAGTGATTATAAGTGGTAGCAAACAGATCAAAGCAGATTACCTAGCAAATAAACAAAAAATGCAAACTAAGCTTAATGTGCTAAATAGATTGGATATGAATAGCAGATTCTCACCCTAAGAGATGATACAAGCAGGCTGTAGATTCTTAAGGGGCAAGTTGCACTTGCTTTATAGTTTGCAATCCCCAGGTGTTTCATTCACAGGCTAAAAATCCCCTTTAGCCTGGATCCAGCACTTCCTCCAGTTCAGTCTTTGTTCCTCAGGTGTTTCCAGGAGTCTTCTTGTGTGAGGAGTGAAGAACACCAGATGATGCCACTCCCTGACTTATATAGCTTTTGCATAGTGCGGGAACCCTTTGTTTCAAAGCTTATTTCCCAGACCAATATCTAGAAAAATACTGACATCCCAAGATGAAGTCTGGAGACATGTGGTCTCATCACATGTCCTTGTAGAGTCAAAGCAGCCATTACTTGGAGGCTGTCTGTAGCCTTTTCAGGAAGGCTCCCCAGGTGGGAGATAAACTTCTCCTAAGGCCTATTGTTTTTTCCTAATGGCCCACCCTGAATAGGCCCTTCCCCACCCACTATCTAGACTGAAAGCATCTTGTCTAGTGGGCGTTACTCAGGTGTAACTACATTTGAACTACAGATACATAGTCAGTATTCATAACTTGAGATACAAAAATGATACATACATACAAATAGGATAATCATAATCAGCAAATCATAACTTTTCCAAAGTCACCTTACATGGCTTATCTTGCATAAAATACTTCATAATTGTGTCATAATCATATCCTAATAAAATCACTGCGAAGAATATGGGGTGCAGTGTCACAATGTCCACGAGTTTGTTTTAATAAGTAAATAAAAAGCAACAAAAAACCTTCTTTCCTGAAGGACAGAAGGAATTTTGAAGGACCTGAACAATATGATGTATAATCCCTTTTTGTTTTTATTAGCCACAGGTGTCAAGCACGCACAACAGTGTATCAACAGAAGAACAGCAACTCTACTGGGCTAAGGGTACTGGCTTTGGAACTGGCTCCACTGCTTCTGGATGGGATGTAGAACAAGCTTTGACTAAACAAAGGCTGGAAGAAGAACATGTCACCTGTCTTCTGCAGGTATGGAATGGTGAAGTATAAATAACCCATATAGGCATTCATGCATGTGGTGGTAATATATTGAAGCCTGTAAAAATGTTGTATTCTTAACCCCTTTTTCACTCAAGTATCTGAAGTGTTTTACTTATTAGGCTGAAACACCCATCACCCATTTGTGAGCCTATAGTTTAAAAAAAAATAAAAATTCATTTTTCCTGTGTTGCGGCTTAAAAAAGTCTAGCTTTTTTTCTCATAACAAATGTGAATGTATGAAAATGTAGGACTGAACCAGATGGAGCAGAAAATTCCAATAAGCTATTTGCTTAAAGATGGATGCAATACACCTATGACCTCAAGTAATTAATTGTGCAGCTGTTTTGTTAGACATTTGCAGGCTAAGCTGCTGAAAACAGGAGGTTGTAAGCTTGATGTGCATAATAGCTTTGTAGCAAAGGTGGATGCCCCTGTGATTATATGATTGGGGGAGGGGTTTGTTCCTGACCACCAAAAATGAGAACACATGCCAGCCTTTCAGGTTGGGGAGTATTTCTATGTTATCATAACACACCAGTTACTTTATCAAGGTCAGGAAGGTTGCGGAGCATTGCCTTCTATAGACTGAGTTTGATGCTTTAGGACCTTCAGGATCACTTGAGAGTATATAGAGCATGTCTCTGTTCAACCAGGTAATACAGTGAATGTAGCAAACATAAATTAGCAAGAGATCACAAGAAGCTCAAGTTTAAATGATAAACACAGATTTTTTTCCCCTAGGAGGAGGATCACCTATAAATGTATAACCTCTATCATGGTGATCCTTAAAAAGAACAGAACACAAAGCGGATGTGCTTAGCTGTCAGCACATGGACAGCTCTGAATATTCACTGAAACACGAATATTCTAGGAGATTTCTGTGGTGCTTTTATACTCCCATGTAGACCTATTGGCATCCTGGCAAAAGCAAAGGCAGATGATCGGAGAAGCAGACCTAGGAGACTAGGAACAGACTAATTTCTAGTTTGCCAAATAGGCTTTTGTGATTTCCTCCTTTTTTTTCACCACTAGCAAGGGTAACTGATTTTTTTAAGTCCCTTCTTATTACCCCAAAAGAAGGCTGTTTTCAGACATAGGGGAATTATCTCAAAAGGCTCCATTCAATCTTCCCACCAGGCACACATCTCTTCTCTGGGCTTGTTCAGCATACCACTGAACTTGAGCCATATACATTTTATTTATGATTGTCTGAAATGAGCTTATTGCTACTTCAGAGCTGAGCAAAAGTTTGAATGTCCTGAGGCTGATGGCATATTCTGACAAAGAAGTATATAGTTTAACAACTGATATAAATATTGCCTTTTTTCATTTATAAAATGTATTTATACTCTTAAGTACTGAAAAAGAAAAATGCATAATTTAAATACATAAACTGCCACATTGTCAGTTAAAGGACTCTGTTAGATCACCATTATTATACGTCCATACGCAAAAGAATCTGTCTCCTATCAAACATCTTTTATTGAAGAAGAAAAAAACAAACAAACTATTAAATAAGCCTAGTAGCAAGCCATGAAATTCAATAAGCTCATGCTAACAAACATAGGGAATGAATTCCAGAGCCAAGGGCCCTTTTTATAAGAAATCCTATCTGCAGTCAGTACAAATTTAACTCATGGAGCTGTCAGCTCATATGCCTTCGCTAATCTTTACTGCTGGGATAGAGCACAGGGGAGAGGCAGTTTTTAAGGTGGCTCAGGCCTGAGCCACATAAAATGGAAATGGGTAAAAAACAATAGTTTCCAGTTAGTTTCCAAGAAACTAATTGAAGTCCTTGTAGATGATAGAACACAAGCTTTATGCTCTCTGCAAGACAATTCACTACACAAACCAGGAAGAAGACAGCTGTATTATTCACTGACTAAAAATCAAAGGCAGTCTTCAAGTGTAGCCCCGTGCAGGGAGTAATCTCATCAGAAGTGACCGAAGCATGGATAACTGGTGAGGTCCATATTTAGCAGTAAAAGTTGCAGTCTCTTTGCTAGATGTTAATGGTTAAGGTATTCTCTGTTGTTGACGATCTAAGATCCAACAGGTTATGCATCTTACTATTGAGAGGGCAGATACTTCTCACTGTCTTCACTGTTTGCCATATGATTTACAAATTGGATTTATCGTGGGATTAAACTGGAGATAGGATGTATTTAGAAGGTAGCTATTCTAATAGGAGTGTCAGAACTCCCCCAATGACACATAACAAAGATATGTCTAGCAATTTAGTGCTTTCAGTGGGTTTTTTAAACCCAAACTTTTGTGTAATAATTTGAAGTGGCTTTATTTAATGCTTATTTTACCTGCTTAGCTTAGCAAAAATAGTAATAAACTGTGTTCTAGTAATTTCTGTATAGGATTCTATCTAAATCATCTTTGAGCTCGAAGGAGTAACTTCCAACATTTAATAGGCGAAATAACAAGCCAGCCATTAAGTAGATATGGACAATTTGAGTTATTTCCTCTAAAATGCATCAGATTTTGACTAAGCGTCTCAATATATTTTAATTTTCAGGTTCTTGCTAGTTACATAAATCCTGCAGGGAGCATATCAAATGGAGAGACCCAGACTAGCCATGAGGGTAGAGGACAAAACAGCAATGCTCTTCCATCAGTTCTGTTAGAGCTACTCAGTCAGTCTTGTCTCATTCCAGCAATGTCGTCATACCTCCGTAACGATTCAGGTAAAGTGCTGCTGTTCTTTTTCTTTTCTTTTTTAAAGCATATTGCACTTCTTTCTCTGAAATGAGCCTGGTGGAAAAGCAGAGCTGCTATTGAAAAAATCAGGGTAAATGTAAAGATTCATTTGCAAGAGAATTTCATGCTACTTGAACAAAATACAGTCCCTGCAAGTTTCTATCGGGGTTATTTTTGACATTTTTTAAAAAATGAAAAAGCATATTTTATTACTCCTTTATAGTAGATTTATGTAAGTCTTATGAGATTAAATTTGTTTGCTGTGGCTGTTGATGTGATCTCTTTATTTTGTAGAGTTTTAAACTCTTGCACAGTTTGAAATTATCCCTTTTTCAAAACTACTTTAAAAAAAATCTGTTTACAGATGTATCACCTTGAAAAATCACATTTCTATCTGACAATTTTGTATCTTACTATTCTTCTTCAAGAGCTAGTCCCAAGGATATTCATTATGGGTGCACATGTGCTCCTGGGAGTGAAAATTGTTCTGTAGCAGTGTCTGTTGGTTCACCCCTGCCCACTATGCCTCCTCATGCTGTGAACCAAGCGTAAAAATGGCAGTGTGGATTTTTGGTCTACAGTTATTAATCTTTCTGTTCTAAGTGTGTGGTGTTAATGAGAAATTTATAGTTGACTTAATATTAGTGTGCATACACATGCCAGTTGTCGGCATTAACCAGAAATCCTGGTTAAAGGTAACATATAGGCATTTGGTGAAAATGTGTGAGTCCTACCATTACTTCTGAACTCTCTAAAAGTGGAACTGGGAGTGGGTATTCAGCCATGAATGATTCTGTACCTTTTAAAAAATTCTGGTTTAGTTCTCCTGAAGCTGCAATAGCTGGCTCCCTCTCAGTTATGATGTCACAGATGTCATGGATTCCCACTGGAGCTTGAAAACGGCTTGCAGGGTGTCATGTTGTTAATTCATTCCTTGAGGCATAAGACAAACCATTTGGGATAGGAGTTACCTTTTTACAAGTGTTTTTTCAAAACCATGTATATATAGAACGAAATAAAGGCTGTATAGCTGGCTCTCTGTAGCTACTCTGTGGTAGGTGGGGCACTGTGTTATTTTGAGCTGAAGAAGTCCAAAAATGTCTTCAGGGAACCTCAATCAACAAAAATTTTGAACAATGTGAAGACTGTTTCTCTGGATATTTCAGAGTATTTGATACATCACTATAGGATTATCTCATTTTCAAAAACACTCTGGTCCATAAATGACTTATTTTAAAAAGTGGTTTATTCCTTCTGTAAATTAACTTCTGTAATATAAAGCATATTAGATTTTTTTCTGAATCTATTCATAAGTTATTTGAATAGACTTAAGTTTGAATTTAATAATTCAGATCAAGGTTTTCAAAAATAGGTGCCTAAAGTTAGGGTCCTAAATCCCTAGATAGGTGTCTGCTTTTGGCACCCATTTTTGAAAAATCTTTGTCTCAGTTCTTGCAGGGCTCTGTATCTCTGGAAACGAATTTTAAAATTTCCTGTGGACTAGAGCAAAGTTACCACCCCTGTGTCCAAATGTCAGTTTTGCTGAGTGGCACTTAGTACTGTTAACAATCCTACTTATAACAAACTTTTAATTGTAATTTTTATTCAGTACAAGGTTTTACACTTTCCTTAGAATACCCAATAAAATATAGCACAGAGCCAGTGAAACATGGCACAGCTTTTCTCTGAGAGAGACTGACAGCAGCAACCGATGAGCTGCTTCTCCTGCTGGGCAGTTGCTGGGGCTGAACAAGGTTGTCATTCAGGGAGGCCAAGCCCTGTGCAAGTCCCGCACCACATGAAGGGCAGAAGCTACTGGTTAGAGGTTCTGGATGAATGTGTCACAGCTCATACAGATAGGAAGGAATGAAAGAGATGTGGCTTTTGGAGATAGAAGAGCAAGTAGCCCTAGTTTGTTGACCAGGCCATACAGAAAGACCTGTTTCTTCCCCCACGCCCTCCCCCACCTCACCCCGTGAGGGAGTGGGAAGGCCCTGGTGGGAAATCTTAAAGAAGTTAAGTAGATGTTCTGTTGCTGGGTTATTGCCAATTGTGGATATTGGAAGGTTGAAAGGAGGGATGTATAGGAACAATATATTTCATGGTTGTGAATTTAAAAATTGTCAAGGAGTGGCTAAAGTAAGGGAAAGGTGGTTGTTTTTCACGGAAGGGTGCGTAAATATAAACATATGACCAACACAAGTTGCTACCATATATTGAAAATTCACAAGGAACTTCTGTGTATCTAAATTCTCAACCCTTATTTTAATGTATTTTGTACTAAATTTACAAAAGAAATCTTTGTCATCATTATACTTAACAAGTAAGTCCAAATGAACACTCTTGAATTTTTCCTGATGTATTTTAATATACCTTCTTTGCTTTCTTTTTTAGTTACATGTTCATTGGAGGCATTTTATAATACAACTCTTGTATCTACATTTTTTTATTTTTGGGTTAGGGAAACAGCTGTGAAGGTCTGCACTCTCAAAATATCAATCAAGGTTTGCTTTTGAGATGTTAATAAAAAGAGGACCTGTATGAAATCCTTAAAGGAGAGAAGGAAATGTGCTGATAGGTACAGATCTGGGGAAATGAATACACCCAGAAAATATTGCCTTCTCTTCATGCATATTTGAGAAGAAACATTAGCTAGCTTGAAATGAGTATGCAATTATTTGGTATAAAGACAGATGATTATATTAATGGACAGGAATCATAAAAGTGATGTTGGAGTTCTCAGCTTTTCTAGGATAGGTAACAAGAAGAGACATCTTAAAGAGAAACCAACAGCTTTGGATTATAAATTAGAAAGGACTTTTCTAAGGTTTGTGGTTCTAAGTAATATAGACTGTGTGAATGAAGGTTGCATTTCCTTCCCAAACAGTGCCACAGAAGGAATTTAGATCTTTTGTGGGCACTTCGAGAACCACTGATATAAGGTAACAGACACTCATAGATTGCTGCATGAAAATCCAGTGCTATTAATGTATAATTCATGGGTTTTTTTGTGTATTTTATGTTTATATCTTTTCCATTTTAGTTTAAAAAAAACCTGTTAAAAATTACAGTTGTAAAGTTAGCACTCAGAAATTAAGAAATATTAGAATTAAGATTGCCTATTCAACCTTGTGTATATGCATGATGATAGTCTTTAGTTATACAGTAACATAGTATTTTTTTCCTACAGAATCCCTGCCTTATTTAGTTTCTAGGATGGACAATGCTCAAGAAATGATGCAGCTGTTCAATATTTTTTTTTCTCAAGTGTGTGGCTCCTTACCTCATTTACTCCACACATTCCATGCCCTTCACTGAATATGGAACTTTTAATTTCCTCCTGGGTTTTTCTGTGATGCTGATCTGAGCATCTTTGCAATGCCCCTGCTAGTTAGGGAGGGTTTTCACAGATGAAGAATTTACAAGGCTCCACTAATCTTGTGTGCCTCAATGTT
Source organism: Platysternon megacephalum (assembly GCA_003942145.1). Classification (NCBI taxonomy): domain Eukaryota; kingdom Metazoa; phylum Chordata; order Testudines; family Platysternidae; genus Platysternon; species Platysternon megacephalum. Next base: position 6,614,975 of record QXTE01000055.1, on the reverse strand, counting down.
TGATTGGGCACCCAGTTCAAAACACAGAGAACCTGACTTTTTCAGAATATTTATTATTTTATAATACTCTGTATACTCAAAGCACTGTATATTTCTTAACTAAGTGTCCTAAAAGCAAAGTGACTTTCTCAAGGCCACACAGTGAATCTATGGCAAAGTCAGGATTCTCAGGTCCTTCTAACTCTCAATCCTGTACTCATTCTTCAAGACCACACTACCTTACTGCCGGAGGTGCTAAGCATTCACTACTTCCTTTGATTTTAGTTGCAAGTGTGAATGCTCGGCATCTCTGGAGATGAAGGCCGAGGGATCTCAAGTGTGCACACCCAGAATATGAGTAGCACACAGTTAGTGATAGTCTATGAAAATTTGGATTTAGGTGACTTTGCCCAGCACCACAGAGGCCAGGAATAGAACCCAGTTCTTCCTGGTATCAAACTGCTTTAACCATCTTTTTTCTACCTGCTTCATTTACTACACACCTACTAACTGTACAAAGCAAAGGTCCTACAAACAGCCTCATTCGCCACACAGCCTTGATTCATTTTCTGAGTACCATCCATCCTGTCTACTGAATGAAGCTGGTGTCTTGTGGAAAAAATTGTATGTGACCATGTAATTAGACACTGTCACAGTGTGTTTGTGCACTAGGAAGCAGAATAAAGGTTTCATGGGAATCCTTAAATCTGGTATTTCCAAACTTGAGTGATTGAATTTGCAGTATTAGCATGTTTAATGTTGTAACTTGTAAGTACTTCTCTAGGATTTTTGAAAAGACAAATATTGTGCAACTCTTACACCCTCCCACCACACACACCGTCAGCAGGGCTTGAACCCCAGAGTCTCCAACACAAACACTAGCACTTGACCTAAAAGGTGAGTTGCCCTAGTAGGGAGCGCAAGTAGACTGTTCTCCTTTGTAGACATGTGAGTAGAGGAGCATGCATAATACACTGAGTGTATTATGTATGTATGAGTAGCCCCATTTTACAGACAAGACAGCGGCGTACTCAACTGCACTGCCCCTCAGAAATAATCTGCCAAATCTAAATAGATGAGACTTGAGTCTGCCCTATTAGAGATCTTGGTTTTATTCCAAGCTTGTGTAACCTCTCAGTGGGGTAAGAGGCTTTATCCAATAAGGTTTGTAAAGGGCACAAAATTATTAACACCAGTTACTGTGACTAGAAGAAATTACTTGAATTCATGGTCTCCTGGCTTCTAATCCAAACTGAGAAACTAGGGCATTGCATGCATGGTGCTAATAAAATGTTCAGGGGTTTTCACATCCACCCAGGAGTAAGCTGTACTGAGCAACACATTATCAGAAAATAGCAGTTTTCAGCAGCTCCTTAACTTGCCCACAGCAGAAGGAATGGCCATGGGGTCAGCAAATGCTTACCTTTACCTCAGGACTCTCCTCCTGCTGCAAACCACGGTGAATCTAGAGCTCTTTTTAAAAAGGGGGGAAAAAATAATGGGAAGGTTTTTTATAATGGAAAATATAGGGGCTGTTATTGCTCCCTCTACAATTAAGTATTATATAGGTTGCTGCTGCTGTTATGATGTTATGAGATAGAATAGTCTTTCAGTGTTTTGGTGATGACTGCAATTTTATCTCTTATTTGTAGACTCATCTTAAGCATAGTTAGCTACAAGTACAGAACGTGTCTTGCCTGTAAAGTCTCTTTTTGGCAGAGCTTGTTAATAGGCACCTCTGTTTGTGAAATACCCTAATATTAAGCTGCATGTGGTATTGATTTAATGACAACTCTTACAACCAGAAATGTATCTTAAGTTTTCCTGAGGTTTAAATATGTTCTGGCAGGTTCGTTCTAGATTAACTGTCTCTAAAAAAAAAAAAAAATCTATATGGCAAAAGATCATGTGTTCCTGATAAAAGTGAAATGGATAAATAAGCAGATGAAGACCACTTAAATGTCAAACATTTAGAAACCTCACCTTGAAACAGGTCTTTGCAACCCAAGCAGATCACTCAGTCACGTCCTGCATCATTTTCTGGGGAGGAGCAAGGTGATCCAGATGTCCTTGAAATTGTAAATTGGACATTTTTAATTAATTTCCCTAATTGCTTTTTTTTCTTTAATACAGAGAAGGAAAAGTCCTTTGTGAACAGGGTGAAGGTATTCAGACATTATTCATAAGGGTCAGAGTTACAATACTACTGAAACTATTACTCTGACTTTAATGTACAATTATATTTGTATTCTTAGTGTAGAATTACCCTGGCATTTACAATTAATATCTTTTATCAAATAATATTGAAGGAAACTCATCACTTCAGTGCGTGATGAGATTTTAATATACTTATGTCTTGTTCATGTCTGAATGAGAACATGATGCACTTTTACATTTGTATTATGCTATTTTCATTTGATAACTTTATCTTAAATTTTTTAAAACCTAACAAAACATGTTTTCCTTAATGAGGACTTAGGTATATCTCATATTTGTAGTTTCAAGTTAAGTTTTTTACTGTTATTTCATAATTTTTACATATGATCTTTCATCCAGAAAGATCATTCCTAATCATTTTTCAAATACAGGAATGACTTCATCTACTGATGAAATGCAGCCACCTCTGCAATGAAACACAGTTGGTTTGTTACATCAGTAGTTCCCAGCAGTGGATGGCAACTAGTTTGAGTCACCATCTAGTTCTTGTGTGAGTCATGATCTAGTTGAGTGTTTCTTATATTTTGTATTTAAATAGTAAAGGCATTTTATTTGATCCAATGGACCTCTGAGATGTATGAAGAAATAAATAGTACCAGCCAAAAATTTTAGGTAAGGGAAGGCAGAAAAGAGAAAAGTGATTATCATTTTTAGTCCAAGCAGCTCACAGAGTCTATGTAGAAAAGGTGGGGTAAGGGAACAGAAGATGGAAAGGAAAGGAAAAGAAAATGGGCTGTCTTTTGTTACCTATTTATACAGTGCATAGCACAATGGGGCTGAGACAGGAAGGCTCTACCAAAAATTACCACTGTTTAAAAATACTTTTAAAATTAAATTTAGCAGTACTGGTTTCTCTGTGAATTGGTTCTCATACACAACACAGTAGATGTATCAGTCTGGAGAACTGTAGGCTGACTACACCAGTCTGAACCCACAAGGTGAAGAGTTTGGGTGCCTCTGTCTCTCTTCTTAATAAAGGCTGGTAACTGCATCACAAGCTACAATATTCTGTCTTTGTGTTTACTAGAAGAAGCTGACATAATGCTGGCTGCTGGGAAGGCTTGGGACCCTTGCATTTTTCAGGCATCTTTTCCTTTCTGCTTTCTTCCTTACACTTTAGTTTCAGATCCACAGAACTCAGTGAGGGAGAAGTTTGTGGTCAGCACTGCTTCTGATGGCATGGCACTATTGTCTGTCTTGGCTTTCTACCTGAAGAAGAGACTCCTTATGAATGTCTTCTAACAAGAATTCCTTCTCCCCTTGGAGGAGACAGTGTCTTCCTTGTTCTGAGTCTTATTCCACAGCTGACAATGGGGGAAGTGTTGGTGATCTGAACATAGAAGTTAATTGGCATTAAAACTATCAAAACCTACCCTAAGTTCCTGTGTGGCATTTGGTCTTCACACTTGATTTTAGATATCTGTACACAAATGCAATGAGTTTGGGGAATAAACAGGAAGGACTGGAAGTATTAGTACATAAGCTAAATCATTATTTAATTGACATCACAAATTTGGTGGATTAAGTCTCATGACTGGAATATTTGTATAGAGGGGATATCTTGTTCAGGGAAAAGAGGAAGGAGGGATTGCGTTCTACATAAAGGATATATACACTTATTTCTGAGGTCCAGAAGGAAGTGGGAGGCAGACTAGTTGAGAGTTTCTGAGAGAGAAAAGTGTTAAAAAATAGACTCCCCAGCACATCATCATCCCTATTACAGACCACCAAATCCAGAAGAAGAAGTAGATGAGGCATTTCTAAATCAAATTACAGAAATATCCATAGGACCTGGTAGTAATGGGGGACTTTGACTACCCAGACATTTGTTGGGAAAGTTTTATACAGCAAAACATACATCCTAAGAACTTAGTGGAGACTTTATCAGGGATAATTTTTTGTTCCAGAAAGTGGAGGAAGTAACCAGGGAAACAGCTATTTTAGACTTGATTCTGACCAGCAGGGAGGAATAGGTAGTAAATGTGAAGGTGGAAGGCAGTTTGGGTGAAAATGATGGATTTCATGAGTCTAAGGAAGGGAAGGAATGAGAGCAGCAGAATAAGGATAATGGACTTCAAAAAAGAAGACTTTAACAAATTCAGAGAACTAGTAGGTAAGGTCCTATGAGAAGAAAATCTAAGGGGAAATGGAGTTCAGGAGAGCTGGCAGTTCCTTGAGGAAACAATATTAAAGGCAAAACTGCAAACTGTTCTAATGCAAAGGAAAGATAGGAAGAATAGTCAGAAGCCAATATGGCTCCATCAGTAGCTCTATAACATGAAAATCAAATAGGAATCTTCCAAAAAATGGAAACATGGTCACATGCTAAGGAGGAGCACAAAAGAACAGCACAAAATCAGAAAAGCTAAGGCACAAAATGAGTTACACCTGACAAGGGACATAAAAGGCAAGAAGAAGAGGTTCTTTAAATACATTAGGAGAGAAAGAAAGATGAAGGAAAGTGTAGTTCCTATACTTAGTGGGGAAGGAGAACTAATAACTGATGACATCAAGAAAGCTGAGCGGTTTAGTATCTATTTTGCTTCAGTCTTCATTTAAAAAGGCTAGTGATGACCCAACGCAATTAATATTGACAACCGGGGGAAGGAATGCAGTCAAAAATAGGGAAGGAACAGGTTAAAGGTAAGTTAGATGTATTCAAGTCAACAGGGTCTGGTAAAATTCATCCTAGGGTATTTAAGGTATCAGTTTATAAGCATCTGGAGGATAATAGGGTTATAAGGAATAGCCAGCATGGATTCGTCAAGAACAAATCATGCCAAAGAAACTTAATTTCCTTCTTTGATAGGATTATTGACTGAGTGGACGGGGGAAATCAGTAGACCAGATATGTTGATTTTTAGTAAGGCTTTTGACACAGTCCCAACATGACATTCTCATAAGCAAACTAGGCAATGTGGTCTAGCAGAACGTACTTTGAGGTGGGTGCACAACTGGTTGAAAGATCATACTCAAAAAGTAGTTATCAATGGTTTTCTGTCAAATTGGGAAAGCGTATGTAGTAAGGCCCTCACGGGGTCAGTCCTGTGTCTACTAGTCAATATTTTCATTAATGACTAGGATAATGGAGTAGAGAATATGCTTTGGAAATTTGCAGATGACACCAAGCTTGGAGGCATTGCAAACGCTTTAGAGAACAGGTTTTTAAAATACAAAATGACCTTGGCAAATCGGAGAATTTCTCTGAATTCAACAAGATTAAATTAAATAAAGACAAATGCAAAGTACTTCAGTTAGGAAGGAAAACTCAAATGCACAACTACACCTCTACCTCGATATAATGCTGCNCGCGTTATATCCGAATTCGTGTTATATCGGGTCGCGTTATATCGGGATAGAGGTGTATATAGGTGGTACTGCTGAAAAGAATCTTGAGGTTATAGTGGACCACAAACTAAATATGCGTCAATGTGATGCAGCTGCAAAAAAAGCTAATCTTCTTGGGTGTATTAACAGGAGTGTTATATGTAAGGCACCGGAGGTAATTGTCTCACTCTACTCTGCACTATTGAGGCCCTAGCTGCAGTACTGTGTCCAATTCTGGGCACCACAATTTAGGAAGGATTGTGGACAAATTGGAAAGAGTCCAGTGGAGATCAACAAAAATAATAAAAAGTTTGGAAAATCTGAAACTATAAGGAAAAGTTAAAAAAAACGGGTATGTTTAGACTTGAGAAAAGAAGACTCAGGTGCGACCTGATAAGTCTTCCAACATGTTAAGGGCCATTATAAAGAGGAGTATGATCAATTGTTCTCCATATCCACTGAAGGTAGGACACGAAGTGATCGGCTTAATCTGTAGGTAGGAAAATTTGTTAGATATTAGGAAAAACTTTTTAACTATAAGGGTAGTTAAGCTCTGAAATAGGTTTCCAAGGGAGATTGTGGTGTCCCCATCACTGGAAGCTTTAAAAAAAAAAAGGGGGGGGGGGAACAAACACCTGTCAGGGATGGTCTAGGTTTACTTGGTCCTGCCATAGCGCAAGAGGCTGAACTTGATGACTTCTCAAGATCTCTTTCTGCCTTACATTTCTATTATTCTATGCTTCATAGATTGAGATTGCCATTTTGAATGCTCTTTCGAATTTCATCAAATAGTCAAGCATCACATCACATTTGCAGATTCATTAAATAGTTGTGAAGTTTCATCCTGCTAAGTCTCCCATTGCAAACTGCTGAAAGCTTAATTTAGTTTCCTCATTGTTTAAAGTTGCCTGTCCAACTGAAGTCTCTTCTACTACAGGATTAGTGAGTTAAATGGCCTTGACTCCACCTTACTCCCCAATGCAAAATAGTACTTTGAACACAGTAGAAAATCCTACCCTATAATTTCACTTAGGACATTACTTTTGTATCCTCAAGAGATTGGATGGCATTGCATCCCTGTTTGCAAATCCATCCAATTCTGCTTAGGATCTAGTACTTCAAGAAATCTGATGCCTTGTTCTTTTCTTATATTGGCAAGAACAGAGGAATGAAAGCTTCAGAGACAGCTGTCTGCTGGTGGGTCCAACCTTCTAAGTGTAAAAGAAGGCTGGAAAAATAACTCAAGTCTGAGTATATTCACAATATAGCTATCCATACTTGGGCAGAAAGAAAGTGTTTTGTGAAGAGCTCTACAGAGCACCCACCTGGAAATCTCCACATCTTCAGCAAGAAACTACAATGTTAATGTTGCATCCTCATCTGAAGAGTTCTGCACAGGGATAAAAGCCCCCACCTGGCCCAGGTCAGCTGACTCAGGCTGCGGGGCTAAAAATTGCTATGTATACATTCAGGCTCACGGGATCCCAGGGCTCAGGCTCCAGCCTTAGCCTGAATGTCTACACAGCAGTTTTTTAGCCCTGAAGCCTGAGCCCCAAACGTCTGAGTCAGCTGACCTGGACGACTTGTGGGGTTTTTATCCTGGAGTAGATGTACCCTGAGTCTCCTTTTGGTCATTAGGCCTTATAAGCTGCTGTTCCCCCTTGATCTTCTATTCTGCTCTTCCTCCATTATATCTGGTTGATTTGCTTGCTAATTTCCAATAGTCCCCCAGGTTTGTGGATATGCTGTGAGTATAGATGTTTTTCTTAAATATGGCTTCTAATAAGAGGAAATCCCCCCCTTCTCCCAGAGTCTGAATGTTTTTTGTTTATCCACCCATATACATATATTCACTGGTGCTGGAACTAGGAGTGCTGGGGGTGGGTAGGGGATGCTGCTGTACCTCCTGGCTTGAAGTAGTAATAACAAACACCAAATACATGGTTTCCATCATCAACACCTCTAGTATTAAAATTGTTCCAGCACCGCTGCATATATTTGATAGTTTCCAGTGCTTAAACTCTAAACAATCTACTGGAGTTTGTGTATCTATGTCTCCAAAACTCTTTGCCTAGTGAACTGCCTCTGTGGTCTCAGATGGGTATGTTGAATGCGATAGTTCTCTGGTGTAGTTGATAAATTTTGTTTTAAGAAAAAGTCTATTCTTAATTCAAAGACTGGGGTCACTGTCCTACAGTGATAGTACCTTATAACTTAGGGCAGCCAGTGAAAAAACATTGTGTAAACTGAAACTGCAGTGGGAACTGAGATAGAATGTAATTACCTAAATGAAGAATTTTACCAGGACACCAGCATTAACATCCTCACGCTTGTAAATGGTGCCATGGGATCTTTACCATAGTTGGTCATAGCCTTGGGAAAGCAGACTTATCTGAAATATAAAAACAGCACAGTGCATCGATGTTGTATTGGTGCACTGGTTCAATAATATTTCAAAGAATAGATTGCTGTCTACTGAATCAAAACAGCGTCCTGCTACCTCCTGAATTTTACTTTGCATTGTGCAAACACTAAAATATATCTGAAGTATTTCCTTAAGGCAGAGAATGCTTAACAAAATTACTACCTTAATCTTTGATATGAGTATGAGTAATTTCTCCCCAAACTTCATCCAAAGGATAACTTTATTTATAAAGTTAATCAATGCTATAATATGTATATACACGTACAGTCTGTAAATACTATAAATATTCAGAAAAATCCCAATCTATGCTAGTTTCTTAAATCAACATGAATAGGTTGATACTATTCTTCACATACACATACTTTGTGGATTCCAGTTATTTTTTACCAAACAGTCTATTACTTCCTATATCTATGGTGATGTCATAAGATGAAATATTTTCTGTACCATATGGATGACACCTAAATCTTTTATCTACCTCTGTTATATCCACCCCCAGTGCAGTCTCATTTCTGATTACTTTTTTGACATCTCTTTATAGATGACCCACTATCAAGCTCAAAATAGTAAAAACCAGAATTTAACATCTTCCACCCCCAATCCTTCTCAAATAAATACCATATAATATCATATGATTTAATATGCTGGAGAAAAGATGCAGAAGCCTTTGCCTAATTCACTGTGGATATTGTAGAGTCCTTACTTTATTTGCTGAACATTTTATTTCTAAATGGCTTTCATGGGCGCCATTTCTCGCTCACCACAGAGTATATAGTACACAGTAGTAGATTATCTAAAAGCACTAGATTATCAATTTACAGATAGCCTTGATTAAGGAATGGGATGTAGCAAAACTGCCCCAGAACAGCCCGGGAAAGAAATTGTGCTAGTCACTGTCAGAGGCACAATTATTTCCTTGTCTCCCTTTCTCCTGGAGGGTAGTAATTTTCAGGGGTGTATTTAACAATACTAGGTGATTAGTTTTTATATAAAACAGAAGTGGGATTTTAAAGTTAATTGTGCTGTGTCCCTTGTAGCTTTCACATTTCCTGCCTTAAGTGCTTAACCTTGTAACTTTAATGTTCTCAAGGTAGTTTTCTTTATGGAATAGGAAAATGTGTGTATGTGTACTTATATAAAAACTTTTATATACGTTTGAATTTAGATTTAGAACCAGTCCTTCAAAGACTCACACACATGCGTACCTTTAAACGTGTGCAAGTTCCATGGATTTCAGTGGGACTGGTCACATACTTAAAGTTAAGCATATGTATAGTACTGGGCCTAAATCATAAACAGTACAATAAAATATATGTGGTATAAAAAGTAGAAGATCTCTGTGGGTTCCGGGCCTTAGATGGTAAACTCCTCAGGGCAAGGATTAAGTCTTTCTCTGTACAACACAGTGCACACCGGAACTCAGCAATAACCCATTCAATTTGATCTTGAGGCTTTAGAGCAAACAGTTTAGAAATCTGTCAATATCCAGCTAGTAAGAAATGTTCAATTAATTGTTAATTCTGTTCTTTACCCTTGTGTGATACTTTTTATTTTATTTTAAACTAAGCATCAATATAAAAATGCCAAAAGTGATTTTATTCATGTCACGCACATTCTCGAAATGACACTGTGGAGGAAAACATCTAGTAATGTGTATTGCTATCATTCTTCTAATAAATCTTAAAATAAAATACTAAACATTATAACAAAAGTTGCAGAATTTAGTCAATAGTTAAAATTTTATTTATAATTTTACAGTACTTTTGGTATAACAGTGCTTCTCCCCCCCCCCCCACACTCATTATACATTGGTATAAATCTTAGCATACAATGGTGCTTTAAAAATAAAAAACCTACTTGACTTTTTGTTTTCCTGTCTTACCTATACAGAGGTGTATCATCACAAATCTATAGAAAGCATGGGATTGAAATAAATAAAATATATGTAATCTACATTCTTCATGTAGACTTCTATGGTGCGATTGTCTTCTGGATTTTAATTTATTTACACTGATTGTGTCCTGAATGTTCATTGGTAGTAAAACAATACTATCTGTATTTCCAGTGTTCGAGCTTCATCCTTCATGAATGAGAAGTTGAATATTGTCGGTCTGCATTTACATAATTTAGTACTCCTAACTGGGCTTACTGATGCATTTCACAGTCATTGATGCAGTACCCTTAGCCAGATACTTTGCTCTGGAATGTGTTTGATAATCTTTTGAGGCAGTGTTTCCTATTGCTTTGCATTTAGAAATCATTCTTGCCATTTCGGGTCTTTGCACTGTATACTGTAAAATTGATGCTGAAAAATGTCATCAAAGTGTAGTGTAGACATACACAAAAACAATCACAAAGAGATTGAGCACTGTTCCAATTATCCCCAGCATGGCTAAAATAGATTCTTCTTTTTCTTCATTCTCCTCTTGCTTTTTTACATCTTCTAGTGTTGTGATGGCAGAGGTCCCCATTTTTTCTGCAGTTCTCTTCATCGATATTCTGACAGCTAGCTAGGAAAAGAAAAAATGATAAGTCTAGCCCTTTTGAACAGATAGTTTTGACATTTTCAAAAAAAAATTGTGCACTACAGCTGTATACTAAAGATCTTTTGATTTCTTAATGCTCTATTTGTTATGTTTGGCTCAGTTTTTGTTTTCTTTGTGTGGCTATATTCATATTTTAAGTAGTAGTTTTGTAGCTGTGGAATTAGGCATGATGTAAAATGGCTCTGGTTTGTTGTTGCAAGCCAATTTAATGTTTTGTCATAAAAGCTGTTTTTAATTTGGCCTTAGCCTATTTACCTTATTCCTTGTGAAATAAAAATTGGACACAAGCAAGTGATGGTCATATAATTGAAAATGACTGAAATAGCATTTGTGATTTCTTAGCTATTGTTGAACATTGAATGTCATGGTACAATAACAACTGAAGATACTCTTATTTGTTTAGTGTTTTGTAATGTAGAAATGTCGTAATATAATTCTGCAGTCTTTATAGCTATGCGTACAACTAGCAGTTGCAGGTAAGGCATTTTTTAATCTACTAGCTTTTGGCCATTGTGCAGCAGTAAATATTTAACAAAAAATGCAGATCTGTGTCTTCAGAGATGATATTCTTATTGTACTATGCCCAGAGACCATAATATTTTACATTATCAAAAATAAGAATTTGAGGATTTCTTATATATGACAACATATATCTTTCCATTTTTTTGTTGCAAAAATAAGGTTGACAGGTAACCCCCACTGTGTAGTTCTGCTTATGTTCTTAATGTATGTGCACACAAGTACCTTCTTCAAGCATTTTTCTAAAAGATTACTTTCCTTTTGGGATTAGGTACCTGGATGCTGTTTATCTGCTATGGTTTAGCATTCCTGATCAGGAATTTCTGCTCTTACTAAAATGTGGATTTAATCTTTCTAGTAGTCCAAATGACCCTTATTTACTTACTTAAGATTCAGAATAACATTTTAGAGTATAATTACATTTACCTCTGGAGGTGTTTTTATTCATTAAAGATGAAACACATTGCTGCTGAGAATCAAATTAAATTATCAGCCCATAACAACATTGCTTAGATAACGGTAAAAAAGAAAATATTCCTTACCCTACATTGCATCAGGAATAAAATGTCATCAGACATGCTTCTTAGTCCTCGATTCAGTGGCACACCAACCTTTTATCTTCATGGAGGGCTGCTCTTTTCATTTAAAAAGAGAGAGATCCTATACGAACATGAACAATTTTTTGATGAAGAAGTTAAGCTGTGGAAGTGATGGTGTTACAAAATCTTCCAAAAATACTGACTGGCTTTATCTTTCTGTAATCCATTGAAGCTAAACATAGTTTCAAACAAACAAACAAAACCCCTTTCAATATTGACACACACTGTACATTATCTTTTTAAATTTCAGTTTTTCCTTAGATGACATATTTTGTTCACAAGCAAGTAATACATGCCATTTGGGTTTAATTAAAAAAAAAATTAGATAAGCTCCTGCTTTTGTTCAGGTGTATGTAGTTTTCTTGACTTTCCCTTCAAAAATGAACCTTTAATCTGCTCTGCTTCTTGCTAGCCCTCTGAAGATGCTTTTTCACATTGACATGCTAGAACTCCAAATTCAGTAAACTGTGTATTCAATTACACTATGTAACTTTAGTCCAGACTTTGAAAAAAGATGAAAAAAATATTTTATTGGCAGTAGTGTTCGAACTGTCACACACCTGCACTCAAAGCCTCTGAAAATAATTCCAAGATATTCTTCAGAACGTTGCATAACTTAACAGCCAGTAAAATCTGAGAAGTGGAAAGACACTGGCTTTGGTTGCATATTGTAGTGAGCTGTGACATTGATTAAACATGCACTTGGCACTTGCTGAATAAAGAAGGAACTACAAACCACCCTTGCAGACAGTGAGTTGCATAACAATGTGATGTCTCTTCTGTTTCATTGTCAGGCCAGGCACATTTTAATCCTGTAACAGTGAAAGTGTGCTGCTGTATAGAGGGGAGCAGAGTTAACTGTACTTCAGGATTTTCTGATGAAGTGCTGCACGCCATAGTGACATTAAGGCATTCAAGCTGAAACAGTGTTTCTGCCTTTTGTGTTTTTATGCTTTGTTAGACAGGCTATTGTTTCAAACAGTAATTACTACTTTTAATGCTCTCCCCTTTTTATTCCCCACCCAAAGAATGCAGTCACAATGTGTATGTCATCAAGACTGTTTAGTGGGAAAATGTTCCTGTTCTACTTTTATGGGCAGCAATAATTAGAATCCCTGTGTATGAATTAGACATGTATTAATAAGACTGGGAATTTTTTAGCTTGGAAAAGAGATAACTAAGGGGGATATGATAGAGGTCTTTAAAATCATGACTGGTGTGGAGAAAGTAAATAAGGAAGTGTTATTTAAGAACTAGGGATCACCAAATGAAATTAATAGGCAGCAGGTTTAAAACAAACAAAAGGAAGTATTTATTCACACAATGCACAGTCAATCTGTGGAACTCTTTGGCAGAGGATGTTGTGAAGGCCAAGACTATAACACGATTCAAAAAAGAACTAGATAAATTCATAGAGGATAGGTCCATCAATGGCTATTAGCCAGGATGGGCAGGGCTGGTGTCCCTACTCCTCCTCCCGGTCCAGGGACAGCGGCAGGTCGTATGTCAGCCTGGCCTCCCTTCGTAGTTGTCCATCAATGGACCAGGCCGAACAGCCGGCGCCACAGCAGGTGCAGTGGCACCGGGCCCCGTGGCCCCTGGTGAGGGCTTGCTTGGTGGCCGGAGCCTCAGAAGGACCATCGACCTCCCTCTCCAGACCTCCGAGGAAGGAGTCGGTGGGACGTACATCCTCGGCACCGTGCCCGGAGACCGACCAGGTGGTGGACCCTCCGGTGCCGGTGGACACACACAGACTGCGCCGGCCTCCTCACCCTCCCTGGATGACTCGATTACGGCCCCTCCTCCCTCTGTCCTGCAGAAGGACTTTAGGGCCCACCAAGAGCTCTTAAAAAGGCACGTGGCATCAAGCCTCCACCTCCAAGCAGAGGAGAGGGATGGGCCCTCAGACTTCCTGTTTAATGTATTGTCCTCCTTGGCACCGGGCAGGGTGGCCTTGCCTCTCCACGAAGGGGTGGCAAAAATTTCAAATGCCCTGTGTCAAACCCCGGCCTCACTGGCCCCCATCTCTAAGAGAGCGGAACGCAAGTATTTTGTACCCGCCAAAGGGCATGAATACTTATACACCACCCTGCTCCTAACTCCCTGGTGGTCGAGTCGGTCAACCACAGGGAACGGCAGGGCCAACCAGCCCCTACCCTGAAAAATAAAGATTCAAGGAGGCTGGACTCATTTGGAAGAAAAATGTATTAGTCATCGAGCTTCCAGTTATGGGTGGCAAACCACCAGGCTCTCCTGGGCCGGCATGAGTTCAATCTGTGGGGCTCCCTGCCCAAGTTCGCGGACTCCCTCCAGGAGCGCGACAGGAAGGAGTTCAAAGCGCTGGTGGAGGAGGGGACAACAGCTACCAGGGCAACCCTGCTGCCAGCTTCGGATGCAGCAGACACGGCCGCGCAGTCCATGGCCTCTGGTGTCCATGAGAAGGGCGTCATGGCTCCTGCTCTCTGGGCTGTCCAGCGAGGTGCAGACCTCCCTGCAGGACCTCCCATTTGACGGCAAAGCTCCATTTGTGGAACAAATGGATACAAAGCTGCATGGCCTGAAAGACTCTCGCACGACTCTCCAGACTCTGGGTTTCTATGTTCTGGCTCCGGCTAAACCTAAATTCAAGCCGCAGCAGACTCCCGCTCAGGCCACCCAGTCAAAATACAAGACCACTTATAAGAAGTCGTGGGACTATAAGAGGCGCCCACAGAGGCAGTCTCGGCCTAACCCCCAGCCTGGGTCCTCCAAGGGCAAGCAAGTGGGAAAAGGCGGTTTTGACGGGACGCCCGGGGGGAACCCTGCCAGTTCTCATCAGGGATCCACCCTCAATAAAGCTTCCTTTCTCCAATCAGTTGTGTGCTTTCCTCCTAGAGTGGTCGTGGCTGACCTCGGACCGATGGGTCCGCAACACCATCTCCCGGGGCTATACCCTCCAGTTTACTTTCTCCCTGCCCAACCACCCCCTGCCCCCGTCCCTCCTGGGGGACTCCTTGCACGAGGCTCTGCTTGAGCAGGAGGTGGGGTGGCTCCTGGGCCTAGGAGCGGTGGAAGCGGTACCGGGGGAGTTCAAAGGCAAGGGGTACCATTCCCGCTATTTCCTTATCCTGAAGGCCAAAGGGGGGCTCAGGCCCATCTTGGACCTGCGAGGGCTGAACCAGTACATGGTGAAGCTCAAGTTCCGCATGGTCTCCCTGGCCTCCATCATCCCCTCCCTAGATCCCGGGGACTGGTACGCTGCCCTAGATCTGCAGGACGCGTACTTCCACATTCATATATTCGAGGGGCACAGATGCTTTCTCCGTTTCATGGTGGGGCAGGAACACTACCAATTTACAGTCCTCCCATTTGGCCTGTCCACTGCCCCCAGGGTATTCACAAAATGTATGTCGGTGGTGGCAGCCTACCTCAGGTGCCGGGGGGTCCAGATCTTCCCCTATCTGGACAACTGGTTGGTCGAGGGCAGCTCCCGGTCACAGGTGCGGGGTCACATGGCGCTCCTGTCCACGTGCACCACTTTGGGCCTGTTGGTAAACAACACAAAGTCCACGTTAGTCCCGGTACAACGCATAGAGTTTATCGGGGTGTTCCTGGACGCCTCATTGGCCAGAGCCTCCCTCCCACTGGACAGGTTCGAGACCATGAAGGGGCTCATTGACACGGTCACAAGGTTTCCGGTGACAACAGCCAGAGCGCACGTATGTGGTCCGTCACGCCAGACTCAGGATGAGGCCCCTCCAGCTCTGGTTGGCCTCGGAGTTCTCCCAGGCCAGGGACAGGATGAACAAAGTCCTCACAGTGCCCGAGCCAGTGATTACTTCCCTCTAGTGGTGGTCCTCCCCGAGAAACATGCTCCAAGGGGTCCTGTTCAGGGGCAGGACCCCGTCGCTAGAACTGGTGTCCGACGTGTCGGACCTGGGATGGGGGGCCCATGTGGGGAATGTTCAGCCCCAAGGTCTGTGTTCGGCTCAGGATCTGACCCGCCACATAAATGTCAAGGAGCTCAGGGCGGTATGGCTGGCGTGCATGGCCTTCGGGTGGTCAGGGTCCTCATGGACAACACGGCCTCGATGTTCTACATCAACAGGCAAGACGGGGCCCGATCCTCTGCCCTCTGCCGCGAAGCCCTCAGGCTGTGGGACTTTTGTATAGCCCATGACATCTGCCTACAGGCCTTCCATCTGCCGGGCGCCCGGAACGCGCGGGCGGATCGCTTGAGCAGGGACTTCTCCTCTCAGCACGAGTGGTCTCTCCACCCAGAGGTGGTGCACAGACTTTTCCAAGTGTGGGGAACTCCCCAGGTGGACCTGTTCACGACTTGGCAGAACCGTCGCTGTCCCCAGTTCTGCTCCGGGGGGGCTGGGCCGGGCCTTCCTCCTATCCTGGTCAAGCCAGTTTCTCCATGCCTTTCCCCCATTCCCGCTGATCAGCAAGGTCCTGGAAAAGATAGACGTACAAGGCCCAGGTCCTTCTGATTGCCCTGGCCTGGTCCAGGCAGCATCCCACCATTAAAAAAAAAAAAAAAAAAAAAAATGATCTTCAGCAGCCTTAATTACATCATAAAGGCACACGCAAATTACAATGATTCTTTTTCTTCTGTGACACACCTTAAAGCCTCCATGGGGCCCCCACCAGTCAAAGATCAACTGAATGGTACTCGTTCTTTCCAGTTTGTCGCCTTCAATATCCACCTGCCAGTAATATAGATCTTTTTGTTACTCACTTCGGACCGCCTATTCCCTTTTGCAGTATGGATCAAATCAAGCCTAACTCTTCAAAGGCTGTCTTCAGGGAGAAGTTCCTGGCAGGCCTAGATACTTTGCGCTCATATACCTGCATGTCTTATGTAAAAATACAACTAAGCTGCTGGGGCAACTTCTTTCCTTCCACAGAAGACTGAGAAGTATTACATATAAGCTTTGAGGAAAAACATGTCAGATGAGGTTCTACAGCTTGATGTGCAGAAACTAATACATCATACATGAACTGCACCTGACTTTCATTTGATTCTTCCAGCCAGTTTCTCATTAAGAAGTCAGAGATGCAGGCTGGTGTCCTCAAAATGGATTTGGCTCTAGCTCATTGTTCCAGGAAATCCTTTCTTATAAAGACTAATGCTATCCTCAGGGAAGCCCCTTTGGGTATGTTTACACAGTAAAGAAAAACCCACAGCTGTCCTGTGCCTGCCAACTTGGGCTCCTAGAGCTCAGGCTGCAGGGCTGTTTCATTGCTGTGTAGACTTCTGGGCTCCCATTGGAGCCCGAGATCTGGGACCCTCCCACCCCGCAGGGTCCTAGAACCCGGATACCAGTCCAAGCCTGGAAGTTTACACAGCACTGAAACAGTCCGCAGCCCGAACCTTGGAAGCCTGAGTCAGCTGGTGTGGGCCACTCTTGGGTTTTTCTTTGCTGTGTATACATACACTGATCTCAGGGTATAGATAACTTTTTTAAGAGATCCCTGGTACCAGTTGCTAAAGTAAGGTGCGGTACAGAGGAGCACAGTTGCTCCTCCACTGCTGAAGACAGAGAAAAGAAAGCACATGCTTCCCATTCTGTTGCATGGCTTTCCCTTCTCCTTGGCTAGTGAGGTAAGGGGAATCTGAAGTGACAGAAGGAGCTTTGTACCTAGCTGAGGTTTACTATGCATAATACACGAGCTCTGTTGCTCTGAATTTTTAGTGAAGAACCTGTGAGTGGTATAGATTATCCAAGTCATGATATAAACTGGTCTAAATTTGTTCATTTCTTTAAAGGCTGTTCTTTATATCAATGGAGTTTGCTTTTATTCTGAAGTATCCTCAAGCAAAGTTGAAAGCTCTAGTGTGGGATTTGCATGACTTCTATCTTTTGAAATAGAGATGTCTTATTTACTAGTGATTTTTTTGTTTGTTTGTTACATCAAAATAAAATTAGGGTAAGATCCACCTGCCTTTCAAGTACTATAGAGAATGGAAACTAATTTATTCCAATTTAAAATTAGTTGTTTGTTTGAAGTTTCAATGCATTCTTTTTGCAAGCTATTTCAAATTTGCTGCATTACCAGTTAAATCCCAAGCTTAATTTTAGATCATGTTCCTGAATTTTAGATCTCACTAATAAAAACAAATTTATTCCCAATGTATTATGGTAAGGTGATCATTCTTGAAAATTAAAGAATTTTGCTCTATCTTAGTCTGCCATCTGAAGGTGTATATTTTGGAGCATTTTTGATGGTTATTTTACAATATGCATTTTTATTGTTTCCAAATTGTAACTGCAGTTTCCTTCTGCAGTATGAACTATTTTTAGAATATTGCTGATGCTCTTTGCAGAAAGATTAGTTGAACAATCTAGCAATAGGCAGTAGAATGTAAATATGTTCTTTTGATTAAATTTATTATAGCATGAATGTACATAAGGATAAATGGCATAAAATTAAAGCTAGAACTTTTATCGTGAGTATTTATTACCCTAACCCTGTTGGAAATTAGATATATGGAATAATAAGGAAAAGATTTCTGGGGATAGCTTCCTTAAGCAGTTTGTTGGCTGACCAGTAACGTCTTAAACTATATAGGGTTTAGACCAGAACAATGACCAACTTCGATACATTAGACAGTTTTAATATCTAGATCTTAGTGATCACAGCATTAAAGCTGAGGAGATTATGTTCTGTGCATGGGCTGGAGGAGGAGTTGACATTCAGGAGAGTTGTGTGCCTGAGCCCTGCTGCGCACCCTTCCCACCCCTGAATGTTCCTCCTCTGTTAAAGATTAATACAAATATATTGCACATACGTTTTATACTAGTAGATTTCGATGCAAGTTTATGGTTGCTTTCTTGATTGCAGTAGAAATATCATTTGAGTATGGTCTTATGCTTCAATTACTTTTTGTAATAACTGCTCGATAAACCATTTAAAATATTTTTCATTATCTGATATTAGCATCCGTTTGAGATTTTCTTAGATATAGTCGGGGCCTCGTGTACTCAGTACAGTGGGATCAAATTCTGCAGCAGTGTTCATTTATTGTATCAGTATGAAATACCCTTCATTCCAATCCCTTCCACACCCAAATGCACAGAATTGATGTAGAATTCATCAATAATTTATATTCATTAATGAATATTACTGATGGATTTTTACCTGTATTATCTAGATGTCCGGTCTGTATGTTCTTCAGCAGTTATGAATGTATCTGGGCAGTCCAGCTCAGAATACCTTTCCCCTGCCTGCTATGTGCCAGGGAAGTAGTAGAGAGAGTGTAATGAGCTTCTCAGCTCCCCAAGCCTCACTTACTACTGTGTTCTCTAGGCAGCCTAGTTGGTCCACCTGCATTTTTGGTTCCCTTACCCCGTCGTGCTTGGTTTTTTATAGAACAGTGAAGGGCATCAGTTTACACTCGGTTAACATTTTCAAGGTTATCTTTACAAGCATAAAAACAAAAGATTTTAATTGTTTCCTAAACAAAAGCCAAGATTACTTTTCCAGACTTCCCTGAAAAATCCTACCATAGGCTGTGATGTGACATGGGATTAGTTTGACTTTTGGGAAAGTTAGGCAGGTGTTGGAAATTGGGATTTATTATAAGATATTAACTTTAATCTAAGGTACTGATAATGTTGATATATTGTCCATTACTGAAATTTAAAATGCTCAAAATAAGAGCCTCAGATTTATACACTTAAAAATGCATGACTATCCCTTGTTATCGGAAGAAGAGTACTCTGGTAGTTTTCTAAGCCCAAGCCTTGTGTCACTGAAAGCATGAGTTCCTACTTATACCACATAATAGAAAATTAATGTTGCAAGTGTATTGTAGTCTACATTTTTGATATACCACAACTTAAGATGTTTGGAGCCTTCAGACATCAAATACAAAAGCTGATTATCTATTTTTCATAAATGTCCTTGTTTTCATTTAAGCGTCTACTCTAACCCCTTAAAATTCTAATATACCGCTACAGGTAGCTTTTGGTGCCTTTTTATTAATCCAACACCATATAGATTTAAACTGAATAAACCCTATATTTTTGTAAATATATTTTCTAAAACCTAAGAATGTAATAGCAGCAGCCTTTTGTCAAGTACTCAAGAGGCCATTTGAGAGCCATTTATTCTAATTCTGAGCACAACAGTCTTTTCTGATGTATTTTATTTTAATATTCAAAACGGTACAGCGAGAGCACTCATGTTCATTCTTATAAGGAAAAACTGAAAAATCAGGCTAACTATAAAGACTAAGGTATGCCAGCATTTTATATCACTTTTGCTTAAGGCTAAATGTTTTTCCTACAGGCTTTTGAATGTAAAGTGTTCTTTGGGTGAACATTGTCCTCCAAACTTAACAGAATTTAGAGTGTTAATTAGACATATTATAAAGGAGGCTTGCCTCAGGTTGTTTCTGAAATAGAAAATCAAAAATCTGTAGAGCATGAAGTATTTGGAACTGACACTATAGCCTGCAGCATGGACTGTATTCATAGATCATATGTTTGGAAAGGTGCAGTAAAGAAGCTGGCCTGGGGAAAGCCTGCAGCTCTAAATTATTTAGAAACAGTGGGAACAAAAGCTCGGCCCTTTAGGAAACTCTCTAAGCCATTAAATGTTTGGCTGTGTCTATGGCAACAAGAACGGGTTTAAAGATTTTAATTAGAAACAGATAAAACTGTAATATTTTGTTCTGTTTTTCTCCTTGTAACAGTGCTGCGCTTAGCTATTCTAAAATTCTTCAGAGTGCTAATGAGATTCTTGAAATTGTTCTGAACTTTAGTACCCTTAGGGTTTCAGGCTTGTGAACAGTATTATGCCATGGCATCAGAATTAGAAGTCCTCAATAATTACTAAGGTTATTACATATTCTATAGATACCAAAAAATGCTATAAAAATTGATTTTGAGAGAGCTTTTAAGATCTATTTTACAATGATCTGGTGGTAAAACCACTAGGAAGTATGTTCCTATTGCAGTAGTGATATGGTAAACATTGAACTTGAGCTGTTTAATAAGCAAAAGGATAGTGAGGATATATTACATTTTAATGCTTGAAGTTTTACTGTCTCATTGATGAAACCTGCACAGTGCCTTTTTTCCCCTGAAATAAATACTTTTGTATTAACAAAAATTAATATCCTTACATCTTTAAACTAATTCTTGACATACAGTTGTTGAGCTGGAATTGCTGCAGTAAATCTTGAGAAAGTGTGTGTGGCTGTATTGGTTTTTCTGAGGTCAATTGAAGATTGTTTTACGGTAGCCTCAAAAGGCCCTAGTCAGGATGGGGGTGGAGGGCTATTGTGCTAGCTGTTGTACATACACAAACAAAAACATAGTCCTTCCCAGAATTTAAGACAAGATGTAAAAAAAAGTTAGTGAACAACTTGATGAAATTACTGAGCAATGGGTGCACAACTAGTTGAAAGACTGTACTCAGAGTAGTTATCAATAGTTTTCTGTCAGACTGGAAGGATGTATCTGGAGGGGTCACACAGATTTGTCCTGGATCCAGTACTATTCAATATTTTCATTAATAACTTTTCAAATATATTGATTTCAATTACAACACAGAATACAAAGTGTACAGTGCTCACTTTATATTTATTTTTTATTATAAATACTTGCACTGTAAAAATAAAAGAAATAGTATTTTTCAGTTCACTTAATACAAGTACTGTAGTGCAATCTTTTATCATGAAAGTTGAACTTACAGATGTAGAATTATGCACAAAAAATAACTGCATTCAAAAATAAAACAATGTAAAACTTTAGAGCCTACAAATCCACTCAGTCCTACTTCTTGTTCAGCCAATTGCTCAGACAAACAAGTTTGTTTACATGTGCAGGAGACAATGCTGCCCGCTTCTTGTTTACAATTTCACCTGAAAGTGAGAACAGGTGCTCACATGGCACTGTTGAAGCCGGTGTTGCAAGATATTTACGTGCCAGCTGCGCTAACAATTCATATGTTCCTTTATGCTTCAACCATCATTCCAGAGAACATGCGTCCATGCTGCTGATGGGTTCTACTCATTAACGATCCAAAGCAGCGCACACTGACGCATGTTCATTTTCATCATCTGAGTCAGATGCCACCAGCAGAAGGTTGATTTTCTATTTTTCGGCATCGGCGTGTTGCTCTTTTAAGACTTCTGAAAGCATGCTCCACACCTCATCCCTCTCAGATTTTGAATGGCACTTCATAGTCTTAAACCTTGGGTCAAGTGCTGTAGCTATCTTTAGAAATCTCACATTGGTACCTTCTTTGCATTTTGTCAAATCTGCAGTGAAAGTGTTCTGTAAACGAACAACATGCTGGGTCATCATCTGAGACTGCTATAACATGAAATATATGGCAGAATGCAGGTAAAACACAGAGCAGGATACATACAATTCTCCCCCAAAGAGTTCAGTCACATTTAATTAACGCATTTTTTTTTTTAACAAGCGTCATCAGCATGGAAGCATGTCCTCCGAAATGGTGGCCAAAGCATGAAGGGGCATACGAATGTTTAACATATCTGGCATGTAAATACCTTGCAATTCTGGCTACAAAAGTGCCATGCGAACGCCTGTTCTCACTTTCAGGTGACATTGTAAATAAGAAGTGGGCAGCATTATCTCCTGTAAATGTAAACAAAGTTGTTTGTCTGAGCAATTGGCTGAAGTAGGACTGAGTGGACTTGTAGGCTCTAAAGTTTTACATTGTTTTGTTTTTGAGTGCAGTTATGTAACAAAAAAGATCTACATTTGTAAGTTGCCCTGTCACGATAAAGATTGCACTGCAGTACTTGTGTGAGGTGAATTGAAATACTATTTTTTGTTTATAATTTTTACAGTGCAAATATTTGTAATAAAAATAATATAAAGTCAGCACTGCACACTTTGTATTCTGTTATTGAAATCAATATATTTGAAAATTTAGAAAAACATCCAAATATTTAATACATTTCAATTGGTATTCTATTGTTTAACAGTACGATTAAAACTGTGATTAATCGCAATTAATTTTTTTGAGTTAATCACATGATTTAACTGCGAGTAATTGACAGCCCTAGCTATTTTATAAATAAATGATATGCACTCACCTGAAATACTGTTTAGTTCTGGTTACCCAATCTAAAGGTAAAACTTCACCCCCCAGAAAACAAAGGGGTTCAGAGATAGTCAATGAGAATGAGTTAGGGGCATGGGAAAAATCTCCTATCAAAAGACTGGAGCTGCTTACTTGAAAATTGATGAATAAGAGACGATGTGATAAAAATATACAGTCTGATTAATGGTGTAGAGAAGGTAGATTGGGAACTTCTTTTCACCCTTTGTTGTTATACAAAAGCGAGGAGAATTAAAATTGAGATGTGGCAAATTTAAAACTGATAAAAGGAAATGTTTTTTCACATAATGCACAATTAGCCTGTGAAATTCATTGCCACAAGATATCATTGGGGTCAAGAGATTAGCAGGATTCAGAAAAAGATTGGACACTTATGGATAATAAGAAAACCCGGAGTTGATATAAAAGATTTTTTTTAAACAAAGTTTCAGAAGGTATTTAAAT
Source organism: Platysternon megacephalum (assembly GCA_003942145.1). NCBI lineage: Eukaryota > Metazoa > Chordata > Testudines > Platysternidae > Platysternon > Platysternon megacephalum. Next base: position 6,591,828 of record QXTE01000055.1, on the reverse strand, counting down.
GTCATGAGTTAGTACATAAGCCAGTTTAATTTTCGGGGAATTGTGGGCCATTTACTCCATAAATGCCTCCTGCAGGATTTCTTGAATCTTCCTCTGAAGTAGCTGTTATTAGCCACTGCCATCGACAAGATACTGGACTAGTTGGAGGTGTGGGTCTGATTTAGTATGGCAGGTCTCCCTATATCAGTACAGCTGCCTCCATACTAGTGTGTTACACTGATTTAACTATGTCATGTTAAAAATCTAGTTAAATTGGTACAAAAATGGTATGTAGACAGACTTTTTGTGAAGGAGCATAGTGAACATTGCAAGGGCTCTGCAAGAAACCCTTGGCTTACTGCATGTGTCATAATGTAACAGCTGCACAGCTTCTAAAGCTCGCAGGAGAGAGGCTCCCTTCGGTGTACCTCAAGGTTTGCAAGATAGAGCTTTCCTTGGGGTCTTGCAACATAGTTTCAGATTTAATGTTCCATTCTTTCTCTTTACATTTTCTTCTTAACTTGTTTTTAGGTGTGAATATTTTGGAATTGGTATTACTGCCGCATATTTGTTGTTTCTGTCTTTTAAATTATGTTTGCATGTGCTCTCTATGTGCAGTATTTTAAAAATACATTACCACTGAAAAGTAAAATATAAGTCCTGTATTATCATCCTTATCCAATTAAGCATGCCCTCAGAATGTTAAATGATTTGGAAAAATAATTTAGTGCTGCTCAATATTATCTAGTTAGTGGGCCATTAGGCCTGTCTGTTCTTGGTTTGAGTATCTTAGAATATTAAAGGAAATCAAAAGAATCATTAGATTATTGAGCTTAGATCGTATTATTCCTTTATATCATTTAAAGTGATGTTTTTATTCTGAGAAACTGCTTGCCATTAATATATTTTTCACAGGTCTTTGAATTTAGGTTACTATCATATATGCGTTGTTTTGGATCTACTTAGAAAATAAGATGATGTTGGTAATGCAAATTAGGTGTGTTGCAAGTCCATACATGAGTTCTAAATTATGCAGACTATCCAATTTTTTAACCAACTCTTGGTATCCAGGGACTGTTAACCAGGATCCAAATTTTTAAAAGTGACTTGTGATTTTGGGTGCATTAATTTTTGGTTGTTCTGCTTTAGACCACTTTAAAAGGGCCTAATTTTCAGTGTGGATGCTTATTTTGCTTTCTGAAAATCAAGCCTTGGTCTCAAAATGGGCCCCCAGAATTGGAGAGAGAGACAGTCACTAGTCAGTTCTGAAACTCGTGGTCTATAAAGAGTCTCTGCTGACAGGAATCTTGCTATCAATTTTTTTTAATTGCTAATATTGCAGCAATGGAATAAAAACACTTTGAATAGTGTTGATTCAAGATAAAAGCAAGTTTATATTGTACAGATGTGAAAAAAGACTTTGAGACGTTATGCCACTGCAGTTATGGTAACCGTTTCCAAGAATGACGGTATATTTATCTACCAGCTATGCCTTTCATTCTCAGCAGATGTGACGTCAGTTGTTTGTTATATATTATTAAGGATTATACGTTTTTTCTCTTTCTAAAATGTGACACACTTTAGAGAGCGGCAAATGTCAGTAAAAGTAATAATCATGCTGTTTATATAAATTAATAACACACGTTGCATGAAGGCTTGGACTTATTGCAGTAGTGTTAAAACAACTGGAGACCGCTCACTGGTGCAGATATTTGTAATTATTTAATTTCAGGTTTTGACTACCTGTTTAATAACCAACAATTCTGGATAATGAATAACATTAGTATCAGTCCCTATTAAGCTAGATACTTTCAGTATGCCGTTTTCATTTTCTTAAAAGGAATGCTTTGTGTTTGTTTAATTTGCATGTGTGTACATGCACCTATCCATGTGCTTGAGGTGCCCTTAACATACCTTAAAATATTCACGTCAGAAAGAGTGCTCCAACATAATTGAACAGGAGTACTTGTGGCACCTTAGAGACTAACAAATTTATTGTAGCATAAGCTTTCATGGGCTACAGCTCACTTCATCGGATGCATGCAGTGGAAAATACAGAAGGAAGATATATATATACATAATTGAGAGGCAGTATTATCACTCAAGTTGTAGTACTCATTTGTATGAAATATGCAAACACATTTGTTTCTGTTTGGCCCTTCATAGAGAAACTTATCTTTCATCATCATAGACCACTTTTCAGGTGGGTTTCAAAATTAAGTCTCAGAACATGCATCGGCCTGTGAACTTGTGCTGTTTTTACCTCAATAGTAAAACATTTTTAGTGCCTCCTGTGGTGAAACAAGGAAAAGTTTGGAAGTTCAGGGTGTGCTCTCCAGTAACACAGTTGATGACTCATTCCACTTATCATAGCATTTACAATTATTACCACAATTTTTTAATCCACGATCCTGTAGTCATTTCTCTGAACACTTCTGTGTGCATCAAGACTGCTGGCTTTTTCTGAGTGTTGCTCTTAGATTTGTGCATTTTAAATGATATATATTTTGTTGTCCCTTTGTACTTAAGAATGATGGTAAAATAAAGGTCCCTAAATAAAGAATAGTCATAATATGTCCAACTGTATATGTTTTTAATGGGAATCTGTTGTCATGTATGTGTGTGTATATTTATGGTGTAAATAAAGGAATGGTGTAGAAAATGTTTTCTGGTAATTTTATCCCTGTTCCCCATTCTTCCATATTATTAAATTTTAAAAACATATTATATACGGATATCCACAGAATTTCATACTTGGAAGTCATGCAGTAGCTACAGAATTTGTGAAAAAGCAAAAGTCTGTTGGTCACATTTTACCTTGCAGCCTGTGAAACTTGCATTTTAAGGGGCAACTCCTGGCTCTCATTAAGTCAATGGCAAAACTCCCATTGACTTTAATAGGGTGAGGATTTCATCCTAAGTGTTCAGTGAGCTAACAAAATTGAAAGTAAATCACTTCTGACAATGGGATAACATATTTTGCTATTAAAATCCAGAGGCTACATGGATGTAGCTGATTTTTAACAGAATTATTTAGGGTCCTGTTCTGCAAAGCACTTGATCACGTTCTTAAGGTTAAGCATGCTTTGCTGAACTTTAAACCTAACTTAAATTTTTGTTGTTGCTGGATACAAGCCTTAATGCATAATCTGATTGTTTTCATTTGTGATGCAAGATGCTTATAGGTAGGTAAAATAACCTAAGGCTTTCTAATAGTTACTTCCTACTGGATGAACGTAATTGGATTATTTGTATTCATTAATGTGAATTCAGTATGTGATACCATTGAAGTCCACGGGGTGGGCAAGAAAATTTGAAGTATGTTTCCTGGGGCCAAATAGAGATGTTCTGTAATGGTTATGGATGGAGCTATACTAACAGAATGAGAGAGCAAAAACAACGAGTAGCCCTTGTGGCACCTTAGAGACTAACAAATGTATTTGGGCATAAGCTTTTGTGGGCTAAAACCCACTTCATCAGATGCACGGAGTGGAAAATACAGTAGGCAGGTATAAATACACAGCACATGAAAAGATGGGAGTTGCCTTACTAAGTGGGGGGGTCAGTGCTAACGAGCCAATTCAGTTAAGGTGGAAGTGGCCTATTCTCAACAGTTGACAAGAAGGGGTGAATACCAAGGAAGGAAAAATCTCTTTGGTAGTGCTAATGAGGCCAATGTAATCAAAGTGGCCCATTTCAAACAGTTGACAAGAAGGTGTAAGTATCAACAGAGGGAAACTAGTTTTTCTAGTGACAAAATGAGATGGGTTTGCCTAATTTTCTGTCCTATATAGCAGCTGACTTAGGTATAAAGCCAGTGCAAATATTTGAACTAATTTTTCTGAGAGATGTAACATTGAACCTGAGCTTTTGGCACAAAACTATATTTATTTTTAACTAGCTCACTTGATAAATAGATACTTGTATATTCAGGGTTATGACCTGTACAAGATAATAAACTCTGGATAAAAACAAGACAAACACTCCCATCAACAAAACCAATTAGGATACTTACTCCAGACTAGCTCTCTGTTCTAAAGAAAAATATAGCAACATATGAGGTAAAATAAACCATTTGTCATACCCTACACAATCTTCCATGATCAAAACTAAGACTAGATTATTAAAATATTAAGATTAATACTAAACTTAATGAACCTAACTTGGAATAGCACTTATTTCATAGAGGAAACCACCAAGCAACATAGTAATCATTTAAGTCTTTTTTAAATGGAAAGTGCTATCCTGTGAAAGATGGTACGGCACAATGATCTACACAGAGCAATCACCCAGAAGTTAAACCTCCTATCCATGACAGCCATGCAGCAGAGAAGAAAACAAGCAGGCATTCAAAGGACTTAGAGTGATAATTATAGTTTCTTTTGGCTTTTTGAAAATTTAAAGTCCGTATTAGAAAATATAGTATAGTCTGGAAACAAAGTAGTTTGGTTATGTGAGAGATCATATCTCTCTGTTAAACTGCCACAGTTGAAATCGGCTCCCTCCATGTAAATAAAAGGAAGCTGCTAGCTGGGCATTGTATGAGGAGTCCTTGGTTTTGGAACTCCCTCTTTTAGTCCAAGAGAGCCTGGATTTTTTAATCATCCGGGTGTTTTTCTCTTTTCTCAGCAGCCTGGAATGCCTCACAATGGTTTGCTGTTGTAGCTCCCAACCTGCACTCCTTACAAATAGCCAGACAGCATGCAGGTTACACCCTTGAGTGTCTTTATATAGCCACAGCCCTGGTCCGGCCACTCTGACCCCCACCATCCTTGGTTACTTCCAGCAGTCTGGATTATTACTTGCAGAGTAACCCCAATACACTTCCAGTCCCAGATTTCCCCCCAAAAATGTGTATTCTGTGCTGTCCAGCCCTTTCCTGGACAGTCCAGCTATATTAGGGGGAGGGATAGCTCAGTGGTTTGAGCATTGGCTTGTTAAACCCAGGGCTGTGAGTTCAGTCCTTAAGGGGGCCATTTAGGGATTTGGGGCAAAAATCTGTCTGGGGATTGGTCCTGCTTTGAGCAGGGGATTGGACTAGATGACCTCCTGAGGTCCCTTCCAACCCTGATATTCTATGATTAGTCTATTTCCCCTCTAAGGGGATTGACATACAATAGACTGCCTTAAATGCAGTTACCCAAATAATTCACAACACTGGATTTGTTTTAATTAAAAAATAAAACAAGTTTATTTAACTACAAGGAGATAGGTTTAAGTGAGTACAAATATAAGGCATTAAAGTCAGAAATGGTCTCAAGAAAAATAAAGACAAAACACATTCTAAACTTAACAAACTAGACTTGGTTCAAGGTGAAATTCTTACCACATGCTCCCAGCAACAGAGCTGACCACATTTCAGGTCAGGATCTACTCCTAAAGTCTGTTTATTTCGTCGTCTTGTGGAAGAGAGAAATGGCTGGGGGAGAGAACTTGGGTTGCTTTTGCCCCTTACTTTTATAGTTCAGTCACCCCTTGAACTGCAGTTTCTTGAGCCTTACCCCAAGAAGTAAGGGTGGAGACATAGAATCATAGGAGTGGAGGGGACCTCGAGCGGTCATCTAGTCCAGTTCCCTACACTCATGGAAGCGTTAAGTATTATCTGGACCATTCCTGACAGGTGTTTGTCTAACCTGCTTTTAAAAGTCTCCAATGATGGAGATTCCAGAACCTCCCTAGGCAGTTTATTCCAGTGCTTAACCACCCTGACAGGAAGTTTTTCCTAATGTCCAACCCAAATCTCCCTTGCTGCAATTTAAGCCTATTGCTTCTTGTCCTATCCTCTGAGGTTAAGAAGAACAATTCTTCTCCCTCTTCCTTATAACAACCTTTTATGTACTTGAAAACTGTTATCATGTCCCCTCTGTCTTCTCTTTTCCAGACTAAACAAACCCAATTTTTTTCAATTTTCCCTCATAGGTCATGTTTTTTAGACCTTTAATCATTTTTTTTGCTCTTCTCTGGACTTTCTCCAATTTGTCCACATCTTTTCTGAAATGTGGCGCCCAGAACTGGACACGCTACTCCAGTTGAGGCCTAATCAGTGCGGAGGAGAGTGGAAGAATTACTTGTCTTGCTTACAACATCCTGCTTATACATCCCAGAATGATGTTCGCTTTTTTTTTTATTTTATTTTTTGTTTTGCAACAGTGTTACACTGTTGATTCATATTTAGCTTGTGGTCCACTATGACCCCCAGATCCCTTTCTGCAGTACTCCTTCCTAAGCAGTCATTTCCCATTTTGTATGTGTGCAACTGATTGTTCCTTCCTAAGTGGAGTACTTTGCATTTGTCCTTATTGAATGTCATCCTATTTACTTCAAACCATTTCTCCAGTTTGTCCAGATGATTTTGAATTTTAATCCTATCCTCCAAAGCACTTGCAACCCCTCCCAGCTTGGTATCGTCCACAGACTTTATAAGTGTACTCTTTATGCCAGTGGTCCCCAACCTTTTTCTTCTGGCGGGCGCCAAAAAAAAAAAAAAAAAAAAAAAAGTGCTGCCGGGGGGCCCCAACCCCCCCCCCCCCCCCCAAAAAACCGAGTGCTGCCTGCGGAGCAAAACAAACAACAACAAAAAAAAACCCCGAGCACTGCGGCCGGGCGCCAAGTGCTGCCGGCGGAGCCAAAAAACAACAACACCCCGAGCGCTGCCGGCGGAGCAAAAAAAAACAAACCAAAAACCCGAGGGCTATGCGGGCGCACTTACACCCCCCGGCGGGCGCAGTGGCGCCCGCAGGCACCGCGTTGGGGACCCCTGCTCTATGCCATTATCTAAATCATTGATGAAGATATTGAACAGAACTGGACCCAGAACTGATCCCTGTGGGACCCCACTTGTTATGCCCTTCAAGCATGACTGTGAACCACTGAGAACTCTCTGGGAATGGTTTTCCAACCAGTTTTGCACCCACCTTATAGTAGCTCCATCTAGGTTGTATTTCCCTAGTTTTTTTATGAGAAGGTCATGCGAGACAGTAACTGACTGTTGTTTATCATGTTATTATCTTCTAGATGTTTGCAAATTGATTGCTTAATTATTTGCTCCATTATCTTTCCGGGTACAGAAGTTAAGCTGACTCGTCTGTAATTTCCTGGGTTGTCCTTATTTCCCTTTTTATAGATTGGCACGATATTTGCCCTTTTCCAGTCTTCTGGAATCTCTCCCATCTTCCATGACTTTTGAAAGATCGCTAATGGCTCAGATATCTCCTCAGGCAGCTCCTTGAGTATTCTAGGATGCATTTCATCAGGCCCTGGTGACTTGAAGACATCTAACTTGTCTAAGTAATTTTTAACTTGTTATATTCGTATTTTAGCCTCTGATCCTACCTCATTTTCACTGGCATTCACTATGTTAGACGTTCAATCACCACCGACCTTCTTGGTGACAACCGAAACAAAGAAGTCATTAAGCACCTCTGCCATTTCCACATTTTCTGTTATTTCTTCTCTCCCTTCCCCACCCCCCCCACCCCATTGAGTAACAGTCCTATCCTGTCCTTGGTCTTCCTCTTCTAATGTATTTGTAGAATGTTTTCTTGTTACCCTTTATGTCTCTAGCTAGTTTGATCTTGTTTTGTGCCTTGGCCTTCCTAATTTTATCCCTACATACTTGTGTTATTTGTTAATATTCATCCTTTGTAATTTGACCTAGTTTCCACTTTTTGTGGGACTCTTTTTTGATTTTTAGATCACTGAAGATCTCCTGGTTAAGCCAGCGTGGTCTCTTGCCATACTTCCTATCTTTCCTACGCAGTGGGATAGTTTGCTCTTGTGCCCTTAATAATGTCTCTTTGAAAAACTGCCAACTGTCTTCAGTTGTTTTGCCCTTAGACTTACTTCCCAGGGGATCTTACCTACCAACTCCCTGAGTTTGCTAAAGTCTGCCTTCTCGAAATCCACTCTTTATTTTGCTGTTCTCCCTCCTACCGTTCCTTAGAATCATGAACTCTACCATTTCATGATCACTTTCACTCAAGCTGCCTTCCACTTTCAAATTCTCAAACAGTTCCTCCCTATTTGTCAAAAGCAAATCTAGAACAGCCTCTCCCCTAGTAGCTTTCTCCACCTTCTGAAATAAAAAATTGTCTCCAATACATTCCAAGAACTTGTTGGATAATCTGTGCCCTGCTGTGTTACTTTCCCAACAGATGTCTGGGTAGTTGAAGTCCCCCATCATCAAGTCTTGTGCTTTGGATGATTTTGTTAGTTGTTTAAAAAAAGCCTCATCCACCTCTTCTTCCTGGTTAGGTGGTCTGTAGTAGACCCCTATCATGACATCACCCTTGTTTTTACCCCTTTTATCCTTACCCAGAGACTTTCAACAAGTCTGTCTCCTATTTCCATCTCAACCTCAATCCAAGTGTATACATTTTTAATCTATAAGGCAACATCACCTCCCTTTTTTCTCCTGTACTATATACTACTACTTCCAGTTCTTCCTGTTTATTCCTCAAACTCCTCGCATTTGTGTACAGATATCTAAAATCAATTGTGAAGACCACGAGTTTCATAACTGACTAGTGATTGTGTGTGTCTCCAATTCTGTGGGCCCATTTTGAGACCAAGGCTTGGTTTTCAGAAAGCACTCCCACCTCTCACTGGTCTGGATTGCACCCCAAAATGTGACACCATCCTTGGAGGTTTTAAAGAAGAGGTTAAATACCTTTCAGGGGTGGTCTAGGTATATTTAATCTTGCCTCTGAGATGGACTAACTAATCACTTGGGATCCCTTTCAGACTTGCAATTCTATGGTTTTGGATGGATGTTACAGGTCTGTCGCATCTTAGGCGCATTTAACATGTGCGATTTCAGCTTTACGCGGTTGGCAAAAACAAGAAAAAAAAACAAAAAAGAGAAAAATAACAATTTAAATACTGTTTCTGTAGTGCGGGCGATTCTGCCCGCCATTACACTCAATGTAATTTTGACTATACGCGGTTTTCGTTTTAGGCGCTGACCGCGGAACGTAACCCCAGCGTAAGATGAGACAGACCTGTAGTTGTCTCATCTTCTCCTATTTAGAGTTAAGGGACTGGTAATGAGAAATGAAAACTTGTAGTATGCCTTATCTCCAAGGGTAAGATGTGCTAAATGAAACATTAAAGTGCTCCTGTATGGTTCAGCCTTTTACTAATGCGAGTTGTCAGTTAATTTTTTTGCTGGAGAAAGCAGAAATTTGTTTTATCATAAACTCATTCATTTGTGAATACTCTGAACTAGAGCAATAGTTTTCCTCTGCAGTGCTGTTAAAAATAGTATGTCCTAGGGACAGAGGAAGCAGCTGTGTAAAGTATCTGAGTATTGCTACATTTTGAGGATTTCTATAATGATATGAAATTCAGTTGAGAAATGACATTCATTAGATATTTGAACTCATGAGTGGAAAAGAAAAATAAATATCATGAGGGGAGAGATCTTTTAAAGTGTGTGCATATATTTGAATTATTTGGAAGTCCTTGATTTTTAATGAAATATTTATTTCTACCTACAGTTGCTTTTATAATACATGCATGCACTAAAATTTACATCATATACAATGCCAGCTTTGGTAAAGTATACTAGTGGGTGAAGTCTAATGTTGGGGTAATTTTAAAACATAGTTTAGTTAGGATTTTTTCCTGTTCTCTTTGCTCCTTTTTTCAGTCTCTGTATTGGGGTTTAGCTTTGTCTACTGTTTTTGGCCCTGGGTGTTACTTTGAGGTTTTTTCCCTACTTTCTCTCTGCTCTTTTGCACTGTGACACATCTAAAAGGTTGACTCTCATTAAATGAGAGGATAAGGGGAAAAATCAGACTATTGTTTTCAGCCATTTGAGATCCGATTGGAAGGTATATTGTTTTTACCTTTTGTTGATTTTATAAAATATTTGTTTTCTCTCTTGTAGTTTTGGATATGGCCAGGCATGTTCCTCTCTACAGAGCTCTGCTAGAGTTGCTCCGTGCTATTGCCTCCTGCACCTCTATGGTGCCGCTGTTGCTGCCTCTGTCTGGGGAAAATGGAGAAGAGGAGGAAGAGCAGTTGGAATCTCAAGCTTCTGTTGGCACTTTATTGGCTAAAATGAAGACGTGTGTAGATACCTACACCAACCGATTGAGGTACAGTAAACATTTTAATCTCTCCTGAGCTTTCCTGTAAAGTATTTTTGGTGCATTTATTATTAATTTTAGAAAAAACAAAAGCTGCGAAGATAAATCTCTGTGCCACAGTCCAAAGTGATAAAACAGTATACCATTTTATTGCCTCTGCTAGGTTTTAAGGTCACTCTTCATAACATCTTATGTCATTATTCAATTCAATTGATTTTTACCAATTAGCAGCATGGTTTATGGACTACAATCTGTCAGTTTAATTGAGATTTAGGTTTCATTTTTATGTATTTTGTTTTACCGTACATTCCTCTTACCAGAAGTTAAATAAACTTGAAACTTCCAAAATGGTATGTTTGGATATTGTCCTGCTTTAGTAGTAGTTACTCACTGGTAGGAAGGATTGGTGCTAACCGAGTGTTTGGGGGCTTAAACCTTCCATTTTCCCTAACTTTATTCCTGGGCTGCAACAGGACAAACCTAACTCTTACAGGTCTATGCATGTCCTGCTGCCAATCTGAAGATAGGAGCTGCTAAATAAGCTCACTCCCTCAGAAGTGGGAGTGGAGCAGTCAGAGGCAGAGCAAATGAGGGCAACTCCCCTGGCTCAATGGCTTTTGAAAGAAAGATGAATGGTTGCCTTGCCTGCTGCTTATAGGTGAAGGACCCACCTTATAAGTGGGCTCTCCCCAGAAGTTTCACTACTGAAGAAAAGCCTTTGGAGCTTGTCAGTAAGGGTGAGATCCAGAGGGAATCATGAGTTTTTTGCACATTTGTGTTACTGTGGATTCTGCTATAGGTGTCCATGCACTTCATGTGCACAAGACTGGAAATTTTTGAGTAGCAGTGGCCATTGGGGCCACATATGCGCCTTGTGCTCCCGTGCGTACATATACGCGTCTTTTATGCCATGTGTTGGCATGTAGGTATGTGATACCATTTGCCAGATTTGACCTTCAGCCCTTACAACTGTGGCTGAGGTTTGTGTACACCTTAGCCAGATACTCCATGGACAAAAAAGGTCACAGTCCTGCCCCAAGTCCTAGGAGAGCTAACTTGGTGGTTGGGCCCAGTGAACATATGGAAAAGAGTCCCTGTTCTGTCTCCTCCCTGACTCTCAAACTCATAGACTTTAAGACCAGAGGCACCCAAAGGAAGAAAGAGAAAGTACGTACAAGTTATTGTAGTTCTTCAAAAGTGTTGCTTCTACATAGTCACACTCCCTGCCTGTATCTTCTGAAGAACAGTTGGGACCATTCCTCCTTTTTACACCCTTGGAGACATACATAAGGTGAGGAGGCATGAGAGGGTGAATGGCCCAAATACTGCTCTCTGGAAGATTCCAAGCTTGCAAGCCTAGGACAAATTTATTCCAATAATGTGAATATTGATATAATGCTCTCCAAGAATTACCGTTACTGGTAAGTAACTTCTCTGTAACAGAAGAGCTGAAAGGTTCAGTGGCTTTATTGTATCAACACTTTTGATAAATTTACCATTGAGTGTGATCAAATTTACCTCTGAAATTTTCATCTTGGATAAGTTTCAGTATTGGCTTTAAACAGTGAAGTTGTCTCCCGAATGTATCATCATTCATTATTCATTTAGCACAGTGTGAAAGGTAAGGATGTCCCCTTTTAGCACAAACTAAATTAAAAATTTTAATTATTAGCATGTACTGTATCTTGTCTAGCACATATATCATTGAAATATTGCTCAGTTTTCCATTTGCTGTCAGTACTTCAAATGTGAGCTGAGATGATTTTGTCATCTTTTTTCCAACATTTGTGAAACTCTAAATGTAAGCTTGAGAGTCTACATTAAATTTTTAATTTCATCTCCTCGCCATTCTAACACTTTTGTCTACCCAAAAATTTGATAAATTACAGCATGCACTGTATCTGCTAACTCTAATAAAGTATAATTTTTGCCTCACAGAAAAATCAGAATTTTGGAAAAGTTTATAGCAATAAAGATTTTTTGTTTTATGTTTTGTTTTTTTTTAAAGCGTCCTGGTAAAAATAGAGAAAAAGAATGGGAGAATGTTAATATGGATTTACTTATTCCCGTTGAAAGTATTATGACCATTTATTCTTGGTGTATTTTGTTACTGGGCTTGTTGACTTTTAGGTGATTTCAATGGATTGATCTTACTTAAATTTCCATAATCAGTGTTCAAAAACTGATCATCTCTGCAGGTGTGTGCATGTGTATGCACACACCTGCAGACTTATACTCTGGCTGTGGGAATGTGGAGGTCTATTCTCTTCCCCACTTCAATTTTAGAACTTCATCTGCCTTTCTCTGGCTCTCCAGAAGGGCCTATGAGGTCTCTCAGCAGCTTGCTCTCTCCCACATAGGTGTGGTACAGTCTTCAGCTGGGCCTTCTCCTCCCTTTTTCCCAGAGGGAGTTTAGAGAGATTCTCAGATCATTTTTCCCCTAATCTTCTAAACCCAGACAAAAGGAAAGCAGACTTTGTATGGGAACAGTGTTCATACACAAAAAGGCAGAGCTGGAGTTCCACAATTATGAATTTGACTTACCAGTGGCATGTTCATTTACAAATGGTGGAATAAAACCACACTTCTTTCAAACATGGGTTAATGTCTTACCTTTGAATTACATCAGGTGCATGAAGCTAAGTTTTGGGCCCAAAAGAAAGCTGTTGACGTGTTTATAAAAGCCTGGTCAATGTAACCTTCTTCAGATATGCAGTCTTTTCTCCCTACAAGGGAACTACCAGCAGAAGTTTCTGAATTGACAGCACATCATTCACATTGCTAGAAAGGTCCTGTTTCATGGACGCAAGCCAGACCAAAGGATTTCAAGGAGGCCTAGTTCTAACCTGTAACCTTTGGTCTCCCTTGCCTGCCTACTTATTTTGGTGTTTGTTTGTTTTTTTTCTGTGCCCCAACTCCATTTGAAGTCTAAGTTTATCTTGCACTGGGATTGAACCAAAATATTGTTTTAGCCCTTCTGATAACCACTTTAGAATGGGAATTAGGAGTTTGACTTTCACAATGTATGCGAGACTTCCCATTGTTGCTTGGGATACATGTGGCGTAGACTGGTTTGAGACTTCTGTCAGTGATTCCGGAGGGTCTTCCTCAAAAGAGCTTTGATCTCTTCAGTTTGCAAGAATCTGTTTTTAAAACTGCATACTTTTGCCAGTGTTTGGGAATGGGCAAAGACTCCTGCCATGGGTAGAGTTGGGTCTGGTTGTTTAGAAAGGGCTGTGTGATGATTGAAGCTGTGCTTGTCTATTAAGTGGATTTGTTAAAGAAATGTAAAACAAAATGTAATAACTAGTGACTAAAAGGGAATTAAATTCTGTCTCAGAGTGCCTAGCAATATAGTCAGGAAGACAGAAGTGTCCTGGGATGAAGAGATGTCTAAATTGTAATAGATTTCAGGCCAAAAGGAATGTTTGATCAAAGACATGCCATGGAAATGAATCCCTTGAGACAGATTTCCCCATCTAGTTCAAAGGAATTATTTCAAGAACCACATGTTGATTGGAAAGAAACTGAAAAATTATCAGTAAATATTGGGTATAATACTAAAGTACATAGACAAGAAGGCAAGACAAAGCTTAATCAAAGGTAGTGTAACTGAAAGACGTCATTGATTGTACAGTGATCCAAAGGTTTGCATCATGTTTATAATGATGATGGCATCCACATGTAGACAGAGATTTCTGAGACATTTAAATGAGTAATAAACCCACAGAAGAGGGAAATAATAAGAGGGCTTCACTGAGAAGGGCATGATACACAAAATAATAGATAACATGAGCAATGATACTTGTATCTTATAGCAAGAGGGCGGGGGGGACACAAAGTAACTGAATCCTAATCTACAATAACTACAAGATATCATATTTAGCAGGACCGTTATCTAGATCTTAGATGAGATATAAATTAACCTGCAGCTGTGGTTTCCTCTCCAGTCTCTCCAACCATTATTTTACTTAAGGTTATAAAGGTTATTGTTTTGATATAAGTACTGCAAGGCATTCTTATGGAGAAGGTAAACCAAAAGTAAAGTCAAAGGCACCTCCTTGAGGTACTTGTCCCAAGGCCTGTTGCTCTCCCAAAAATCACACAATGCCTCTGAAAATCCACTAGCATTAGACCCTTGGAAAATAAAGCACTCAGAATTAGAGACCGCTATTGAAAATTTAGCCATCTGTACCCAGTCAGTGTCTAGCTACTAAAGTAGCAGCAGATATTAAGGTCCAGATCCTCAAAAGATATTTAGGTGCCTAATTCCCTTTTATTTCAATTAAGGATCTATGGCCTATGTCCCCTTTGGCCTTTGAGGATCTGGCCTTAAGTCCCCTGCATCCATTAAGCTGTAGACCTAAATTTTAGCTCTGGGTTTCCCACATATCACCAGAACCAAGAAATTTAACATTGCTAAAGCTAATTATTTAGCAGTTAGTCATTACTAGCAAAACTTGTAAACCCAAAATATAGTTTGTTTTGGGTTATCATTGTTAGGTATATCTCCATATATATTATCTCATAGAACCGGAAGGGACCCCAAAAGGTCATCAAGTCCAGCCCCCTGCCTTCACTAGCAGGACCATGTACTGATTTTGCCCCAGATGCCTAAGTGGCCCCCTCAAAGATTGAACTCACAAATCTGGGTGTAGCAGGCCAATGATCAAGCTACTGAGCTATCCTCTTCCCTCTTCAAGGAATCTAGCTGCAGAGCTGCTTTGGGTATTAGCTTTGTGATGATTTGCTGAGCTGTCATACCTTGCCTTTGTGAAAATTAATAGGCCCCAGTTTTTGGAATAATTTAAAGCAGCTTTTGCCAAATTTTTGAAAGTTGGTTTCATTTTCCTGAAATGAGGCTCAATCACAACCTCCTTCAATCTCACCATGTGGTGTTAAAGGCCTAGTCATCTTAATTTATACATTTTTCCACTCCATCTGTGCTCCACATTGAGAAATGCTGCCCTAAAGGCTGGGGGTTTCTCTTCTCATAGAGGACCAAAAGGAAGATTAATTGTAATCCTGTGTGGGTCTGCCTTCATTTCAGACAAAAAAGTCAGGAGTGTGTTTTCCATGCTGTAGTGGGATACATTGCGCATATAGATTTATTTTTACTAACAGCCACAAATCCTGTAAATGAGTGAGACCTAGCACAGTCAGATCTTAGGTTACATCTCAGTGTGCTTATTAGTGCATATCTAATCCTTCAGTTTATCTGGCTAAAGGTATGCTTCCCCTTTTTTATTGCTCCTTCATTTTTGGGAAGAGGAAGAGTCTCCAGGAGACAAGGTCCCAGGCCACATGATGAGGCAAAATAACACACTTTCTTGTTTCTTTTAGTTGTTGGTATTTTACTATTTTGAAAAGTTTAATTTTGGAGCTTATTCCATTTCCTCAACCAACTCCCTGGTTCAAGTGAGGTTTGGTTTACCTGACTTTATAGTTTTGATACGTACATGTACCCAGGAGAGAGAGGTACTGTATCATACATAATATGGATTCAACCTGGAGAAACTCATTCACATAAGTGGCTCCATTAGAAATATAGGGGAACTGATCCAGTCCTAGGACATAAGGTCTTTAGAGGCACCTGCAGACTTAAGGTGGTTTGCAAGGACTCTTTAGTGTACTTCATAGAACTAGCCAAGTAAAGGAGTTTAAAAGGTTCTCAGGCTTTGCTTCTGTTTTGAGAGTAAATAGTTTAGCCAAATTAAGAGTATAACTCTATTTCCATTATAAGATTGCTTTTAATCCCCTCCTCAAACTTAACCAAAGCTGAAGAAATTTTACTCAATTTTCTTGTGTGGCATTCTGCATGAGGAAAGTTTTTCTTCAACATTTTGGGGATAGTTGGACAAACTATTTTGAAGTATGATGATTTCAGAAGTGAAAAGTTTTTCACTTTTCCAAAAGTCTGTTTCCCAAGTACATTTATTTACCTTGCCATGGTGTTCCAATATCAGAATTATAACTCCTTACACCTTTTGTACCTGTCTCTGTACCTTTATAAAGATAACCTTCAAGCTTTTTTTCTGCTCCGTTTTTACTTCAGAAATAATAGCCATAGAATGTTGCAGTCTTTGTAAGACTGTGAATGTAATATGACCAGAAGCTAAAGCCTGCTGATATCCGGCTTTCTAAGCTAAGGGTGGGAAAGGAAGAATGTTGAGTTCTTCTTTGAGTGCTTGCTCATGTTGATTCTATTCTAGGTGTGTGCGTGCCCATGTGCACAGTTGTCAGAGACTTTTGCCTTAGTGCTGTGTCTGTGGGATCGGCTGTGGCACCCTCTGGAGTGCTGTGCTCATGCGTCAGTATATTAAGTGCCACCAGTCCTACGCCCTCTCAGTTCCTTCTTACCACCTGTGGCGGTTGGTCAGAGCACCTTTTTTCCCTTGCCTAGCAAGTGTTCAGCAGTTCTCTCCTTTTCTTCAAGTTTTAGTGTCTTGTAAATAGTTTGTTTACAGTAGTTAGTGAAGTAGTTGTTAAGTACTGTAGTTGTAAATTAGAGTCCTGACAGGGACTTTGCCCCAGTCTCTGGGTTTTAAGCCCTGTTCTGACTGTAACAGGCTATGCCTGTTAGTGACCCCCATAGCAGCTGCCTGCAGGGCTTGGGGGAATCCCCTGTGAAGGAGAAGTGTTGCATCTGTAAGAACTTTCGTCCCAGAACACAGAAAGAGTGCAACATCCTTTTAAGGGCCCTCCTCATGGAGGCTGCTCTCTGCCCAACCTCTGAGCCATCCCAGCCGTACTCAACTCCCAGTACTTTGGCCTCGGTGTGCAGTGCACCCCGGCACCGGGCTCTATCCAGCACTGCTCCCCTTCTCCGGTGCTCAAGAAGAAGTTGAAGAAGCGGGACTCCCCGGCACCAGGCAAGAAAGGCCAAGGGGTATCAGGTAAAGGACCCAGTTTGGGCTGCCGAGATCCCCCTCCCTCCCCGAGGGATCCGCCACTGACTCCAGGAGTGGTAGGGGACCCAGACTCATAGTGGGGCCAATGCCTTCCCAGAGAGCAAAGGACCCTCCCAACGCAGCCAGCACTGTGATGGACCCGGCAAAGGCTCCCTACGAGGGCAAGCCAGCCGTAATAACCCCCCAGAGGGCGAGTGAACGCTGCCAGTCCCCGGAGCTGAGGCAGCGCTCTCCGTTGCCGTGCCCCAGGTCTCTACAACAGCTCAGGTCACTGGTTCAACACTTAAGATTTCTGGCACCGGGCTTCCGGTCTCCGCCCTCTTAACGAGGTTCGCCCAGAGGGAGACATCAGTCACTGTATTGCCGGCACTAGTCACTCTCCTGCCAACCATCTGCACAATGTAGATGGCCATCACCTACACTGTGGGAATGTTCTCTGACGTGGTACCGATCACCCACAGTGACGGTTAGCTGCCATGCTCAGGGGGGTGGACAGGGGCTCTCTGTCAGACGCCTTTTTGCTCCCACGGTCGGGGGCTCTGATGTATGCCTTCCCACCAGTGCCCTTGATCAACAGAGTCCTTATGAAGATCAAACATGACAAGGCAAAGGTGATCCTGATAGGCTTGGCCTCGCCAGCACTGGTTCAGCACACGGCTGGACCTTTCGGTAGCCGCCCCGCCGCAGCTGTCTCTGTGGCCGAATCTGCTGTCCCAGAACCACAGCGGTCTTCTGCACCCAAACCTGGCGGCGCTGCACTTGACAGCCTGGTTACTGCATGGCTGAATGTGGAAGAACAGGAATGCTCAGCCTGGGTCCAACATGTCTTGTTGGGTAGCAGAAAGCCCTACACCAGAGTGACCTAGCTGGCCAACTGGAAAAGGTTCACGTGCTGGTCCTCAGACCAAGGTATCCAGGCCGAACGGGCCTCGCTGCAGGCGATCCTTCTGAACCTCAAGCTTGAAGGGTTATCCCTGTCATCAATTAAGGTCCACTTGGTGGCTATTTCAGGCTTCCACTCCCCGCTCCAGAACAGGTCCACCTTCGCTTATGACATGATGGTTCGGGGCTGTGTGCGGGCAGGAGGGTAGCTCAGGGTGCAGGGAGGGGGTAGCTAGGGACTGTGCGCTAGGAGGGCTCCCCTGTGGTTACTGCTCCCCAAGGGCTCCCAGCTTCACTGCCGTGGTAGGGGGTGCCAGGGCTCGGGGTTTCAGCCCCGTGGGGGGAGGAGGGGGGACGCTTGGGCTCTGGGTTCCAGCTCCGTGGTCCCGCGGCCCCCCTGAAAGGGCTTGAGGCCCCTTAGGGATGCAGATCCCTGGTTGAGAAACCACTGCAGTAGAGTTTGAAATAATGGAGAATGTGCTGGGGGAGAATAGCAGCTGGCAAATGCGGATTACCAAATGGATGTATAACGCTCCTTTTGAACAGAATACAGAAGAGATTTTAAAAGAATTTGGGAGGTTTAACAGACTGGGATGCATTAAGGATAATATATTGCATTGAGATACTTCCAAAAATTACATGTACCGCACAAAGTTCCATTATCACAGAGTGATAAAGTAAAAACTGAACTTGGCCAAATGGTAAAGTTAGAGGTTATTGTGCAAATATGCGCACCGGCTGACTGAGCTAACGGTCTGGTCACCATAATAATATGTCAAAGACTTGTATAGATTCATAAATTTGAATTCATCTTTCCATGCTTCACAGGGAAGTGATCCTCCCATTATTCTGTCCAAATCCACAGCATTCTGCTGTCGCCTGTCGCACAATCTGGATGTATGTATAGCTCTAAAGATCTTGCGGTCATGCTCCTTGTTCATTTCGTTTTTCCCAAAATGCCACAGTCTTTGGGCATGCAAACAATCCCTGACCAGATGGATTATTAGACATTGTGGTGGCATTGTGCAAACCTATTCCTGAAGGAATCAAAGCACACACTACAAGATCTCTGGTGACATCCTGGGCAGAAAGGTTATGCTTCAACTGAGGAAATCTGCAGGGCAGCAACCTGGTCTTCTATCAATGCCTTTATTAAACATTTAGGTGGAGGAGGAGAGAGTGGGGGAGGTGGCTCTTTGCACATCCTGAATTCTGTCCCCTGGCACACTAGTTACAGCAGCCTTGGAGCTGTGCTAAGATGTATCAACTTGTAACAGCCCTGTATGATCATTACACCAATTGTGAAGAGCTAGAGGTTGTGGGGTGGTGGTGGTGGTGAGGGTGGCAGAATAGGGTCGTTCTGCCAACCCTAACCCACTTGGGAAATTCTATTCTATGGAAAGATTCTTCAGTGGGTCTGGTTCTGCTCTTTAAAGATCCCTTTATCCCACCTGAGCAGAATAAAAGCTCCACATTACAGGGCACTATTGTTTGTTTGCGATGAAACAAATAGTTCTACATGTTAAGATGCTTAATGCTCAGGAAAGGGAGGGAGGCAGAGAAAGGGAATTTGTTGATATTGAAAACTCATATTTATATTTGTCTAATTATTCCTCTTTTTTAATTTTCTTTCTTGCTTTGTTAGCTAGATAATAAATCTATCTGCTAAATTAACCACTACTGGTGTTGACCTGTTTTTAGAGTTCACTGTATGTTCTTTTGGTTTTTGGTTCTTTTTCTTAGTCCTCAAACGTGCTTAAGTGCTTTGCTGAATTAGGGCCTATACATTTATTTACAATTTGCTTTAAAATTAAAATTGGAGGAAGATGTTTGGATTTTCCAAATCTAAAGTCAAATATATGAGATTTATTATGAAGAATAGTAACCTGTTTTGAAGAGGGTTTTTTAAAAATAATTTTTAAAACAATAATCCCTTTCTGTAGCTTGACCAGCCACATTTTCTTTGCCTTTGGCATATTTTTCTTTCTTGTAAATCTCAAGGGTTTTTGGGCTTCTGCCAGAAAAGCTGAGGTGCAGTCTCTTTGTTTCTAGCAAGCAGCTTGAGAATTCTGAATTCAAGAGCCAATCTGTGGCCTTCACTTGGTGCTTATTAGAGCAGGGGTGGGCAAATTATGGCCCGGGGGCCGCATCCGGCCCTCCAGATGTTTTAATCTGGCCCTCGAGCTCCCGCTGGGGAGCGGATTCCGGGGCCTGCCCTGCTGGGTCGGGGCCTTGCCTTGCTCCAGGCGGCTCCCAGAAGCAGCAGCATGTCCCCCTTCCGGCTCCTATGCATAAGGGCAGCCAGGGGGCTCCGCACGCTCCCCCTGACCCAAGTGCTGCCCCTGCAGCTCCCTTTGGCTGGGAACCACGGCCAATGGGAGCTGCAGGGGTGGCGCCTGCGGATGGGGCAGCTCGCAGAACCGCCTGGCTGCACCTCTGTGTAGGAGCTGGAGGGGGGACATGCTGCTGCTTCTGGGAGCTGCTTGAGGTAAGCACACCCCAGAGCCTGCACCCCTGACCTCCTCCCGTGCCCCAACCCCCTGCCCCACCCCTGATCCCCCTCCCGCCCTCCGAATCCCTCGGTCCCAGCCTGGAGAACCCTCCTGCACCCCCAACCCCTCATCCTCAGCCCCACCCCAGAGCCCTCACCCCCAACCCGAGCCTGGAGCCCACTCCCACACCCTGAACTTCTCATTTTTGGCCACACCCCAGAGCCCACACCTCTAGCCGGAGCCCTCATCCCCTCCCGCACCCCAACCCCCAATTTCGTGAGCATTCATGGCCTGCCATACAATTTCCATACCCAGATGTGGCCCTCGGGCCAAAAGGTTTGCCCACCTCTGTATTAGAGGCTCAGCACTTCTGAAAAGCTCTTCACTTTTTTTATGTACCAAAATACAGATTTAGGAACCTAACTTTAGGCTCCCATTTTTTAAAATCTTGGTCTATATCTCTACAAACAAAAGACACAGGTGGAGATTTTGAAAAGCACAAATGGTGGGAGTTAGGCACCCCAACTGCCTTTTGTGCATTTAAAAATATCTTCGTGTGGCGTTAATACATGTGTTGCCTAGCTCCCCTCTTTCCCCGCACTAGCACTCTTGAAAATCCAATATTTCTTTTAAGAAAACAATGGGTCATGATCATTTTGAACAAAAAATCTGGTACAAGGGAAAATCAGTGTTGCTACAATAAATTAACTTTGTTGTTAACATACTCTAGGGATAGCTTTATTTGATGAGGTTCAAAGACCTTAAATATCACCATAATTTCCTCAGTGTTGAATGTTTTAGAAATACTGTAGTATTAACACAATTTCAGCCTGTTTTAAAATATACAGAGTCTGAAGTATTCAGAGATTGCAAAAAAAAAAAGAAAAAAAAAAGTAGTTTGGAACATCAAAGCATTAAATTGCTAATTTCTACTTACATAAACAGCTTTTTGTTATGCTGATGCCTATGATAATAGAAAAATAGGAAACAAGTGGTGGTTTGGCTGTTTATCTTGTTTGAATCCTAAAATGAACAGCTGCTGTTTTTAAAACAAAGATTTACAGAGAAGCAAAAAACTCACTAGAACTAAATGAAAATGATTTTGTGAAGTGTCCACTTTAAAATCTGTAATGGCTTACATAGTGTTTAGTGCATATGCATATTAGAACTTAATTTACAAATAAACTTTGAAAATATACACACTAAATAATTTAGCATTGTCAGTCTCATGCTTTCTTTTCAAGAGCCTATTTATATTCAGATGTAAACTATTGATGGGTTAGCAAGATAAAAAGGTTGTTTAAAATGACTTAGTCATTTACCTTAGCTACTTTTTATAAAAAAATAGCAATGCTATCGTACACTATTTAAGTATCTGGAGTATTTTTATTCTAAAACTCATAAATTGGCCATTTTAATTCACATCAGGCTGAACGGATATACATAAATGTAGATTAAAATATTTAAACTTTTTAATGTTCATTTTTTCATTATTTTTGTTACTTTAAGAAAACTTTGAGAGAGCATTACAATGTGGGGAAAAAAGGTTGCACATTTTAGGACCTAATCCTGCTCTGAGCTCTGTGCAGGGAGACCCAATGTCGGTTTGGGACCTTCAAATGTTTTTGTATTGGATTTCTGTATTAATTTTTGGTGTAAAGTACTTTGAAAATGAAAAATGTCATATAGTTTGTTGCAAACAACTTTACTGCTGGAGCAAGAAACTGTTATTTCAGTATATTGTTTTGTCTTTCTTCAAACTTCACTTTGCTGTACCCAAAACACACATTTTTGATGGTCCAGTCAAGACCATATGCTAATGACGGTGATATTTAAAGGAAAGAATTCAGTTTTTATCCTATTTCATGCTAGGTGTGGCGACACATTGCATTTCAAAAAGGCTTTGTTGTTTTTAGTGCTAATGTTTTTACCCATTGTCAATAATAGCCAGTTTTCTGAATAGTGTGTCTGATTACAGTCCTATAACCTTCACACACACACACCCCTTTTTCCCCATTCTTTTCAACAAACAGGTCTAAAAAAGAAAAAGCTAAAACAGGAGTAAAACCAGATGCTTCTGATCAAGAGCCAGAGGGGCTGACGCTTTTGGTACCAGACATCCAGAAGACTGCTGAGATAGTTTATGCTGCTACCACCAGTTTGCGCCAAGCAAATCAAGGTAAAATAAAAATAGTCACTATTTTGATGAATACCGTACATAGGATTTTTAGCATGTTTGTTGACATAAAATTCAGAGGCCAAGATTTTAAAAAATGGATGCCAGAAGTTTGACTCCTAGGACTTAGATGCCCAGCTGCCATTTAAGGTGGCTAAGTCCAATATTTAGGCACCACTGAGATCCTCAAAATCTCTGCTCAGATGCCATGTAACCCTGCAGATGTCTAAAGTCCCTAGTCCCTTGCAGTTCCACCATTAAACTTCCCTACGTTTTATCCAGTGAGTTGCCACAGTCTAGCATCCAGGTGCCTATCTCATCTGTATGCCTCAGCGAGATCCTCAAAGTAGGCATTCCCCTGCCTGTCTCACCTGTGGCGCTTACTCCAGTATGCATGCTCAGAGCACGCGTAACCTCCTACAAAATGGCAGGGGGATGAGGAGGAGGAGGCAGCTTCTTTGTAACCTTTATCCCAGTGGTTAGGGCACTCACCCAGGATGTGGGAGATCCAGAATAAATTCTCTCTTCTGCCTGATGTGGAAAAGGGATTTGAATATGGGTTTCCCACCTCTCAGGTGAGTTCCTTAACCACTGAGCTATGGGATATTCTGGTATGAGTCTTTCTCTCTACTTCCAGTTGAAGCTGTTCCACTATGTAATAAATAATTAAGCATGCATTGGGCCAGAGAGAGAGAATGAGTCTCTACTCCAGTGGCTAGGGCACCCACCTGAGAAATGGGAAACTTAAGTTCAGATCCCTTCTCCACATAAGGCAGAAGTGGGGAATTGAACCTGGGTATCCCACATTCTGTGTGAGTACCCTAACCACTGGGCTAAAGGTTGTAAGGGGCTGCCACCTCCTGCATTTCTTGCCAAAAAAAAAAAAAAAAAACCCCAAACAAACAAACAAAAACCACAACAGCAGCTTAGGCACCTACCTCCAGAAGAGGGTTCACCGCAGTGATTCCCAAGTAGAGATTGGTGTCCAAGTCCCCTTGAAGGGCAGGGCTTAGGACTAACCCCGCCTCTTTGGAATTTCCTGTTGACTAGGCAGCTCCCCATTCAGTGCGCTGGCTTTTGTGGATCCCATTCTTTGGCATCTCTCTCTCTTTCTCTGCACTGCATAGGGAGCCTCAGTGCCTAATTCAGGGCTGTAGATTCCACTTGGTATCAAAGTGCCTACAAGTTAGGCACTGTAACACTTAGCATTGCAATGCTTAAGTCCCTTTGTGAATCTAGTCCCTAAATCTTTAATTTTGGACTTAAGTGGCTTGATTTTCAAAACTGCTGAACACCCAGCAGTTTCCTGGGAAACTTTGGCACTCGTTTTTAAAATTCTTGATCAGATTATACAAAACTGGTTAGTGTAAGGGACAATGCTGTATCTTCCAGTTTTTATCACAATTATGTAACATCTTGTCTAACATTAAGAGGAAAACGAATATGAGAAAAACTGACAAAGTAATAACTCTGCTGTTGCAATTAAACTTCTTGAAAAAAAAATTCTTAGTAAATTAAGTACAGAACAAAGAAAGCCTAAATTAAGGATTAAAATGGAAGAAATTTCATATAACATTTGGTGTCTATACAGAAGTTAAAGAAACCAAAAATGAATAGCTCTTATGGTAACATAAATTTTACAATATATGTGGTCTTCTACTCATAAGTCTATAGGGTAGGGAAACATGGAATTTTATAAAAAGTTAAGAAAACTATCTTAAATTCACAATGCAAGCTGATAGTTTGAGCTTTACAGTTACATTATTTGTAAAGCAAAACTTAGTCTGAAATAAAGAGCTGATTTTGTCATCACTTGTGGGGAATATGTGTTCAGTATCCTTGTCAAACCAGCCACTAGTAAATGAGAAAAGATCAGATTTTAATCTTATGTGGAAAAATATATATCACTTTCAAATTTTTATATAACAGAAAAGAAGTTGGCTGAATACTCCAAAAAGGCTTCTGTGAAGCCCAAGCCTTTGTCTGTTTTAAGGTCCCTTGAAGAAAAGTATGTGGCTGTCATGAAAAAACTCCAATTTGGTAAGTTAAGTATTAATATTGTGTAATACTGTTGTGGAGAAAGAAAAATTCTAAAAACATACATTGAGGCTTCAGTCCAGGAAAGTTTTGCACATGTGAATAACTTCATACAGTAGACTATTCACATGCAGAAGGTTACCCATATCCACATTTTCAGGTTGTAGTAAGTTTCATTAGATTATGTTCAAATGTATTGAGTACGGGGGGTTTCACATACAAGTTACAAAATGATCTTTGTGTGTGTCTTTTAGTTCTCAGAGACCACTGCTGACCAACATTGTCTCCTTGTTTCCATGTGCTTCCCCCATCTATCTTTCTGCATCCTTCTGTTTTCTTGTGTCTTGTATTTAAATTGTAAACTGTATAGGGCAGGAACAGTCTTTTTGTTGTGTCTGTACAGCACCTAGCATGATGGGGTCCTGGTCCGTGACTGGGCTCTTAAATGCTATGATAATATAAATAATCATTTCTCAAATATTTGGGGTGGGGGGGTTACAAATGCTGCAAAAACAACTGTTTAACCAACTTATTTGCTTCTATGAATAATTGTAAGACAATATTTTGTTCAGAGATACATTTCTGGAGAGTCATGAATAGGGTTGTCAAGCAATTTAAAAAATTGATCCCGATTAATATCACTGTTAATAATAGAATACTATTTATTTAAATATTTTTGGATGTTCTCTACTTTTTCAAATATATTGATTTCAGTTACAACACAGAATACAAAGTGTGCAATGCTCACTTCATATTTATTTTTTATTACAAATATTTGTACTGTAAGATAAAAGAAATATAGTATTTTTCAGTTCACCTAATACAAGTACTGTAGTGCAATCTCTTTATCATGAAAGTTGAACTTACAAATGTAGAATTGTGTGCCAAAAAAACCTGCGTTCAAAAATGAAACAATGTAAAACTTTAGAGCCTACAAGTCACTCAGTCCTACTTCTTGTTCAGACAATCGCTCAGACAAACAAGTTTGTTACGTTTGCAGGAGATAATGCTGCCCGCTTCTTGTTTACAATGTCACCTGAAAGTGAGAACAGGCTTTCGCATGGCACTGTTGTAGCCAGTGTCTCAAGATACTTATGTGCCAGATGCGCTAAAGATTCATATGTCCCTTCATGCTTCAGCCACCATTCCAGAGGATATGCATCCATGCTGATGATGGGTTCTGCTCGATAACGTTCCAAAGCAGTGCGGACCGACGCCTGTTTATTTTCATCATCTGAGTCAGATGCCACCAGCAGAAGGTTGATTTTCTTTTTTGGTGGTTCAGATTCTGGAGTTTCCGCATCAGAGTGTTGCTCTTTTAAGACTTCTGAAAGCATTCTCTACACCCCATCCCTCTCAGATTTTGGATGGTACTTCCGATTCCTAAACCTTTGGTTGAGTGCTGTAGCTATCTTTAGAAATCTCACATTGGTACCTTCTTTGTGTTTTGTCAGATCTGCAGCAAAAGTGTTCTTAAAATGAACAACGTGCTGAGTCATCATCTGAGACTACTATAACATGAAATATAGAGCAGAATGCGGGTAAAATAGAGCCAGACACACATAATTCTCCCCCAAGGAATTCAGTCACAAATTTAATTAACACATTATAATTTAATTGACACGCCATCAGCATGGAAGTACGTCCTCTGGAATGGTAGCCGAAGCACGAAGGGGCATGTGAATGTTTAACAAAAGCCAGCTACAAAAGTGCCATGTGGACGCCTGTTCTCACTTTCAGGTGACATTGTAAATAAGAAGCGAGCAGCATTATCTCCTGCATATATAAAGAAACTTGTTTGTCATAGCAGTTGGCTGAACAAGAAGTAGAACTGAGAGGACTTGTAGGCTCTAAAGTTTGAAATTTTTTTTGTTTTTGAGTGCAGTTATGTAACAACAAAAATTCTACATTTGTAAATTGCACTTTCACGATAAAGAGATTGCACTACAGTACTTGTATGAGGTGAATTGAAAGATACTATCTTTTGTTTACAAATATTTGCACTGTAAAAATGATCATCAAAAATAATATAAAGTGAGTAATGTACACTTTGTATTCTGTGTTGTAACTGAAATCAATATGTTTGAAAATGTAGAAAAACATCCAAAATATTTATAATAAATTTCAATTGGTATTCTGTTATTGTTTAATAGTGCGATTTAAAACTGCAATTAATGGTGGTTTTTTTTTTTTATTTACGCGCGTGAGTTAACTGAGATTAATCAACAGCACTAGTCATGAATACTCTCATTACTGGGTATTCACACCAGAAATTTTTGTGGGCCTTCTTGAAAGCTCTCTGAGTTTGGTAGCATGAAGAAGCAATAACATGGGACTTAAGTGATTAATAATTGCAAGAAATACACCAGGATGAAATTCAGTAAGGACAAATGTAAAGTACTTCACTTAAGATGGAATAATCAATTGCACAAATACAAAATGGGAAATGACTGCATAGGAAGGAGTACTCCAGAAAAGGATCTGGGGGTTACAGTGGATCACAAATTAAATGAGTCAACAATCTAATGATGTTGCCAAAAAACAAACAGCACTCCAGAATATGTTAGCAGGACTGTTGTAAGCAAGACACGAGAAGTAATTCTTCCACTCTACACACCACTGTTAAGGCTTCAGCTGGAATATTGTGTCCAGTTCTGGGCACCACACTTTGGGAAAGATGTCGACAACTTAGAGAAAGTCCAGAGGAGAGCAACAAAAATTATAAAAGGTCTAGAAAACATGACATAAGAGGAAAGATTGAAAAAACTGAATTTGTTTCATCTGGAGAAGAGGAGACTGAGGGGGAATATGGTAACAGTCTTCAAGTAGCAGCAAGGGAGATTTAGGTTAGACATTTAGGAAAAACTTCCTAACTGTAAGGGTAGTTAAGCACTGGAACAAATTAATCAGGAAGGTTGTGGAGTCTGTCATTGGAGGATTTTAAGAACAGGTTAGCAAACACCTGTCAGGGATGCCTAGATAATACTTAGGGCTTATCTATACTTAAAATGCTACTGTAGCACTTCAGTGTAGACCAGGGGTCGGCAACCTTTGAGAAGTGATGTGCCGAGTCTTCATTTATTCACCCTAATTTAAGGTTTCGCGTGCCAGTAATACATTTTAATGTTTTTAGAAGGTCTCTTTCTATAAGTCTATAATATATACCTAAACTATTGTTGTATGTAAAGTAAATAAGGTTTTTAAAATGTTTAAGAAACTTCATTTACAATTCAATTAAAATGCAGAGCCCCCCGGACTGGTGGCCAGGACCCAAGCAGTGTGAGTGCCACTGAAAATCAGCTTGCGTGCCGCCTTTGTCACGCATGCCATAGGTTGCCGACTCCTGGTGTAGACACTATCTATGCGTGAGGGCATCTCCCATCTGCATAAGTAATCCACCTCCCTGAGAGGCGGTAGGTAGGTTGATGGAAGAATTCTTTGGTTGCTCTAGTGCGGTGTACACCGAGGGTTAGGTCGGCTTAACTATGCCGCTCTGGTGTGTGGATTTTTCACACACCTGAGTGATGTAGCTGGCTCAACCTAACTTTTCAGTGTAGACCAGGCCTTAGTCCTGCCTCAGTGCAGCAGATTGGATCTGATGACATATTGAGGTACTTTCCAGTCCTGCATTTCTGTGATTTTTATGAATTGTGAACAGTCATAGCAGTAGTCATTGTGTGAATAGTTTCTGAGATATCTGTAGGTTCAGAGATTTTCACATAAGCCATTCTAATAATAATGAAAGAAAACTAGTAAAAAATCAGTCTTTCAAGGATAATTCATAAACAGAAAAGGGGGCTAAGCTTGTTCATCAATTGTTGGCTGTGGATAGTTCATCCCACTCTCACATCAAGCTTTCAACAGCCAATAGGGACATGGGTCCATGTCAGAGGTCACAGCCCTGGACTTTGCGAAAACCTTACCTCAGGCCCAAAGCCTGCAACTGAATCAGTATGGTTAGGCCCATATTGACTTCAGTAGGGCTCCACTCTAGCACAGTGGTCTGTCCGTGTGGATCCAGTTCCAGGATCCGACCCTCAGTTAGCAAAATCAACCATAACTTAAGCAGAGAACTTTGCATTTGTCCTCCATGTCTCCCAGCATGGTTCATTAGTGAAAATATATACAAACATTTTCGGTGGATTTCTGTAATATTTTTAAGATAATTCTTAGTAATTTTAATGAACATTTCAGTGAAGATTTTTTGAGGGGAAATGTTTTCTGAACTTCTAAAAAATGTATGAGTAGCATTAAAAAAAAATTAAATATAATTTATTGCTAGATGCTCTTGCTGGCTCATACACAAAATTGTTTTCTTTTTATTTTATCAATTAATGTGTTCCAGTCCTATAAATCTTCACATGAGTAATCTGAAGTAGTCCATTTGATGTCAATGGGGACTATTCACATGGGTGACTAAGGGTTTGGAGGACTGGGTCCATGAAATGTGTGATTCCGGGGGGGGAGGGGAAACTATCCTAAAAATCTGGCCATCTAAGACCAAGAGTCAAAATACTGTATGAGAAAGTATTCTTGCAGTATTTCAACCTCTAAAATAACAAGTACGAGAAATCATGTAGGATATTTGGTCTTGTAAAATTTCCAATCCAATATTTGCAAGACCCTTCATGGAGCTTGTAATAATCACAGAAACCTTCTTCAAAACTTTGCATCCTAAGTCCAAAGCTTTTCACCCATCCCTAAGAAAACAGGACAGTAATTCATGGTTCAAAACAAAGCTGTAGTATTTAGACCAAGTTGCTTTGTCCAAAAAAAAACCCCAAACACCCCCCACCCCCCCAAAAAAATCTTCCAGAAGTGAAAAAGCACTCTTTCTAGGTCCCTTGTCTCAAAAAGCACTTTTCAAATTAAACTCAACATTTCCCCAATAATTTACCTCTTGCCTCAGAGCATGAACAGTTTCAGACAGAAGAGTTCTCTTTCTCAGAATATTTAAATGGTGGATCAAACTCAGTCTTATAATCGAAAGGCTCCCATAAACTTAATTATGGAATTCACTGCCATTCCTCTGTTATACAACATACAAGTTTGGGTGGGTGGGGGTTCAGAAAAAGAAGCCAGGACTAGTATTGAAGGTGGCTTGACAAATCATTTGTTATTTTGAGAGTAGTTTTTATGTCACAAATCAAGGTCTTGTTGTCATTTTGGCTACATTATCTTTTATGTTAGTATCAATTTCATTTTCAGCTTATTGCCAATGAAAACAGAGAGAATGTAGCTGGGAGAGTTAGTGGTGCTATCTTTTCACCTTTGGCACCAAGTATCAAATTTCATTTAATGACAAATGATAAAAAATCTGGTCTTGTTCTAATCTTTTATGAATATTTACCCATATTAAACATAGTTGGCAGTCTGCTCCAAATTGATCCATGACTAGAATTAATATTATTCATTTCTTAGGACCACAATGTGCTTAGTCTGAAATAACAGGAAGTTTTATAGATTAGAATTGAGGTACATTAACATGGTTGTGCATGGAAGCTTGTAAACCTGCTGAACTATACTTGATTCTACCCAGTACTGCTTATGCTTCTTTTTCTGTGGTCACTATATTAACTCACAAAACTGCCTAGAAAAGAGGAGTGAAAGGGCAGTATATGTTTTGATTACATGGAATGTAACTTTTCAATGGGTATCAGTTTGACACTTTTTTCAACATCAATCCATTAGTAACATTATTTTTCTGATGCAATAAAAATATTATTTTCACTATTCTAGATACATTTGAAATGGTTTCTGAAGATGATGATGGAAAACTAGTTTTTAAAGTAAATTACCACTACATGTCTCAGGTGAAAAATGCAAGTGATGCAAACAGTGCTGCCAGGGCTCGACGTCTTGCTCAAGAAGCTGTGACTCTTTCAACATCACTGCCACTTTCATCTTCATCCAGTGTCTTTGTACGCTGTGATGAGGAACGGCTTGATATCATGAAGGTAAGAAACAAAGGCGCTTTCTGACTCTGCACTCAGTAGAATAAACATTTAGGAGAATATTTTTAAATACTCATGAGAAACATGACTATTCAATTTACCATTTTAATTGTTGCCAATTGTAACTTCTAAATAAACTTCCCGTAGGTGACTACAAAGTCCTAGGAACTTGGTATATATTCCATACCCATTCTCTGTGTGTTCACTTCTGTTAAAACTGGAGAGGGGCCAGATTAATGAAAGAAATAATAGGTGCATAATTTTATTTTGGGGATTTTTTTAAAAGTGAGAGTCTGCTCTGAAAAGTGGATATAAACATGGTATCTTGCAGTTCTACATCAATTTCTCAATAACTTCCATATAAAATAAGCTCAATTTACAAGTAAAGCCATCTCTTTTCTAATTACTAGGCCTTGAGACTTAGCCCAGGATTTGAAAATCAAGTCAGATTCTTTCCTCCTTTTCATCACTAGCAATAGATTCTGCATGCCAAAATTTGCCCAGACATATACTTGTGCAACCCCATTACATTCAAAGTATACCATTAGTGGCTCCTGTTCAACCCCACTGCCTTCAGTGGGCTTGCAGAGGTGTAACTGAGGGTATAGCTACACTGCAGTTAAACACCTGTGGCTGGCTCATGTCAGCTGACTCAGGCTCGCGGGGCTCAGGCTATGAGCTGTTTAACTGAGGTGTAGACATTTGGGCTCGGGCTGGCCCTGGGACCCTCCCCCCTCGCAGCATCCCAGAGCCTGTGCTCCAGTCCAATCCTGAACATCTGCATCTCAGTTAAACAGCCCTGTAGTCCAAGCCCTGCGAGCCTGAGTCAGCTGATATACACCAACCAAGGGTGTTTAACTGCAGTGTAGACACACTCAGAATGACCCTGTAATTGGTATTTAGTAAACAATCTATTACTGATGTACAAAAAAGGAGTAGACTTAGCTTCCTCTAAATTGCTTTGGATGGGTAGTGCTACCAGGAGAGAGAGGCATTAGCAACTTAGATTTATCACTAATGCAACCAGGTTAGACAGATTTGTAAGACGATGACATTTTTATGTAGGTATTATTTTCAAAGTAGAACTGGAGGTGAAAAACAAGTTTATCCTGTAACCTCTCAAGATACCAATTATAAAATGTTTAAAACTGCAATTTGTCACATTTCTTTTTATATGATAGGTGCTCATAACTGGCCCAGCAGACACCCCTTATGCAAATGGTTGCTTTGAATTTGACGTATATTTTCCACAAGACTATCCTAATTCACCTCCACTTGTGAATCTGGAAACAACTGGAGGCCATAGTGTGAGATTTAATCCAAACCTTTACAATGATGGCAAGGTAATGTGCATTGAACTTAGTTCTCATGATGAAATGCAGTATTAAGTATACTACTTGGTATGTCTGTCTGTCCTGCTGCCCTGCCTTGTGTTGTCCATTTCACTTTGTTGCTAGCACAAGAATCTTGCTTGTGCCTGTGTTCGCTCATGCTGTCTCAACCACGGCTGAGAGGTGAAGGTTATTTTAAAATTCTCTACTGTAACCAGGGTGGATTTGATTTAAATCAAATTGATTTAAATCACTAGTCAGGAAGACTCGATTTAATCATGGTTTTCTACATAAAAGTGCATTCTTGTTGGTTGTTATAACCTTAATACATATTTTTCACAACTCAGGGATAGATGTAGGTTTCATTTTTAGAAGGTACACACTATACATTTTTAAACAGTGATTTATTTTGAAAACTTTTCAGATTAGTTTTACAGCTATATCAGAAAATGAATGATTGTTTGGTTATTTCATTTACCAAAGGTAATTGAAGCAGATATTTATGAAGTCGTTGGGAGGTGAACTAACTCCAATTCAACAGGTTAATCATTAATATTTGGAGGATTTTCTTGCCATGCTGTATTAGGAGGAGAACATCACCAGACAGACATTTAAATTGTTTTATTTAACTAAAACAACAACGTTAAGTATTCTGGATTTTTTTCTTCAAAAGCAAACATATAATATTTTAACAAAACAAGCATATGTCCCTTGCATCTCACATTTATCTCCAGACTTCTTCTCCTTGTCCAGATCTATTCCGCCCCCAACAATCTTCTATTCATTGAACTTTTTGAAACTTTGCACTTTTAGAGAGAGGTAAGGGATTGACTCTGGGTACACAAATTTGCAGAGGGACAATAGACTTGAGGTCTGTTATTTCTCACCTCTATATATTATTTATTTATTTTAAAACA
The DNA here is from genome assembly GCA_003942145.1 of Platysternon megacephalum. Lineage (NCBI taxonomy): Eukaryota > Metazoa > Chordata > Testudines > Platysternidae > Platysternon > Platysternon megacephalum. The sequence goes on along the minus strand of QXTE01000055.1, from coordinate 6,559,058 downwards.
TTTTTGCTGTTAACAAGCATGTTACCTCTGGGGAGACAAATCCAGAGTTTGGGAACTGCAAAACTAAGCATCTCTGATGGCATCTTCTAGACTGAGCACTGAGTCCCATGGAGTAGATAGAAAGATTAACCTAAATAATCTATACAGAAGCCTGTGGAACCCCATAAGATTGGGTCCCTAATCCATGAACTATTGGAACTCATTTACAAAACTTTTCTTAATCATTACATGAATATATTGTCTCATACTATAGAATTAGAATTTATAATCCCTATTCCATGATGATATCTTTGAGCTATAATGTATCTTAATTAAAACTATCTTTAGATAGGTTTTTTCCTCAAAAAGCATTTTATCAAAAAAAAATCTGATTTTTTTTTTTTTAAATCATTGATTTTTATCCACCCTGACTGTAACTCACAGCAACTGCACAGAGGAAGAGCTAGCCAGGAAAGGAAGTGTGAAATTTGCAAGTTTCATACAGCCAGAATTTGTGTTCTGCCTTTGCATGAGAGAGAGAACTTTTAATTAATGTGCAGTTTATCATTAATTGTACTATGCATACATTATTATTTTTTATTTTATGCACTGTATATGCAGAAATGCTAATTTATTTTTCCTCCTTGAAGCCAAGGTTATCAGCTGTTCTTGACTAATTATATGTTGGTGAGGGCTCTCAAGAGCTCCCAGAAGCTTCTTGTTAAAATTTGCCTTCCAAAGTGAAGGGAAATTGGGTTGATTTCCCTATTACTAATGGAATTCACCCCCTCTCTGGATACTGCCAGAAATGACTTATCCTGGGGCTTTTTTTCCCTATAGTATGGACCAGATTGCAACAATTAGGTTGGGGTGGGGTTTTTTTTTGTTTTTTATTAATATTTCCCCATCTGAGGGGGAGAACTGCAGACCTCACTAGAAGGTCATCATCTATTCCATCCTCCTCACCAGATTTCATAGGCTGAGCACTTGTGTTATGTTATCAGTATCCAAAGAGTCCAAGTCACTTTTGAAAATGGGGTTTAGGCTCCTAAATATCTTAGCGTAAAATTTTCAAAAACACATAAGTCTTATTGAAAGTCAAGAAACTTGTGTTCCTAAATTGCCAGGTCATTTTTGAAAATGGGATTTAGGCCAAGTCATTCAGGTGCTTTCAGAAATTTTACCCTTAGTCTCTCCGCCTCAGTTGCCCATTTTGTAAAATTGGGACAGTAGTACTTCTCTGCCTCACTGGAGTGTTGAGACACTCAAATACAGGGGTCGGCAACCTTTCAGAAGCGGTGTGCCGAGTCTTCATTTATTCACTCAAAATTTAAGGTTTCACGTGCCAGTAATACATTTTAACGTTTTTAGAAGGTCTCTTTCTATAAGTCTATAATATATAACTAAACTATTGTTGTATGTAAAGTAAATAAGGTTTTAAAAATGTTTAAGAAGCTTCATTTAAAATTAAATTAAAATGCAGAGCCACCCGGACCGGTGGCCAGGACCCGGGCAGTGTGAGTGCCACTGAAAGTCAGCTTGCGTGCTGCCTTTGGCACGCGTGCCATAGGTTGCCTACCCCTGCTCAAATACTTAGGTAATTATGTGGCCTCCATTACCCAAGATAGGTAAATAGGTATACTTGAGAACCCTGGCAATAATATTCCTCAGACACCAACAAGCAGCTAATTCTTCCATTCTCCAGTGGGAATTTTCAAGAGGGGTGCCCAAAATAATCTGGGGACGGTCACTAGTGGGATTCCTTCATAGGTCCCAGGGTGGTGATTGCATGTGAAAGAGGAATGCAAACTGTCTCTTTGTTCTCCATAAACTACTCTTGTGTAACTTTTAATATTCGTCACACTTGAGTTTCCTCCACCGCTGCTACAGGGACTCTGAAAGAGGCTGCTTAAAGCAGACACGCTTCTGGGACCCTGTTGACAATGCTCACTTGCCATTGCATGTTGCTACCTCTCGGGTGGCACCTGACAATATTTCAGAACGCTTTGAGGGAGGCCCCTTTTCAGTGTATGGGACTTAAGGAATGGCCTTCATTTGGGCTGAACCTCTGACACTCAGGATCTCCTTGAACTCCTACTCTCATACTCCCCTACTCAGTCCCTTTCCTTGATTTTGTTCCAGTCTTAGATCTAGTTTCAGACATTCCCCTGTCTTCAATACAAAAGTGCTGTTGAAAAAGAGAGTCCAGATCCTTCATGAGCATTCAAGAGTGTTCATGCTCTCTTGATATAGGTGTGTGTGATAGCGTTCACCTATAGTGTTTGGCTTAATAGTTTCCTTTTCCTTTTTAAAAAAACCCCATGTATTTTTAAGGGAAGGCAGGGAAGAATTCTTACATTCTCAGAGATATTGAATTTGTGTGATGCATACATTTTGGAGCCCCCAGAGTTTGACTTTTTTCTGTGATTTTTTTTTTTTTAATTTCTCTGTTTCACTCATTTGCTAGCATACTGTCCTAGTTGAACTTTGTCTATAATTTGTATAGTTTAATTTGGTTACCATTTCAAAGTTTGATTTTCAAAAAGATCTAATCTGTCATAGTTCACAATACATTTTGATGCCCTACAAATCCCTATTAGTTTAAAAATGATGTTGTCATGTTAATTTAACTATGCAGAGTTTGTCCCTGTGCATTTTATGTTCTATCTTATTAAAAAATTTATCTACAGGTCTGTTTAAGCATACTTAACACATGGCATGGAAGACCAGAAGAGAAGTGGAATCCCCAGACTTCAAGTTTTTTGCAAGTAAGCATTTTTCCTCCTCTTCAAAGTACGTTGTGTAAGAACAAATAAACATCTGAAAAATGTCTGCTCTTTCCTTAGCTTTTCTACCTTAGAACTTTAAACAACTTTTTTCTTCATAAAATACTATGGACAAAAGAAATTTCTTAGTTACTTTTCCATTTTGCCTGTGGGAACCTTTGGCTAACTACCAGCCCCTCACTGAACAATGAAAGTGCTGTAGAAAATTTAATGACTTGGTCATCAATTAGATTTCTTATTATTTTGGAATGGAATTAATATGCTGTAAATGTCCCACACTGAGTCAGACCTCCTTATCATTGATTTCTTCTATGCAGGGGCGGCTCTATGGTTTTTGCCGCCCCAAGCATGGCAGTCAGGCGGCTTTCGGCGGCATGCCTGCGGGCGGTCTGCTGGCCACGCAGATTCGGCGGTATGCCTGTGAGAGGTCTGCCAGTGCTGTGCCTTCAGCATCCCCGCCACCGAATTACCGCCGAAGCCGTGGGACCGGCGGACCTCCCGCAGGCATGCCGCCAAAGGCAGCCTGACGGCCGCCCTCACAACAACCGGCAGGCTGCCCCCTGCGGCTTGCCACCCCAGGCACGCGCTTGCTGCGCTGGTGCCTGGAGCCGCCCCTGCTTCTATGTAAACATTCACTCATTGCACCCAGAAGCTGTATGGGATACTATAACAGTCTTTATGTACTTATTTCCAGCCAATTTCCAGCTAGCAGCTACAGTCCCCAAAATAAAATATTAATATGGATTTAGCAAAACCTAAATTGCAAAATCATCATCTTATAGCTGGCCATAGTATGACTTTTGTTCTAGTATCTCTTAACAGCTGCAAATAACAAAAGAAAGTAGCTCTTTGAATTACAGCACTGTAACTAATAATGTGAATACCTGTGTATTCAAATATTCATGAGGCTAGCACCTTTGGAAAAGAGAAAATCTAAATCTGTATCTGTTTTATAAATGTCAGGACTTGACAGTCAGTTTGTTACTCTTGAGAAATCCTAACTTGTGTTCACGAGTTAAATGTAAATTACTGGCAACCTTAATCTAGTTAAGTCTTTTAATTCAGTGTACTTTGAGGGCTTGTTTTCATGTGTGTAACTGTGCCACTGTAGCACTTTAGTGAAGACGCTGCTACGCCAACAGGAGAGCTTCTCCCATTGGCATAGTTAATCCACCTCTCTGAGAGGCGGTTGCTGTGTCCATGGGAGAAGCTCTCCCATTAACATAGCACTGTCTACATGGGGGGGAGTTAGGTCGGTATAACTACATCGCTTGGGAGTGTGGATTTTTCACACCTTTGAGTGACATAATTATACCAGTATAGGTCTGTAGTGTAGACCTTGCCTCAGAAGAAGCAAGAACAACATAGCCAAGGAAAATTATTACTCAAGAGCTATCCCTCACCCCTGCACTGATAGGTTCTGGAAGCAGTCCCAGTTCATTTCTCCTTGGTTGAAAGAAGGATGGTGGTAGTTTGGCCTTTGATGGTAGAAGGGTAGAAATAGGGGGAGGTATCTGGACACTGAAAGGGGTGAGGGAGGACTCCTACCCACTAAGCATGGAAGGCAGTGGGAATATTACTGTTTATATGCTAGTTTTTGTCTCTGGGAACTTGGCTTGACATCCTACTTTACTTCATAAGAGAAGCTAAAAGCATAGTGAATATTTTGACAATTTAACATACAATGCTTTTATATGAAGAGAAAGTCATTCTGATAATGATTGAGGCTCAGTGCATAGCAAGCTGACTTATATTCAAGCATTTGCTCAACTTCCCCCATGTAGATTTTTGGAGGTATTTTCCCTTCCGGGGATTGAAGGTCTGAAATTAGGCCCCAATCCTGCAAAGATTTACACACATGCTTAAATTTACATACTGTAAATATATATATATATATATATATTAAAAAAAAAAAAAAAGAAATGCTAGTTACAGGGGAACTGTCCATTTAAAATCAAGACAAATTCAAAACTTAAGCTAAAGTAACTTCATGTACTTCAGTTGCCCCTGCCACATTTTCCTATCTTTTAATTTTTTCTATTTCTATTGTATATGAAGTATTCACATTAACAGGAAAACCAGTAAAAATGATTGTACAGAGTGTTGTCAAAAGCAGAGTAAATTAATTGACTAAAATAGAGGGGGTTTTCCCCTAATGTTTCAGTTACAACAATGTTAAGTGTTACTTGTCACAATAGTGGAGAAACAGTTTTCAGAGAGAAGTTTAACTTAAACAGGGTCTGTTAGGAGTCTTCCAGTGGTGAAATGTGGTGTTTGTTTTGGAGATCCGAAAAAAAACCCCAAAAAACAGACTTCAGATGAAACCTACTGATAGAATATAGTTAAGTCAAAAATAAGACCTCTCTTTGAGATCTCTTTCAAGAGTCAGAGGAACAAATAATGGAGGACTCCAGGAAGGCTGAAGTAGTAAATAACTACCTTTTCAATTTTAAACAAAAACAAGAAGAGGAATTATGAGCAAGCAAATATAGATGACAGTTCGGAAGATGCCGAAGTTTCAATAAAACCTCATAAAGTTAACTACGTATTAGCAGAGCTAGAAAAGATAAGATCCAAAAGTTGTAAACAAATGGACAGAAGAAATTATATGAAAGTGACCAATACTTTTTTATACATCTTGGAAACAGATAACAGTCCCTGATTTGAGAATACAAAATGTGGTTTCAGACTTCAGAAGGAAGGACAGGGAACCCTTATTCTTTTTGTAACACATGAACAGTAAAAATAAAAGGGGAATGTTCATAAAGGTGTTGAAATATTCTACACTGTCACTGCTTAAATTGTTTCCAGCGTATTAGCTACAGAGTTGACAAAATGGATTACAGGATGAAAATAATAATATTTTTCAGAGTGGGCTCTTCATATTCCCACTGTGATGAGGCACCATAAGCCTTGGGAGCCTTCTGTGACCACAGAACATATTATAGCTACTAGGATTCTGAGAAAAGGGAGACTCAGTCCTCTGGGATTCCTACTATTGCTGCACCAAGGCCTTTCTTGACCCCGTCTCCAGCTCCAAAATTGGTGGAGTTGGCTGGTGCTGCTCTTCCAATGCTAGGGCCTTCCTCAGTGACTGCGCCTGGTGAAACCTCAAAGGTTGGTGCCAATTACACTTGCAGCACTAGAGAAAGCTACAGAGGTTCAGTCCTCTCCGAACAGCAGTAAGTCATCAGCCATCTCTAGTTCCTTCTAAATTTGTGGGAGGCCCTGGAAACTTCTGTTCTCTGCTGTAAAGCATAACGTTAAGAGAAAGCGGAGAAATGAGAATTCCTTGGTGCCTGGGGAATCAAGCGCTCTAACAAGAAAAGGCATTCTATGAATCAGAGATGGGACCAGTCCTTGGTGCTGGAAGTTTTGATTCTAAATGTTCTCTCTCCAGTGCAGATGCTGAAGACACCATCTGCTGCTTCTCTTGATGCTGACCTCACTTCCCTAATGCTAATGCCTAGATTAACCAGTTTTGAAGGCCAGTTTGTCTCTGGATAGATCAAGAAGCTAGTTGGTCCCCCATTATGGGCTTTTGGTTTCAGGGACAATTTGATTGGGCACAGTGCATCTGGGATGTACTTTGCAGCTTCTCTCTCTGGACAGCTCCTAGAACAAGGACTGAGGTTCTTGGTTTGTGCTCATAGGAGCTTCTAGTCTCAATCCTTTTAAGCCCCATGCAGGGCCGGTGCAACCACTAGACGAACTAGGCGGCCGCCTAGGGCGCCAAGTGGTTGGGGGCGCCAAAAAGCGCGCTCAGGGGAGGCGGTGGAGTGGAGGTGAGCTGGGGCAGGGAGGCGCGGGGAGGGCTACCCGCAGCAAGTAACGGGGGGGGAGGGGCGCAGGGGAACCGCTCCCCGCCCCAGCTCACCTCCGCTCCGCCTTCTCCCCTGAGCACGCCGCCCTCGCTCTAATTCTCCTTCCCTCCCAGGCTTGCCACGCCAAACAGCTGATTGGCGCCGCAAGCCTGGGAGGCGGGAGAAGTGGAGCGGGGGCGGTGTGCTCAGGGGAGAAGGCGGAGCGGAGGTGAGCTGGGGCGGGGAGCTGCTGCAAGGGGGGCTGCCCAGGCGGAGAGCTGCTGCGGGGGGGCACCGCAGGGCGGAGTGGGGGAGCTGCCGCAGGGGGGGCGCCGCAGGGCTGGGAGCTGCCGCAGGGGACCGGAGCAGGCTGGGGCTGGGTCACTCCACTTACCGCAGGAAGTGGCCAGCCCCTCCCCCCCCCCCCCCCCCCCCCCCCCCCCCCCGCCCCCCCCCCCCCCCCCCCCCCCCCCCGTGGAGGCCTGGGACCAGCCCCCCCCCTCCCATGGAGGCCTGGGCCCCCCCCTTCCCCCCATGGAGGCCTGGGGCCCCACACAGCCCCCCCATGGGGGGGCTGCGTAGGGCACCAAAATAGCTAGGGACGGCCCTGGCTCCCCGGGCCGGAGGTGGGGCACAAGGTGGAAGTTTCGCCTAGGGCGTGAAATATCCTTGCACCGGCCCTGGCCCCATGGTATGATCTTGTGCCTTACCACCCTATGGTGTTGTGGCAGGTTTCTTGTTTCCCTCATTAGGCTTCTCGGTGTTGTAGGAAAAAGCCTAGCTCTCCAGCCTTGTCTCACTTATTTCCTTTCCAAGAGATCATGGGGTCATTTTTTCTTGAACTTGTTTCTATTTTTAGTTCTTGTTTTTTTTACTCTTATTTCTTGGTGGCGTATGCATTGTACATTCACTTCTGAATATACAAAAATCTGTTTACAAGCAGCATAAATTATGAGAATGTGTAAGTGAGCCTGCATATATGTAATATTTATATCTATAGCCAAAGGTTTGGATCCCTCTTTTTTTCATATATGTGGGAAGACATGCAGAATCTGTGTAACAAATGCATTATACAAGACATAGGATAAAATGTTATTGGTATAGTGTAGATAATCTAAATTTAGCTGGTTGATTTCACAGGAATAGGTAATTCCTGTTTTAAAAAAAATTAGCACAATGCTCTAACATATAGTTATCGTTAGTTTTCAGAATGTTAAAGGCAGCCTTGGTTAGCTCATTTTAATACACTCTTATAGGCTGCTATAATTGGACATTTAATAAAGAATACTGGTTTGTGACTATAGGGAGTTAACCAGATTCATGGCCAGTAGTGCTTGTAAATAATTTTTTGTTAATGGTTTTGCTAATACTTTCCTATAAAAGGACTGTTCTGGGGGAAAATACATAATTTCAATGTTGCTGATCAGCTTAGTTTTCCACATAGCCATCTAATTAGCATTTTGAAATGACTTCAAAGCATAGTACCAGTTAAGAGGGGTGTTTTGTTTTGTTTTTGTTGTTTTTTTTTAACATGGATATAATTGCTGCAAAATGCCATGGTTTGCTGAAAATTACCTTCTTTAGCATCCTGGTATGCTAATGACATGAAATTTTCTTCTCTGCAAGAATCCATGTTTTTTAACTTCATATTTTTTGTGCTATGTATGGGATAGGACAGTACAGGTCTGTCTCATCTTACGCTGGGGTTACGTTCCGCGGTCAGCGCCTAAAGCGAAAACCGCGTAGTCAAAATTACATTGAGTGTAATGGCGGGCAGAATCGCCCGCACTACAGAAACAGTATTTAAATTGTTGTTTTTCCCCTTTTTTTGTTTTTTTCTTGTTTTTACCGACCGCGTAAAGCTGAAATCGCACATGTTAAATGCGCCTAAGATGCAACAGACCTGTAAAGTAGCATGGCAGATAAAGGATTAACTTTAGAAAATAATTTCAGAAGGTTGAAATTTAACACAAGAAAACATTCTGTAAATATCTAAGTGGAAAAGTCCAGTTTTGCGGCGGGGAGGGGGGGGGTGTAGGGTTTTTTTTAACAGTTAAGGCTTGAGATTCCTCTCAAACATCAGGAGAGCGCTACCATGTATTCTACGATATCTATTGTATTGTTATTGAGACATAGGGTTTTACTATCTGCTTCAATGAAATCTAGATTCTATGATGATTTTGGAAAGTTTCTTTTTCTGACAGTATCAAAATATGAATACACAACACCCTGGGGACTGTAGTTGTTGAATAAGAAGTTATGGGGGAGGTAATTCTACAAAATCATTCTGATTTTAAAGGTATTTCTGATTCTCACAATATTCCCTCCTTAAAATAGTGAATATGACTGGACATATGGTAATAACTGTGGGACAACATATAATTTTCACATATCATCTGGCAGTATCACAAGGGGGACTGGTAGTAAAGTGTGAAGTCTACAGTAAAGTTTATCTTCCTCCCAGACTAGAGGCGAGACTATCGTAACTGATAAGCATAACAATCTTTTCATGTAAAGTGTGCAGATAGGTAATCATTGGTATTATAGTATTTGTAGTCAGCTTTTGTTTCCTAATTTGGCCATAAGTAGAATGTTTTAAAGAAATTAAACAGAAATTTACATTTGATAAATGGATTTCTATTATTAACTAGCCCCAAAGTGTGATTATTTTGCTAAAAAGTCTAAAAATTACCACAATCTGGTGAAAAGCTTACTGAGCTACTGGAACATTATCAACCTAATGACACATGAAGCGTGCAACACCCCATGAACACTGTTCATGCTAATAAATGGTACATGACTGTCTTGTCTAGGCTGTTGAATAATTCCTAAATTTGAGGCCTTTGGCATAACAGATACAGAATATCCAACTCTCAACCCGTCAAATACTGTTTATATGTTGTATCGCGGAAAAGATCTGGAATAGGAATAACAGAAAAAAAACTGGGAAATAAACACACCTGCAAAACTTAATACTGCATGTAAAGAAATTCTTCAGTGTGTGATTTCCCCCACCCCCAAAAACCGAGAGGCACTATTTAGGTACTTAAATGGCTCCCATCACTGGTAATATCTGATTGCCTCCCAGCTGTACAAAAATAGGAGTAGCATTATTTCTTTCTTCCTTCCAAGTCTGTAGAAGAAATACATGTTAGTTGGCTTTGCTTGCTTGTTTATGATTGTGTCTAAGTGGGTGAGGGAAGAAATTATTAAGGAAAAGTGAAGCCAGGGAAATAAATTTTTACATTTAGTTCTGAAACTGGTAACTCACTGGTCATTCTCATTTCTTGTAGGAGTGAGTTCCATAGTCTAGGAGCAGAGTCTGTGAAAGTTCTGTCTCCTGCACTCACAAGCCTCCCCCTGTTGGTCAACAGTTTCATCTTAGCTGCCATGGGAGCTCATGGTCTCAGGGAGAAGCAATTTCTCAGGTAGCAAGAGCCAATTCCATTGGAGGGTTTTAAATATTTGGACAGACCATGAACTGGACTCTGTACCCTGTGGGGAGTCAGCACAGAAAGGAGACAACTGGGGTGATTGCTTACAGTTAGTTGTGTTGCTAAACAGATGGACATTTTGTACCAGCTGGAATTTTTTCAGGGTGTGTGGCTTCACTCCAATATTTGAGTTTCAGTAATAAGGCCTGGAGATCATACAGGGAGCGCTGTGGTCTGATCTGCACCTGAAAGTTGGCAGCAATTGCTGCAGGGGCTAGTTGGACATCTAGTAGTACTGAGGAGTCCAGAAGGGCATTCCGACTGCAGACTGACTGACAACCATTTGAAGGCAATTGCTCTCTCTAGTGAGAAACATTATAGAGTAGGCAAATTCTTCAAAGTGCTTCCCTCTTCTTACCCACATTATTTCAGCCTGTCTTGGCTCAGCTGTAGACAGCTGCTTTTCATCCAGGTGCTGATTTTGACTAGGCACATAAAAGCTGGGAGATTGAGTTCTTATCTTGCAGGAATCATTTAACATCTATATCATGGTGCTTATGTTGAATGCAAAGCAGCCTCCAAAATTCATATTATCATAAATAGTAAGAAATGGATGGGAAAATGAAGTATGTGCTATCCATAACTATAAAGGAGCTCTTCCAAAACCTTCTAATAAATCAACTGAATTAGCCACAGCAATGAATGGGGATTAAAAATAATCCAGCAATTACCAGGAAGCATGGGATTTTGCAGTTGACTAACATAAAACAGACACTTGCACAGAATATTATGGAAATTTAATACAAAGCCTGTATAAATTCACCAGTTGTTACACAAATGCAAAATAAAAACTATAGCAACTTCTGTTAATGCACTCAAATGGCTTGTTCGGGTTTCCTGGCACTCGATTCTTTCCTTACCTCGAAGTGGTTTTTCTCTTGGACAGAGAGGGTTTCTGCCCCAGGTCCTTCCAGGCCTTGGCTTTTATTCCTATATACTGATCAGATTGGAGGTAGTTTTATACTTTAACTAGCTTTTTCTGGACAAAATTGTTCTCCAGACTAGGTTTTTCATACATAGAGACCATCTGGGCCATAATTCTTCGCATTTTCAAATTACTTTGTAAACATGAATTGATGAAAAATAGGATAAACTGAACGTTTGTTTGGAAAACATTAACTAAAAACGTAATGGATAAAGGTGCGTATGATAGAAACCCTGTGTTCACCAGAGGCCTTTTATCTTCCTTTTGTTTAGATTAATTTAGTTCAACAGACCTTTTCCTTATTCACTTATGTAATTACAGATTACATCTGGGAGAGGGGAGGCGATCATTAGTGGTATGTTTCTGTAGAATGTTAGATTTGATTGTTACAAAGAAACCTAGTTTAGAAATAGTTTGTAATTTTATATTGAAATCCGTGGTCTGCTGGTTATTTTATTTTATCAGGGTTTCATTTTGAAGGTAGTAAGAGAACACTGTAAGAGAATTTTCTAACACAGATGAAAGTGGAAAATTCAGTTCAGGTAGCTGAAAACATAATATACAGCAGCAAATCTGCTTATTAAGACTGTGCATAATGTTCAAAGCCATGAATAGCTGATATCTATTCAGTGTCTACTATGTCTGAATTTTAAAATACCCAGAATGTAAGATGTTTGAACAGTAGATATGGCAGTGTTTTTGTGTTCTTTATATAGTGAATTCTATGAGTTCAACACTGATTTTATGACAAGTTTTGACATGTAGCATTTTGGGGTGGATTTTTCAAACGCTTTCAGAATTGGCCCAACTCAGCTCCCATTGACTTCAGGGGAAGCAGAATTAGGCTGACTCTAAACACTTGTGAAAATTCCACTCTTTATTATAATAGAAAAACCACAATTTTATTTTATAGAGAAACAGAACCCAAAATAAAATAGCTTTTTCTTTTTTATATGAAACATGACATCCATTAGATAGGACAACCATAAACTGACTCAGTTTAAGATCTGATACTGAAAGAACTAGATAGCAAGACAACAGCCTTATAATAAATCTTAAAAACACAGACACACACACACCTTTTTTGGTATCTCTCGATTCCTGGGCAGGGGCGGAAATCCATGTTTGCTAGTCTACATTTTTGATGAATATAGTCTAACTTTTATTCAACAAGCACAAGAATTTTTATTTGAAGAAAAATGACTTTTGATGTTGATATGGAGATGAAAACACATTTTCTTCATTAGAAAAGTACTTCAATGGAAGCTCACAAGTATTTATTTCATATGCAGCAATGGCAGCTAACTTTTGTTGAGGTTCTGTTTTGCAGTTCTGATTATACAATATGTTGTAATAGCATTTAACATGTTTGAACTGCTAAATACATAAACAGCCAGTGACAGAGGTAGAGGTGGAGAGATGGAGAAACTGAGTCACAGACAGATTTAAGCAGTATGGCGAAGATCACTCAGTGAATTAAAGTCCAAGTGAGACTATAACTCAGATGTTGTTAGATTCCAGTCCCCTGCTCAGCCCACTAGACACTATGCTGTCCCTCAGCTCACCTTCTTCATTTCTTCTTGGTGCAAATGAATTCAATAACAAGAATAATTTTGATCAAAATAGGTTCACCCACTCCTCCTTGTGTTATCACATGCTAGAATGACCTCCAGATCATCAGATATGTAATAATAATGAGAATGGATCTACAAAAATCTAATTTCATTCATCTGATACTTCATTAAAATATTTTAAAATGATTGTTTAAGCTTCTGTTTCAAATAAGAATTGTTTCTTCTTGCTCAGATGGTGAAAAGAGGGAGGTCAAGGCCAAATTCTGACCCCATATTTGTTTTGTGTCTCTGAGAAGAATATTGGGCCCTTTCAGTTAACCACAATCTTTACAAATAAATAACTAAAGTACCAAGTTACATTATATTATATAGCTAATATAATATCAATAGATCTAAAAACTTTGAAATAATACTTTTTTCTTTTAAAAAGAGCATGATCGGACATCTACTTATTCTTTTAAATAGTTTCTTTGCACCTAAATTTCAAAGCTTTTTTTCCATGTCAAATGGAGTATAGTGTTTTGTGGTAGTAAGCTACATAGGGAATTCCACTGAAACTAAGGGCTTGTCTACCCTGGCAATTAACAGCGCTGCACCTTTCTCACTCAGGGGTGTGAAAAAAAAAAAAACCGAGCGCAGCAAGTTGCAGTGCCGTAAAGCGCCAGTTTAAACAGTGCCCCGGTGCTGGGAGCCGCGCCCCTCATTGAGAGCTCTCTCCCAGCACTGTGCTGCAACCACACAAGGCACATTAAAGCGCTGCCGCGGCAGCTCTTTAGTGTTGCCAGTGTACGCTAGCCCTAACTCACTTCCATTTACTTAGACGTACGGTTATAATTTGCACTAGATACTGATCAGAAGTTTCAAACTTGCATGCCTAGAGTTAAGCACCAAAATCCATATTAGGACACCTAAATAGATGTCTAATTTTCAGAGGTGCTGAGTTCCTGCAGCTAGTATTGATTTCAGTGCGATTGGCAAGAACTCAGCACCTTTGAAAATTAGGCCTCAATAAAGATTTAGGGTTGCAATTCGTAGACACTTACACATTAAAATGTTTTATTAGTCTTTCTTAATTTTAAAGTAGTAATTTTCAGCCATTTGTTTTAGTAGGCTTCTTGTGCCAAAAGTGTTCCGAAATTTTCTCAGTAATCCTGCATTTGTGATTGGTTGTTAAATTTATATTTTTTTCAGCCAAAATTTATCCAGGCATTTGAAAATAAGGGAGAATTGTGAGGATGGTGAATTTTTGGAGAGGGAGTTTAGCAATAAATATCTATTTGATTGGTGGCCATGGGTCTAACTGAATGTTACTACTGCACATTAGGTATGTTGGAGTGTTATGTTTCATGTAGGTACTTCTGAGGGTTTTTTCGAGGATTACCTAGTGCATATGGTTAGATACCTTGTGTATGTATATAAATCCCAATAAAATAAATAGTGAATGTGCAGTCAGCTTACTGAACATTGAGTTTGTATTTTCTACAGAACTTTTATGTTTTTGTTTTTTTTACTACTTTGAAAGTTTATTTTAGTTGCTTGTGGTCTGTGAAGAGCTGAGTTTCTTCTGCAGTAATTAACCATGGCACTAATAGCTAAGTTAATTTAGGGAGAGCTGCTTTAGGTGTTAGCAATATCAGGAGATGTTGCAGGAAAACCACAGAATCCTGAATCAGGGTGTGACAGGTAATAGTGAAGCTGTTGCACTTCAGCTATTTAATTTTAATTTGTATTTTGTAACTTTTATACTTTGTTTCATTTTATAAATATTCAGTTTATACTTACAGTGCTTGGCTTTTAGTCTCAAAGTCTATGTGCTGCATCTGTGCTACGCTTGGACCTGAAAGCTAGAATTTTTACCTCCATTATGGATTTTTAAGCAGTTTGAACAAACTAACAATGGTTAAGTTTTTAATGTAATAAAAGAAACCATTGTTAGTTTGTTCAAACTGCTTAAAAATCTACGTGGGGCCAGGCCCATTTATTCAAAAAATGTTTAGCTCTGGAAGTAATATGTAGCTACATATTTATAATATATATATATGGAGATATACCTATCTCCTAGAGCCGGAAGGGACCCAAAGGGTCATGGAGTCCAGCCCCCTGCCTTCACTAGCAGGACCAATTTTGCCCCAGATCCCTAAGTGGCCCCTATATTTATGTTCTTATAGTTTTCTAATTTATTTTTTCTTTGGACTAGGTTTACAGTTGTGTGGATGATGGTTTTTAGTATAAGTATGGTAATTGTTTCAGATGGAATAGATATTTACCACAATTCCCCACTTGTATGAAATATTCATATTTTACAACATACATTAATTAATTTGTCATAAAATATTTCTTATAATGAAGACAAATCTTTTAATATATAATGTATTTTTAAAACAAGTGGTGGTCACTATGTAATGGGCTGAATTATTTTTCATTTACTCATTTAACTGCTTCTCTCCACAGGTGTTGGTGTCTGTCCAGTCCCTCATATTGGTAGCAGAACCCTATTTTAATGAACCGGGATATGAAAGATCTAGAGGTACTCCTAGTGGTACACAGAGTTCCAGAGAATATGATGGAAATATACGACAGGCAACAGTCAAGTGGGCTATGCTTGAACAAATCAGAAACCCTTCACCATGTTTTAAGGAGGTAGGTATTATGAAACAAAGTAAACACTGGCTTTTGCCTTTAACATATTTAAAGACTGTTATCAGGTCCCCAGTCAGTCATCTTTACTCATGACTAAATGTGCCCAGTTTTTTTTAACCTTACTGCAGAGGTCAGGTTTTTTAAACCTTTTATCATTTTTGTTGCTCTCCTCTGGAGTTTCCAATTTATCCACAGCTTTCCTAATTTGTGGTGCCCAGAATTGGAGACAGTACTCCAGCTGAGGCCTCACCAGTGTCAAGCAAAGTGGGAGAGTTACCTCCCATGTCTTACATACAATCCTGTTAATACACCACAGAATATTAGTCTTTTTTGCAACTGCATCACATCATTGACTCATATTCAGTCTGTGATCCACTATAACCCTCAGATCCTTTTCAGCAGTACTACTACATAACCAGTTATTCCCCATTTTGTAGTTGGGCATCTATTTTTTTCCTTCCTTTATTGATTTTATCTTACTGATTTCAGACCAGTTCTCTAATTTGTCAAAGTCATTTTGAATTCTAATCCTGTCTTCCAAAGTGCTTGAAACACTTCCTGGCTTGGTATCTGGTCACAATTAACCTTTTTAGTGATGACTGAAGCAAAATAGGCATTATACACCTCAGTTTTCTTGATGTCATCAGTTATTAACTCTCCTTCCTGCTAAGTAGAAGACTTACACTTTCCTTCATCTTTTTCATGTTCCTAATGTATTTAAAGAACATCTTTTTATTGTCATTTATTTCCTTGTTAGATGTAATGCATTTTCTGCCTTAGCCTTTCTGATTTTGTCCCTACATGCCTGTGCTATTCTTTTGTACTCCTTCTTAGCAATTTGTACATGTTTCTACTCTTTGTAGGATTCCTTTTTGATTTTCAGGTCATTAATGAGTTCCTGATGGAGCCGTATTGGCCTCTTGCTATTCTTCCTATTTTTCCTTCCCATCGGGATGGTTTGCAGTTGTGCCTTTAATATTAGGTCAGGTCTCATGGGAAGAAAATCTATCAGCTCTCTGAGTTTGTTGAAGTCCATTGTGCCTATTCTGCTGCTCTTACTCCTTCCTTTCCTTAGAATCATGAAATCTATCATTTCATGATCACTTTCACCCAAATTGTCTTCCACCTTCAAATTCACATCCAATTCTTCCCGGTTGGTCAGAATCAAGTCTAAAATGGTTGTCCCTCTGGTTACTTCCTTCACTTTCTGAAACAAAAAATTGTCCCCAATAACATTCCAAGAACATATTGGAGATTGTGTTTTGCCATATTACTTTTCCCACAGAAGTCTTGGTAGTTAAAGTCCCCCATTACTATCCGGTCTTGTGTTTTGCATAATTCTGTTGTTTGTTCTAGAAATGCCTCATTTACCTCCTCTTCCTGATTTGGTAGTCTATAGTAGACTCCTAGCATGACACAACTTCTCTGTTTTTCCCCTTTATCTTTACCCAGAGACTTTCAAGTGGCTTGCCTCTCACCTCTTGGACCTCAGAACAACTATATATATATTCCTGATGTATAATGCAACATCTCCTGCCTTTTTTTCCTGCTTGCCCTTCCTGAACAAGGATCCCTTTGTACCAGTATTCTAGTCTTAAGCTTTATGCCACCATGTTTCTTTGATACTAGTCAAGTCGTAATTTAGCTTACGCACTAATACTTAACTTTCTTCCTGTTTATTCCCCATACTCCTTGCATTTGTGTTATCAACATCTAAGATGTTGAGCACATTTCCCCACTGATTTCCTTCTTGTTGAATGAGAACTTTAACTATATAAAAAGGTTGAAAGAGAAATGATGGAAATATCAAGGTTCTTGCTATACTTATTAGAAAACAACAAATTTGATGCATTGGTGGAGTTGAGTTTATTAGATGAGTTTGCTAGAATCTTGAAACTTCTAGAAAGATGAGTGGAAAATCTGATAAAATGTGGTTCTGTAAAGCTTAGCTAGTTTGTATTTTTAACTTTTCACAGCATCAGATGTGTTTTCTTATTCTAACTGCATTACATGCAAAATCTGCTCATCAATACTGCAAATACGTACTAAAGGTTTAGTGATTACCAAACATTAGTGTATTAATTTATCTAACTCAAGATGCCTAAAGGAAGGAAGGGGCAGGAAACAAGTGAGTGAGTGGACTAGAGTAATGAAAACAGATAATTCAAAAGCAAATTATAAATGTTCTTGAGCTGTTAATTAATATGCTACCTAGGATTTGTACTCATTTCAAAAAGCAGAGAAAACCAGTTTCCAGCTCTGAACATCACCAGTTTGGTTTAGGAGCACTGTCTTTGAAAGGCAAAGATCAATTGACGTAAAAACAACTATCTTGAACTTGATAATTTTCTGCTAATGATATTGCCTTCAATGTACTGCAAAATGAGGTATTAAAGAAAAGATTTCACCCTGGTTATACTCCTCCAGACAGATTGACACTTATAAATCTGTTACTAGTTGTGGCAATTGAAGAAATAGATGACAAATTAAAGGAAGAAGTAAAATAATCAGTACAGACATTAATGGAAGATGTGAAGTTTGTTTGTTTGACCAACCAATCATCAGAGTCCATAGAAAAGAAGTGTTTTATTGTGAGTTAAACAGCAGCAGCTTTTCATTCCAGAGCTGGCTGCACCATAGTGATGGGTGAAGTGATTCCCAGTACTGCGTATAGTTTATACATGAGTTTGTAAAGTATTTAGTGTTTTTTCTGGCTGCAAAGTGTCATAAAAATGTACATTGAGTAACCCTATAATATGTTGATTTTAACACATTGCTAGATTATGCGTCTCTTTGAATGAGTTAATCATTGTCTTCAAAGTACATGTTAATAGATCTCCACCCTTAGAATGGAAAGAGCTTGAGTGTCTTCAGGAACAAATTTTAATGTTCACGTGAATATGGAAGAAGTAATCAAACACCAGTGAATATCCGAGACACTCAACCACTTACATGAGAGGGGACAGAGTATTACATCCATACATGAATAACAACATATATGCAGGATATTCTGGCTCTGTCAATCAAGATATAAATATAATAAGAGAGCCCCTGATATTCCTCTAAACTGACTTTTGACATTTTACATAATAGTGCCCTTCACTGTGACACCCATCTTCGCTAATAAATCCTTTTTTTATAAATATTTGTAACAACTTTACTCTTCCAGGAAAAATATCAAATTGTAGTTATTTAAATGAATCAACTAAAGAGAGTAGAACGTGGTAGAGTGTTAGTCATTTTCATATATATCTCACTAATGTTCTCTGCAACCATGAAGGATACTAAACTACACCATCATAATTTGTAAATTAAAGCTATAAATTTGGATGTACTGTAAAGCTCAGTTCAGTTCCTAAATACCTTGATCCCTGTTTAGTACTGTCGTCCTTTATATTAAAAGCACCCAGAATTTGATCTTAGTATTTTTCAAACACTTGCTGTATAGCTCAGATTCTGCTAATGGCTTTTATAATGGAGATATCACATAAGCCTACATCCTGTCCCTTCCTGAAAAAGGTGAAAGAATAAGATGTATCCAAATGGATTTATCCCAGTAGAGAGATCATGAGAGCAGATAATGACTATTACTGTTACTTTATTTCTAGTGTCTGCCTTTTCAAAGTGATTGCAACAGTACAAAAGTTCACTGCCTATACAAGAGATTTGTAGCTGGGCCTGAATTACTTTTCACTTAGTTGTTTTGTGGTTTAATGTAACATTAGGGGGCAGATTTCATCCCTCTAAAAGCAAACAAATCCTGAGGTATAATATGAAACAAACACCCATCAGTAACTTGAGTAACGGTGGATTGAACCTTATTGGAGAGAAATGGCCTGAGCTTCCATCCTTTGGATTGAAGGTTATTTTCAGGTTTTGGATAAAAGATATCCTTTCTCCTTACTCCCCATCTTCCAAACTGTAATCCTCCAATTGTCCCCTTCTCCAATAGCCTCCAGCTCTTTCTTAACCTGGTCTCCAATAGTCTAGACTGTAGGTCCCATCTGCATAAACATCCAATAAAGTGTGCAAAATTTGAATTAAGCAAAGTGAGGTGCTCAAAGGTCATTTAACAAAAAACAAGGCTCTAACATTTTTGGTGCAGTTAAAAGTATTATTGGCTTAAAAGTTTTTGTTGCAAGGTACCCAAAATACAGTGCACCAGATGCCTTAGAAACATTGTGACCCCTTTGCAGAACTGTCTTATTCCTTTTACAGACCCACATGTAGATGATGCATGTGGAATAGGATGTTAGATGAGAAATTCCACTAATTTTTCCTACGTGCCCAGTCAACAGAATGTTTAGGGATAGTGTAGAGAGAGAAATTCTACTCAACCAACACAACCATGTGTAGTGCCTGTGAAACCATGGTAGGTTGCAGGAGAAAAAAAGTCAAGCCTTATTGTACGTTACATTTTGCATGCACAAGTTCCATTTTAAAATCCTCATAACTCATCCAAATCTAAACAGGCTTCACCACATAGCTGAAAAGTACACTTCAGACCCAGGGGCTATCTTTTCCACTAAATTTCACCTTTCCACCCATTCCTACTGAAGCATTAGAGTGATCTGAAAAAGACAGAGTGACAAAAGTGTCACTTTTTACTCTTCATACACTAAACCAACTGAACTATTAATTCTGAAATGTTCCCAAAAATTTCACTGCTGGGGAGAGACCAGATCTGGAAAATGTCAGCCTGAAAGATGAGCCAGACAAGGTAGGTGAGGTGATATCTTTTATTGGACCAACTTCTGTTGGTGAAAGAGACAAGCTTACAAGCTCTACAGAGCTCCTCTTCAGGTCTGGGAAAGGTAATACAAGGTGGAACAGATTGTTAAGCATGAGTTAACAGGTGTTGCAAGAAACCATTCAAAATGAAGTGGGCATTTAACACCTATGCAGTCATAGGACAAAGGAGAGCTAGTGGGTTACAGATCGTTGTAATGAGTAATAAAACCAGTGTCTCTATTGAGTCCATGATTTTTGGTGTCTAGCAGGGTTAGGAATTTAAGTTCCTAGGCTCATCTTTCAAAGGTACTGTGCAGGTTTCCTTTGAGGACGAGGACTGAGGGGTCAGATCTGGAGTGATAGTTTTGTGAAGAGTGTTCACCCATCGGTGATAGGGTGTTTGTCTTCTATCATTTTTCTGTGAGAGTTCATTCGAGAGCATAGTGATGGTTTAAAGTATCAGAGGGGTAGCTGTGTTAGTCTGTATCCACAAAAACAACACGGAAAGCTTATGCCCAAATAAATCTGTTACTCTTTAAGGTGCCACCAGACTCCGTGTTGTTTTAGTGATGGTTTAGTTTCACCCATGTACTTCTTGTTGTGGTGTTTGATGCACTGGATGAGGTATACCACATGGTGTCATAGGCATTTGTAGGACTCATGGGTATTGAAAGGTCTGTTGTGGGGGTTGTTGATCATTGAAGCAGTGGAAATATGTCTGCAGATTTTGCATCTGTTGTACTGGTAGGGATTAGTGCTGCTTTGAGTTGGTGGGTCCTGATCTGTGGGAAGCTTGTTTCTGATGCTGAGCTTGGCGAGGTTGGGGAACCTGAAAGATGAACAGTTTGCAGACTTGTAGTTAAATGGAAATGGCCCTTTATAAAAGGAAACTCCTGCAACCTTATGGTACCTGTTCGCTCATGCTAGCTGTAATTATTTAATAGTTTACAAGTAATATTCTGTAATATATTTTGTAAAACTAATGTAATTTTTTGAGATTTCATAGCAACATTATTAGGTCTTTGTCAAGAACTGTAGAGAACCTGCCATTTTTGGGAGTTGAATTATTGCATATGCAGAGTAGTGAGGTGCAAATTAGCAAGCTGCACTTTAACTCGTTGCAAAGGATACATGTGTCTGCAAGAAGACACATTTCTCATTTGCCTTTTCTTATTTTAAGTTTAAATAAAATTGTCTTTAATGTGCAATTCAAAACTGAAAAAACTACTTAGGCAATATCTAAAGGCTGATCATAAAACATACAGAATGAAAAAACTAAGCGAGGCCTGGTGTGGCACAGGAGTGAATTTGACTCATACTGGTTCTATGGAGTTTCAATTTTGTTTAATTTAATAGAACGTAGTTTCTTTTTTCCTTGAAATATTAATATCTGGGGGGAGTGGGAAGTCTTAGGAAATAGATTTTCACTGACAGTCTTTCATCGTGAGAAAAAATGTACATTGTCCATGGCATGTGGCAATTCATTTAATTTAATCTTCATTTAGCATTTTAATGAAGATATCATCAGACTATGATGATCTTCCTCTTTTTTATTTATATTTGATGTTGCTAAGAAACTTGCTAACTATGCAGCCAAGCAAGAAATCTGATATTTGTCATAATTTTTCTTGGACAATTTCACACCTCTATTAAACTGTGAAGGTGTGTATATCAAATTAAGGGTAACTCCCAACTGTGAGAATTGATGCCTTCCCTAACGTCTAAGAAAAGTGGAATGCGTGATTCTAGCAGTTTGAACATGGTTTTAAAAAAATTCTGTTCCAGCTAGACCTTCTACCCATGACACATTATTTATGCTCATTTACTTTTTCCTGCTTTGAGCCTTTTTCTTATGAAAAAGAGGAAGGAAATTGCTACGTTTTGTCATAATGTCCGCTGCTGGTTGTCACTTGTAAAAACCATGCATTATTCCTACTACTTCCAACAGCAGGCTTAATACACTTCAACTGATTGTAAGACTTCTCTGAAACATCTGTAGTACACAATGACTAAGAAAAGAATACTCACAATAAAGATAGATTATCTTTGACAAATTGGGCACTTATGCTTTCTGGAATTAAATTAGTATTTTATTATCCTACCATTGTACAAAGATATGTTTTACCTTGAAAGTATCTGGCTTTTCTGGTTAAAGGGCCGCTAAAAGAATAAAATAACATATTTTGCTACTGACAAAATTAAATTGAACAACTCGTTGACTTTCCCTCATGACTTTCTCCTCTTCCACTTTACTTATTATGTTAGGTGTGACATTGACTAAGGCATTTTATAATTTTTGGAGCTAGCAATGGGAGCTGAATCATTGATTTATCAGTAGAATAATTGAGCAGCTCAATATTACACTGAAAATGGCTTTTGTCCCTTTGCAGTACAGCAAGGACATGCCTAGCACTAGGTTTTTCTCTTTAAACTAAAAAGCCTTTAAAAGACATTATGATAAATAGATTTGGTTCTTATTCTCCAAGTATTATCTGTGTAGATCCCCACTACTGGGTACGCCTATGTAAAGTTGGATCCCTCTGTCGAGTAACCTTGGTGCTGCCTTACATACTTCCATGCAAAATCCAACATTGAGTGCAGGAGTATATAAACTACTGCTTCCCTAGTCCCATAGGTTTCTTACCATAGTAAGTGACTCCCTTGGTCGTTTCCCCCCATCATCAGTTTATCAACCATGTAAGTATAATTTTAGTGTAAGTAGTGCATTAGTTTTTCAGATATTATAATTGTATTTTGGTTAGTTAGTAATTATAACTAACTCTGTAGCCCAGTTCCAAGGGGTCAGTTGCATCACGTTCTGTGTTGCATTGGGTTACCTGCTTTGGAATTCACATATCGTGGTCAGGTTTAGTCCAATCCAAAGGCCCAGTCTGGGAAGAAGACTTGTTGATACTGTATAGGCAATTGTTTGACCACACTTTGGTTTGTTATGAACTATACTTGAGACCAAATAACCAGTGTCAGTCAGGTTTATTAATAGTACAGGAAAAAAAGTGCTATATGATACCAATCTCCGAAGAGGAGTCCTGTGCAGTGATGTTACATTCACCTTACACATTAGGTGTGCTCCTCAAAGTTGCACATTTTAGCTGGTGTGATTTTACAGGTTACACATTTCTTTACACATCACTAAAATCCAACACATCAGTTTGTTACAGTTCCCTAACTTGTTGTTCTGTTCCTTCCTTATCTTTGTTTTGGGTATTAGCATTCCAGGTACTGATCCGTGAAGGTACTTCCCTAGCTTGTACTAAGACTCAGAAAGAATGTATCTTGATATTGACAAGTTTATTATCTGCTTGTGCCAAATGTTTACTTCAGCAAATACAAGGTGTTATGGGATACTTACCATAAGTTAACAGGGTTGTAATAAAAGTACAAGCCAATTTGGGCTATATAGCTGCTATATTAATGCTTAATATGTATACTTAAATGCTTGGAATATATATTGCGGGTAGTAGTATCAACATATATAATATATATGTATGCTAGCCAGCGTATATTAGTCAACAGACTAAATTCAGGTGGTACTCTCTCCAGAGAATAAGATATTCCTGATCCACATAGCAAGTGCCTGGGCACTTAGCTGAGAGATGCATTGTTTGTGCTAGTTTCACTCTCCAGTCCAGGAAAGTGTGTTAATTGTAATTGCAGTTCTTCCTGATGAAAGAGACTTTGAAAAACTTTCCAGCTGAGTCAGTGCCAGTCTCTTCTTGAACTGCCTGACCCAAAGGCAAGGCAAGGGATGGACTGATCTGTGTATAGTAGGTTCTGTACTTTTAGTATTTAAGCACCTCAATCATTAAAGTATTTATCCTCACAACACCCCTATAAGGTAAGAACATACTTTTATCCTCATTTTACAGATGAGTGAGACACATTGAGACTTAAGTGATTTGCTCCAGGTCATACTGGATGTTTGTGATAGAAACAGGGAATTGAACTTGGGTGTCCCAAATTCCAAGCTAGCATCCTTAACCACTAGACCATTCTTCCTGTAAGATTTAAAATGCAAAGGTATACAGGAAGCTTAGGAGGTCTAAGAACCAGCAGCTCACATCTGACTGCTTCCTATGCAGAATTGAGAGTGTGAAAAAGGGAGGTACCATCTATCCCCTGGCTCCTGCTCTGGTTTCAGAAAGAAGTCAAGAGCCTTGATTATCAAGGGGAACCACCTTGAGAGAGTCCTCAGAAATGAGTAGTAGGCACAGGAGATGCCTCATTGTGTCCCACTTCCATTGTGATGGAGTTTTCCCAAGCATGACTATGGATCTGGGGAATGCATTGGAAAGTGCAATCTTTACCCCTTCTTTTTATCTGTGATTTGTTTTAAGCAGAGCACTATCTTCTGTGATACCTGCTAAGTAGTCTGAATGGGAACTTATTTTGTCATTTATACTTCAGTAGTGCTTAGAGGCCTCAACTAGGTTGGGCCCTGTTGTCTTAGGCAATGTACAAATATTTAGTGAATAACACACACTCTCAAACAGCTTTCTCAGAATGAAAGTCTTGGAACCAAAGACTTCTGCTGTTGACTTCATTACTACTAGGGATGTAGTCTGAGCCTTTTTATCTCTGAAGCCATTAGTTACCCTGGGTTGGTTCCTTCTCCCTCTCCTATCCTATATATACAGCCTAAAAAACTGCTTGATCCTTCAGAGGACATTGGGATGAATGTTGACTATGTTGGCAGCTTTCCCAATCCTCTTTGTCATCGCTGAAGAAGCTAACATTTAGGTTGTCCCCAAAGGACAAAGAATTTCTAAAATCTTCTCTTGAATAGCTGAAATATCAGGCACAGTTTTTCTCAGTGCAGAAGCTTCAGCATCTATTTGACTTATTGGCCCCTTCGCTTAGAGGGAGTATGGCTATCCCTATAAATTAGAGTCTGGTCAAACCAAACAAAAACCTTTTGGATAAAATAAGCATCTGTTCCACCTGAAGCCTAAGAAGGAAAACAGGCACTACTAGGTTGCTGCCTATACAATTAGTGGGGCGGGGAAGAGTAGGGGAGGGAATTAAGTACTCTACACACTGTTTATTCATAGTGTCTGCTATAAATGAGGAAAAACAACTCTCAGGATAGAGTTTATTAATTTACCCTATGAGGAATAATAAGGAAAAGAGGAAATAAGCCATGGAGAATATGGTGCCACGTCTACTGTACTGCAAAAATACTCAGCCTTGAAGTAATTGAGTTTCCTAAAGAAGTTTATCAAGTACACTATTTCAGAGTAGTTCTCTAGTTTTACATATCTGTGACCCCACTTAAGGTTTAGAAATCTCTGACAAAGTCAGTGCTAAGAGTCTCATACCATTAGTAAAAGTTAGGACTACTTTTGTGTGGTCTCTAAAACTGTACATGAACACCAAAATAAGTATAGGGTCAGATTCTGGCTCCCACCTGTGTAGGGGGCAGCCTGAATGCTGATGCTTGAACTCTAAAATCACAAGAGCATTACAGGGAGTTTTAGTACTACCAAAGGTGGTAACCGCAAGGGGACATAACTGTGGCCTTGCCCCCTTCCACACTAGCTGATGGTCCATGGCCGGCTCTGGGGAAGAATATACTGCACAGTTGACATTCTTCCATACACTCACTTGCTAATACAAGTTCTTCTGCCTACCTGTTTACTGTTCAGGCAGAAAGTGGCACTGACTAGAGACATAATTGGTGCTCTTCCCCCTTCCACCAAACACATTCTGCTCTATGAGGGCAGTGGCTTTAAAACTCATGAAAAGCCCTATGTATTGTATCTGT
This sequence comes from Platysternon megacephalum, assembly GCA_003942145.1. NCBI lineage: Eukaryota > Metazoa > Chordata > Testudines > Platysternidae > Platysternon > Platysternon megacephalum. The sequence goes on along the minus strand of QXTE01000055.1, from coordinate 6,533,344 downwards.
TCTTTTCCAGATTAGAAAATATTTGTGTGTAAATGTATGCCCTGTGTTGCAAATACATCTGGGATTTCTGTACAGTCAGGGAATTTGGCTACCATTTTATTGTCAATATTTTAGCATCCAGTAAGGTATTGTACTTAGGCTTCTGTTTAATCTTCAGCCATATAACACAAAATACCTAAATGACAATGTTCTCATCTGCATCGGGGTTTCTCAATCTGTGGATTGTGACCCAAAATTGGGTAGCCAGAACACACAAAAGGGTCCTGGGGCTGGCTGGGCTAACCTCCCCTCTTGGCATTGCGACCCTATGCACCAGGTTATAAAGCCACTCACAAATTTGGTCCAGCCAGCCCAAAACTGAGTGCCATAGTGACTCTGGAGGTCATGATGCCCAGAGCAGGGTGCCAAACCCAACCAGCCCTATGGGACAGGAGCTGAGAGGGTATGAATCCTAGTGCTGTCAGATTCTCTAGTAAGTACTGGCCCCTTAAATTATCCTCCGCCTTGCAACATCCTCTCTTCAACACCCCATCCTGCTGCCCAGCCCCACTCCACTTTACCCCCAAATTTCTCCCCCAGACCACTTTGCCCCCAAATCCCACCCCACCCCACCCCTTACTCTGCCCCCCATGGACTGGGGGAGGAGGGGCTGTATTTTGGGGGGGAATATCTCAGCTCACTGCCCTTCCCCCAGTTAGGGAGTTCCTTAGCTATAATGTCTGGAATCTTAGTTCTGAGGCCACCCACCCCCTTGCTGCAACCCTGCAGAGGGTTTGGGGGGTGAGGACTGGGTCTGCGGGCTTCTGGGGATGGAGGTCTCTCTCTGTCATGATAGGCTATCAAGGTTTGCAAATTAGTCCTGAGCCCAAAAAGGTTGAGAACCACTGATCTACTTGACATTTTTAGGTCAAAACTCACAGCCTTGCTGTTCTTAAAAGCATGTGGTTGTTGGAAGCCAGTGATTAATTTTTTTTCTTCTTATCTTGTATATTTCTTACAGGTCATACACAAACATTTTTACTTGAAAAGAGTGGAGATCATGGCCCAGTGTGAGGAGTGGATAGCAGATATACAGCAGTACAGCAGTGACAAACGGGTAGGCAGGACTATGTCTCATCACGCAGCAGCTCTTAAGGTGAGGCATGCTAAAATAACGACAGGTAACAGGAAGCAACAGTTCACTTCAATGAAACTATCCTGCATGTATGAGTACAACAAGCAAAAATAGCAATATTTAAAAAAAAAAAGTTGAAACATGATTGAAGCTTTAAAATAAACTGTAAAACTGACAGTCACAATGCATCTCTTGATGATCATTTATGAAATATTTTACAAATGGAATTTATTTCCTTCCTATGTAGTTTGTTCCACCCCATGCAAGTGTGAGAGTTCAATTTTCTTCATAAGGCTTTTATAGCAGTTTGGTGTTATTTTGGGGTGTATTTTGGGATATGATAAAATTGTACTATAACCAATCTGCAGTACAGATTTAAAGGGAAGTTTCCCAGAAAACAAATTCCTTTCATAGACAAAATCATAAATTGATAAGCAAATAACTGTACATTTAAGTGGCCTGGCACATCTAACATTCCAATGCACTTTTAGTGTTCAGTAACAAAATATATAATACTTTTGGTTTTTTGCTTGGACGAGCAGAATTTTTGGCTTTATTACCGGGAAACACTTTTTCTGTTGCTAGAATGACATTGTTTCAATGCAACTGAGCTTTAAAATGAGGGTCACTGGTTTTTATGGTGAACAGATTAGAGAAATGTCCACGATGTTTATATTATATATCTCTGTAGTATGTATATTATCATAACCCTTTTATAGGTGGTGAGTTCTAATTATCCAAAATTTTCCTGCTGTGCCCAGCACCAACTATGAGCATGGACAGTACACAGTTGTGATGCACAGGAGGACAAACCAGGACACTTCCACTGCTGCCTTCCTGACCCCAAATGCCCTGCTGCTGCAGATTGGCATCCCATTGTCCCCTTTACTTCACCCTCAGTAGAACTCTGTGGGTATGTGAATTTCTGCAACCATTACTGTTACTGAACTGGTTGACGGCCACAGAAATAGTTTTCAACTTGTGGGAGCCCGTTTTTATAATATATTTTTCCTGGATATTATTTGATTGATAATATGCATCAAAACTACTCTCTTAGAAGAATTGTGAAAAGTAATGATGTTTTAATCAGTATCTTAATATCTGTACATACAGCGTCACACAGCTCAACTCCGTGAAGAGCTTTTAAAACTCCCCTGCCCTGAAGGCTTGGATCCAGATTCTGATGATTCCACCGAGAAATGCAGTGCCACAACAAGTTCTGAGGAGACGATATTGCATGACCAGGTTAAACCTAGCAGCAGTAAAGACATCTCCAGTGATTTCAAATTATGAGTGGCATTGACATGGACTTTACAAATACAGAGGCTTTGAAGCACAAGCCAAATATGTCAATATTTGTATGTAAGAAGCTAATTATGTAATAGGTAATGAAATTGAAACTATACTATGCCCTTAAGGATATACAGTTTAATTCAAGATGATCTTTTATTTACCTGTACAACAGTGTAAACTTTTTTGTGCTTTTATTTTTCAATTGTGAGAACCACTGATTGGTATGTTTAAAAAGTTATGTATACGAGAAATGGATAAATCACTGATATATAAGGGAAACTACCTTAGGAAAGAATGTTTACTGAATGTTTTTTTTTTTTTTTTTTACTTGTAGAGTGAGGGCGGATGTAACAAAGAATATATATTGGTCATTCTTACAGCTACTATTTAAAGTCAGAAAATTTTCACTGAATTTGATAGATTTTACGTTTGGCCATATCTTCATGCTCATATTTGATTTCTAAAGAAAACCTCCTGTATACTTCAATAAAAGTTAAATGGACATGCTCCCTCTTTTATGATTTACTGGTACATTTTTTAAATGATCTGCCATAAAATACGTTATAGCTGGAGACTTGCACTTGTATGACTGAATTATTACAGTCAACGTATTTAATTTTATGCTTACTAATTCTAAAATGCAGATTAAATAAATGCACATGGTTTTACCTCATGCCAACATCTGGACTTCTGAATTTATCTTTTATTAGTTATGTTGTGCAAACTAATGGTATTCCAAAATTTGTCTTGATTGTTTTAAAAGGCTATTCTGGAAGTAAAGGATTTTTTTTTAAACTGAATTGTCTGATTTTACATAGTAAAGTCATATGTATTAATTTATTTTTAAGCATTGACAAGGGCTAAGGATATGCCATATAGGACTGCTACATTCTACAGTTCATAGAGTTAGGTATATTTTCCATTTTATACTTGCATGCATACATCATAAAAAAAATCAGTTATTGGCTGGATTAATAATTATAAGTCTTGCTTCTAACACAACATGCACTGCTATTGGTTCTTAATTTTCAGTAGTCCTTGGGGGACAAATCAAATCATACTGGTATTACCTTAAATCACAGTTAGATAAGATATTAAATTAATTAGAGACCTGCTGTATTAACAATATTCTAAATGAGGCAAGAAACAAAGTCCTTTCACCCTCTTTTTTTTGTTTGTTTGTTTACTGTTTATAAATATCAAATTGGACTTATTCAACTTTTTCTTTGTTTTAAAATGTATCATTTCTAATAATTAAAAATGCCAGCAACTTGATGTCATGTCCTTATGCGGGTGTTCAGCAGAAATGTTAAATACTTGTGTTATAAGTCTGCAGAGAACTTTTTGGCTGAAACAACCTGGTTTTCTTTTTAAGAGATGTTATGTTAATCCATGGCCTGTCCTGATTGCACATAACTCAAAATACTTACTGGACTTCAAAGTATCAAATTAAGCAGGCCTATTTGTTACCTTAGGGAAATCCTTGTAATTAAATATATTAAGCAAAACAAGCAGGTGAACATTGGAATATATTAGCAGCAAAGAATCCTGTGGCACCTTATAGACTAACAGACGTTTTGCAGCATGAGCTTTCGTGGGTGAATACCCACTTCTTCGGATGCAAGTAGTGGAAATCTCCAGGGACAGGTATATATATGCAAGCAAGAAGCAAGCTAGAGATAACGAGTTTAGTTCAATCAGGGAGGATGAGGCCCTGTTCTAGCAGTAGAGGTGTGAAAACCAAGGGAGGAGAAACTGGTTCTGTAGTTGGCAAGCCATTCACAGTCTTTGTTTAATCCTGAGCTGATGGTGTCAAATTTGCAGATGAACTGAAGCTCAGCAGTTTCTCTTTGAAGTCTGGTCCTGAAGTTTTTTTGCTGTAGGATGGCCACCTTAAGATCTGCTATTGTGTGGCCAGGGAGGTTGAAGTGTTCTCCTACAGGTTTTTGTATATTGCCATTCCTAATATCTGATTTGTGTCCATTTATCCTTTTCCTTAGAGACTGTCCAGTTTGGCCGATGTACATAGCAGAGGGGCATTGCTGGCATATGATGGCGTATATTACATTGGTGGATGTGCAGGTGAATGAACCAGTGATGGTGTGGCTGATCTGGTTAGGTCCTGTGATGGTGTCGCTGGTGTAGATATGTGGGCAGAGTTGGCATCGAGGTTTGTTGCATGGATTGGTTCCTGAGTTAGAGTTACTATGGTGCGGTGTGCAGTTACTGGTGAGAATGTGCTTCAGGTTGGCAGGTTGTCTGTGGGCGAGGACTGGCCTGCCACCCAAGGTTTGTGAAAGTGTGGGATCATTGTCCAGGATGGGTTGTAGATCCCTGATGATGCGTTGGAGGGGTTTTAGCTGGGGACTGTATGTGATGGCCAGTGGAGTCCTGTTGGTTTCTTTCTTGGGTTTGTCTTGCAGTAGGAGGCTTCTGGGTACACGTCTGGCTCTGTTGATCTGTTTCCTTATTTCCTCGTGCGGGTACTGTAGTTTTGAGAATGCTTGGTGGAGATTTTGTAGGTGTTGGTCTCTGTCTGAGGGGTTAGAGCAGATGCGGTTGTACCTCAGTGCTTGGCTGTAGACAATGGATCTTGTGGTGTGCCCGGGATGGAAGCTGGAGGCATGAAGGTAGGCATAGCGGTCGGTAGGTTTTCGGTATAGGGTGGTATTAATGTGACCATCACTTATTTGTACTGTGGTGTCCAGAAAGTGGACCTCCCGTGTAGATTGGTCCAGGCTGAGGTTAATGGTGGGGTGGAAGCTGTTGAAATCTTGGTGGAATTTTTCCAGAGTCTCCTTCCCATGGGTCCAGATAATGAAGATGTCATCAATGTAGCGTAGGTAGAGAAGGGGCGTGAGTGGACGGGAGCTGAGGAAGCGTTGTTCCAGGTCGGCCATAAAAATATTGGCATATTGTGGGGCCATGCGGGTGCCCATAGCGGTGCCACTGATCTGGAGATACATATTGTCATCAAATTTGAAATAGTTGTGTGTGAGGATAAAGGCACAGAGCTCAGCAACCAGTTGTGCTGTGGCATCATCAGGGATACTGTTCCTGACAGCTTGTATTCCATCTGTGTGTGGGATGTTTGTGTAGAGAGCCTCTACATCCATGGTGGCTAGGATGGTGTTTTCTGGAAGGTCACCAATGCATTGTAGTTTCCTCAGGAAATCATTTTGCAACAGTTTGGTAAACTTCACCTGCCTTGATATTATCTTACATCTCATAGTCCTTTGTTAGCATTCCACTTCATAGTGTAAGTTTCTCTAAAGATTGGTATTTATTTACAATACCTTTCCTTACGTGCATGAGGTTCATTCTTTGTACACACTTCAAAATTAAATGAGTCCCACTTAGTGGAATCCTCCATGTAATGAAGGGTCAGGTGCACCCAATATCACCCAGCAGCAGGAAGGCCTTTCAGTCCAGTTCCTCACCTGAGGTGTAGCTTCACCTCAGGTTGCAATGTCCTCACCCTCTTCTTATCAAAGGGGGAGTGAGATTGGAATATGGCTTATGCCCCTCCATCAGGCTCAGACTCAGGGCCCTATGAAAGTCAACTGTGTCTGGCACCAGAGTTACCCTTCCTGGGTCACTTCCTACCATCTATCTCTCCTCCATGGCTCTAAGTCCAATACAAGGTAACAAAAGAAAAGAGAACCAAACCTTCAGCCCCAAGTGGGCTCAGCATGCACTCCTATTCCTCTCGGTGAGGCTTCTTCAGCACCCTTGTCCAGGAGCCCTCAGAGTAGGTCTATCTAAGCTTCCTCTCTAGTTAGAGCATGCTCTGCAGATCTAGAGAGGCAGGGCTACTGGGCCTGCCCAGTGTGAGGTTTGTATATCTCATCACATTCTCATATCTCTAGCAATTACCCTAGGCTTCCACAATCCAGTTAACTATATTTTGTATTATATTACTGAAGCAAAAGCCCTAGTTAAGATTGTAAAATTGTTTCCATTATATATCTCCATTTTTAGATACAAATAATTTTTCCAGAAAAATATTCCTTTTGGGCCAAAACTCCACACAGATTCTCAGTTGGATTGAATTGTGACAGCTCCAGCAAAGCCACTCAAACTATCACAAACTTAGCCTAGCTGAGGATCTGTTCCATGAAGGTTAATTATCTAATGAAAATGTAAAGTCCTGCTGTCACTAACCATAATTTATTTTAAATATGTAATTTGCACCAATTTGACATTAATTGGGTGGGCAAAATGACTGACCCTCTTCTGGTGAGTACCTTTTTGTACAGGGGATATAATTCTGATCTCACATGCTGTTGTAAATCAGGAGTAGCGCCACTGAAATCGATGCAGTGAAATTACACAGGTGTAAAACCTGTGCACATGACATCAGAATCAAGCCTCTATGAATGTCCAATTAATAGAAGTTATACAATGGTGTGAGTGCAAAAATAGTATGACTATTTTACTCCAGTAATTAAATTGCATTTGACTTTGGCCCAGTATTGCAACTGTTGGCAATGATACAGCGCTATCAAATTTTGAATTGTTTGACCATCAGGTGGCTATGTCTTGAAGGTGGTGTGAAATAGTAAAAAGTGCATCTTCACATTTCTGAGCCTCAGTACATGGGAGGGAGCTGATGCATTATCAACCTATAAAATCATCATGTTTTGCAATATCCATGGAGCAGTCAAACTCCTTTAATCAGTTCCCAAAAGTAAGTTCTCCATGCTTTCATTAGCATACCAGTTGCATAAACTAATGAGGTCAAAATCTTTTCCAAAACAAGCATTTCTTTATCACTGAGCTGTACAGACAGACTAGAACAATGTGGTCCTTAAAGTCTTTGCATTACAGTTGCCTAAAATGTCAATCTCTCTTAAATTAACACAAACGATCTTCTGGCTAGTATTGTACCAAAAGGAAGTGGGTTCTTCTATATTAAAAACAGAGGGAGATTTTCAAAATCACACAGGGTACCAAACTCCCATTTGTGTCTTTGAAAATCTCCCCCATAATTTGTAGTCTTACTTTTAGGCCAATCTGCCCATCATTCACCACTGACAGATCTACACCATACAGTCTGCGCTTTCTTATGCTGCTCTTTGAATTCTGCAGTCACCTTGCAAAAAGGCAAAAAGTTTGCACCAAGCATCTTACCTTTACTTATCAATACATCACTGGCATGTCCTGAGACTTTGTCCTATTTCCACAAACATAATGCCAAGTTTTCTCATAATAGCACAGCCTAGAGTAGCCATAAGACTAGCAGAAATGGTTGAGCAGCCTACAAGAGTTTGCTTCATAAAAATAAAAGCAATTTTATTTTAAGATTTTTGCATGTAACAAACATGCTCCACTTCATATTTGGTGGTTTTCAAGCATGTGTTTGACTTCAGCTTTTTGATGATGCCTTTGTACAACTCACTAGTTCACTTCTGAATTCCAGTCAGTGTACAGTTACACATCACTGTGCAGAGCATCCTTTTCTGCACCCACTCTTCTGCTGCCGACTTAAGTAAGAAAAATACAGGTTGGAAATACAGCCAGCAGCCTAGGAAACCCATAGCAGCTGGATATTGGAACCGTAGATACTTGCAATACCATTTAACAGGTCAAACTCTGTTTCACAACATTAGGTTTAGATCCATGCATGCAACTAACAGCTGAGTGAAGAATAAAATACTGACTGTGTCAGGGTCTACAGTAGCTCCTATTTTTCAGCTCCTGACAGTGAGAGAACTGGTGCAGATAAGGCTCAGGCATGTTTACTACCATATCCAAAACCTTGCTCTGAACCAGGTAAAAACCGAGTACTAGTATAGACAGAGCTTTGAGATCTACAGATAAAAAGCATTTTTACAAGAGCTAGCTATTTGTACAGCTATAATTACTGTGACCATAAACAAGTTATATATTAAGCAACACTAGCTTTTTATCTTTAAAACATGGCAACCTCCCACTCCCTATGTGAAATTGTTTAATTACAATACAGTTAGTTGGTCTGTGGATCAGCAGCAGCCCTCTGTAGTGGTCGGCAGCAAGTGGGCTGACACATAGGGGTCTCCTTCTCTGCATGTGCTATATTGCTTTAAAAGAAGCTTAAAATATTTTGAATTCTTCCTAACGTCTCTTTCCCATGTAAGCAATTGCTGCAGTTGTCACAAAGGTGTAACAAACACCAATCTGGGAGGAAATGGTCTGCGTGCTCACCAGTGGATGGGGAGGTAGTCCACACTATGCAAAATTTCTGAGCTCCTCTGCAGCATGCTATCCTGTGACATTAACTCTGTAATATTATTTTCAAAACACTATTTCAGTAGTGCAAACCAACATAATTTTAATGTTGACATTTTTAGACTTGAGGAAACAAAACCAATATCAACGGGAGTGGGAGGAAAAGAGGCTAAAGACAGTATCCTGTATACGTTCAGACAAATACAATGTCAAGTATGTGTAGAATGAAGAAATTAAAGTATTCAAAAGCTGCATATGTCATAGAATTTAGGTGGGCACAAATGAGAGGGTGCTCTTTTTTCAAGTACAAAACTGAAATTAATTTCAGTGGTCTTACAGAAACATTGCTCCATTGAGGAATAGGTTTCAATCCATATCAATTTCCAGGACCCTGTGTTTTCTTTGGCACAATGTCTATCAGGTCAGACATCCTGCTTCTGGCTGTCACCAATACCTGATAATTAACAAACAGGAAAAAGAAAATCAAAATATATTTTTTTCAATTTCACAATGCAGTTGATAAGAGATGGGAGGGGGGGATTTCTGATCCTCATAAGTGATCTATTTATGTCCTGATTTAGAAGCCTTGATTGACCTTATTATTAACTTAGCCTGTGTTGCTATAAATATTATTTGTGGCTTTAAAGCTATTCAACGTTAATTTAAATTCAGCCACAATACGCTACTTATTGATTCCCTGTGATGGTGAATTCCATAGGTTGATTTTATGCTTCCTAAATCAGTATTTTTTTTATTGGGTCAACATTTTCTATTATTTTGGTTGTTTTTCCCCCCACTTTTGTTTGTGGATTTTTCTCTATATCCATATTCTTGCACAGGGAACTTGTTCCCATTTGTTAGTTGTGATTTTCATTTGATTTTTCCTTTTGGCTTTTTCTTATATTATTTGTTGTATTTTTAAAGTCTCTTCCCTCTGTTGGGAGGTTTATTCTCCATCAGCTAGTCAGTGGCACAGCAATATTTGATTGGAATGACAATTCATCTCCCTGGGATATTAGCTGTTCTGGAAACAGATATCATAAATTTAAAACATTTTTCTACAGAAATGAGGCAGATTTTTCCATATTTTAGCACCAGGAACAAACATAAGTCAGTGAAGCTGTTTCAGTTAAATGTTCATAATTTATTATTTATCTTTTTAACCAAATATCTTTTATTCAGACAGACAAATTGTCACAGCAGAAATACATCAGTGCTTAAAATGTGGTGGTGACTTGTTTTTGACAAAATACTGTGTTCTACTTAGCCTTTGTGATTTTCCATAAAAGGTGCTGACATTGGGTGAAACCTGCAGATGTCCAGATCTGAGCTTTCCAAAAGATTGCACCTACACTCTTAAACAAACAATCCAAGATTTACTGGGCTAGTTTGACTCTAGAGCAGTGAACCCCAAAGTGCAATTTATATACCAAGTGTGGTGTATTGGAGTTCTATAATACAGCCCACAGGCACCTTTATTTTAATAGAGGTGCGGTCCAGAGAAAACAAGTCTGCGCATGCAGTGCTCCATCTCGATCAAGAGAGAGTATTTCACGCTATGACCAGTCATCTGTGCAGGCTGCACCTCCAAATACATGCTGCAATCTGTTCTCTTCTATACTTGTTACAGTAGGAGCAGCCTTTGCATTCTTGGAAAACTGCAACCTGGCCCCTCTGGTTGGGCAAAGTCTGGATCGCTTTACATTAGTACTCTCTTCCCCCCACCCTATATGTTGCAGGGATGATATATAATGGACTCATCCTCAATATGTCTGAAAAGATTATATAAGTGCCAATGCTACTGACACTTCTGTAACTCATGTGGTAAAATTGCTGACTTTGTATTTAAGATTCATTGGTTAAAGTTCGAGCAAGGGGCAGGTTCCTCATCTTGACATCAGCTGTCATGACCTGCTTTTTAATTAGGTCTGAGTTCTTCATAACTCAGCATTAGCAGTGTTTGACAGAGAAACTAAAGCCCAAAGATCTGCCAAGGGTGAATGAAGAGGAGCATCTGTGCCCCCAAAACCCAAGGCATTTGGCAGTGAGAAGGTTGGCACAACAGAAGCAAGGTAACTTTCTCAAAAATGCTTCAGTAACTTAAGGACCCAAGTTTTGTTAACTTTCAGTGAGAGTTAGGTTCCCAAATGCCTGCATGACTTTTGAAAAATTTATCCCGAGTCTCAATGAAAGTCAATGGGACTCCGGATCCTTTGTTTCACGAAGTCACTTTTTAAACTGGGACTTAAACACTTTGGAAAATTTTACCTCCAGTCAAATTCACACAAGTAGAGGTGGAGCTGGACAGTGGGAGTTCAGGGTAAATGTCCTGAGAGAAGACTGTAGGGTACGTTCTGGGGAGCTCTGAGAGTCAGTTGTAGCAGTGAGGCTGACCTTTAGCTCCCTCCCGCGCTTTGTACAGCTGGGTGCTGGTGCAGCACCTTGGATCCAGCCCATCCACTTTTACTCTGCTCCTGTGATTTCCTGTTGGAAGGGAACTGTTGTGCAGTTGTGGAATTTCAAAGTAGCGTTTCTCGTTACTAAATCCTGGATTTCCTTCTATATTAATGTCAATGCTCCCAGTAACAGACATGCCTAGAAGGTTGCTGCTAACTTTGAGAAGTAAAAAAATGAAATCAATTAAATTATTAGGGATTTAATTTTCCTGGAACTTTGTTCCCTATTTCTTTCTGAATCCCTCTGTTGGGTTTTTTTTGGTGTGGGGATTTGGATTTCTAGACTACATAAATTGAAAGAGACAAAGTTCTTTGATTTGTATATTATGCTTTTGTTATAAATTATATTAAATAAATTTGAATTCCCATCCCTCAGGGCCTAAAATAATTGTGGTGAAAGTTATGCACAATGGAAGTTGATAAAGTCTTGAGGATAGTGGCCAAACTATACTTAAATAGGTATTTATGAAGATAAATGGACAGATTCATCTATCAAGGTTACTGTGGCAATGAGTGAGAGACATTTTTGTGCATAGGAGCAAATCCTTAATCAGCCCTTTCTCAGGCAAACTCTCACTGAAGTCAATGGGAGTTTGACTAAGCAGCAGCAGCTGATGCCGAGAATCAGTAGTGGGGTCACAGAGGACCCCTGCCACCTTCAAATCACAGCCTCCTTTCCAAATGCCTCTTTATACCACAAACTCCACCCCTTGCCACATCTACAGCGCCACCTTCATGCTAATGAGCCCTACTGCCTCCTCTCATACCTCCAACTGGCTCTGCTGGTGGCTTCAAACCCTCTGTTCCACAGTCATTCCTTCACATACTATCTACCTGGAACTCCTTCACCCACCCTTGCTCTCCTTCCTCTCCTGCCTGACTCACACATCGTCCTCTCTTATTCAGTTCCATAAAACCTTTGTATCAAGTCTTGTGGGGAAGAGAGGCAGCTGCATCCCAGCAACTAAACAGTGACCATGTGGACACTGCTTAGAAACAGAAAATTAAAGGAAACCAGAAGCCACAGCAAAAAGGCGGCTTGTTGATTGACTAATTCACGCATAACAGGAGAGAGGGAGACTATTATAACCTGGCTTGTTTTCCTCTTGCCAATCTGCTTTTACAAGTATCCCCTCCCTTTAGACATTACAAATTGCTGCACGATGCAGTGCAGACTGATTTAAGTCAGTGTAAGCCCTGAGGTTGTGAATCTAGTTTTATCACAATGTGGAGATCAAGAAACTTTCTGCAGCCTCTAAGTTTTTTAATTTTTGTAAAAAAAATTGTTTCTACCTCTTCTGATCCAGGGTTGGATGGAATGAACATACTCAGCAGGGCAACACAAGGATTGCCAGTCAGTCCTTTGCCTTGGTGTCCTATAATACCACCTGCTCTTTTGCTGAAGCCTATTCACTGTTCATAAACTGATGCTGAGCATGTTTTCTCTCACTGAGATCATACACTTCCAATGTATTCATTTCAGCCTCCTTGTGTTGCTTCAGTTAGAGTGGTCCAAATTATACCATGAAAACAAGAAAAGCAAAGTACATGGTTCAAATGTGAAGAAAAATTATCCCTACAGAAACTGATTAGTCAGCGTTTCCACCTTGTGGAGTTATTTTCATAAGTCCTTCCCAAAGCAATTTGGAGAAGCAGCCAGTAGGACAGATCTTGATACTCATCCACGGCCAGCAGTTTAGCCAGCTCCAAGAGCCCTGCTCTCTTACACTGAGGCAAAGGGTGGATTCCCTAATAGTCTTAGGCCTTCTCAGGTTTGCAAAGGCTGCTGTATATCCACTTTCCATTGATGAAGTGGTGAACCAATTAATACATTTCATTAATTAATAAAAATCAAGACGAGCAATGCAAGATGGTATATTCCTGAGGTACAGTGCTGCCTCCATGGCTGACTGCCCAGCGACTAGTGATGGTATCTCTGTCCCTCTCCCCCAGCCAATGGGAGCTGCGGGGGGCAGCGCCTGCAGCAGACATTGCTGGCAGCCTGTCTGCCTGCACCTCTCCTCCGTGGGTCGCAGTGAGGAGGTTCTCAGGCCGCAGATGGCCCACAGGCCGGGACTTTGAGACCCCTGATCTAGACCATCCCTGACAGGTGTTTGTCTAACCTGTTCTTAAAAACCTCCAGTGACAGCGCTTCCACAACCCTAGATAATTTGTTCAAGTGCTTAACTACCCTTCCTGTTAGGAAGTTTTTCCTAAAGTCTAACCAAAATCTCCCTTGTTGCAATTTAAGCCCATTACTTATTGTCCTGTCCTCAGTGGATAAGAAGAACAATTTATCACACTCCTCTTTATAACAACCTTTTACTTAATTGAAGACTGTTATCATGACCTCCATCTGTCTTCTCCAGATTATACAAATCCATTTTTTTTTTTAAATCTTTCCTACTAGGTCATGTTTTCCTAGGCCTTTTATCCTTTTTTTTTTTTTTCTCTCCTCTAGCTTTTATCCAATTTGTCCACATCTTTCCTGAAGTGTGGTGCCCAGAACTGGAAACAATGCTCCAGTTGAGGCCTTACCAGTGCTGAGTAAAGTGGAAGAATTACTTCTCACGTCTTGCTTACAACAGTCCTGCTAATACATCCCAGACTGATGATCTTTTTTTTTGCGCAACAGTATTACACTGTTGACTCAAATTTAGTTTGTGACCCTCTATCCTCTTCTGTAGTACTCCTTCCTAGGCAGGCATTTCCTGTTTTGTATGTGTGCAATTGATTATTCCTTCCTAAGTGTAGTACTTTGTATTTGTCATTATTGAATTTCTTCCTGTTTAATTCAGACCATTTCAAATTTTAATCCTGTCCTCCAAAGTACTTGCAACCCCTCCCAGCTTGGTATCATCCGCAAACTTTATAAGTGTACTCTGTCAGTATCCAAATCATTTATGAAGATATTGAATAGTACCAGCTCAAAGACAGATCCAGGTGGAACCCCACTCAATATGCCCTTCCAGCTCGATTCTGGATCATTGATAAATACTGTCTGAGTATGGTTTTCCAGCCAGTTGTGCACCCATCTTTTGGACGGTTCATCTAGACTAGTGGTTCTCAACTAGGGGTCCGGGGCCCCCTGGGGGGGGCCGCGAGCAGGTTTCAGGTGGTCTGCAAAGCAGTGCCAGCATTAGACTTGCTGGGGCCCAGGGTAGAAAGTTGAATCCCCAACACATGGGGCTGAAGCCCAGGGCCCTGAGTCCCACCACCCAGGGCTGAAACCAAAGCCTGAGCAATGTAGCTTCGTGGGGGCCCCTGCTTGCTACCTGCTAACACAGGCCCTGGCTTTTATATGCAGAAAACCAGTTATTGTGGCACAGGTGGGCCATGGAGTTTTTATAGCATGTTAGGCGGGCCTCAGAAAGAAAAAGGTTGAGAACCCCTGATCTAGACTATATTTTTCTAGTTTGTTTATGAGGTCATGTGAGACAGTATCAAAAGCCTTACTAAAGTTGAGATATATGAAATTCACTGCTTCCCCACCCACATCCACAAAGCTTGTTACCCTGTCAAAGAAGGCTGTTAGATTGGTTTGCCAGGATTTGTTCTTGACAAATCCATGTTGACGGTTACTTATTCTCTCTTTTTTTTTCTCTAGGTGCTTAGAGATTGATTATTTGCTCCATTATCTTTCTGGATACTGAAGTTAAGATGACTGGTCTATAATTCCCTGGGTTGTCCTTATTCCCCTTTTTATAGATAAGTACTATATTTGTCCTTTCCTAGTCCTCCGGGATCTCTCCTGTCCTCCATGAGTTCTCAAAGACAATCACTAATGGCTCAGAGATCTCTTCAGCCAGATCCTTAAGTATTCTAGGATGTATTTCATCAGGCCCTGCTGAACAGAAGACATCTGACTTTTCTAAGTAATTTTTTACTTGTTCTTTTCCTATTTAGTCTCAGACCCTATTCCATCTACACTGATGTTCACTATGTTTGTCATCCAAGCACTGCTTACTTTTTTGGTGAGAACAGAAACATAAAAGGCATTTATCACTTTGGCCATTGCTATGTTTTCTGTTATTGTCTTTCCCTCCTTATTTAGTAATGGGCCTACACTGTACCTGGTCTTACTTTTGCATCTTATGGATTTGTAAAATGCTTTCTTGTTACCCTTTATACCGTTAGCTAGTTTAACCTCATTTTGTGCCTTGGCCTTTCTAATTTTCTCCCTGCATGCTTGGGTTGTTGCTTTTTTTTAAATATTCATTGTAATATGACCCAGTTTCCTCTTCTTGTATGTCTCTTTTTTGAGTTACAGGTCATTGAAGTTTGGTTAAGCCAGGGTGGCCTCTTACCATACTTTCCATCTTTCCTATGCATTGGGATAGTTTGTTCTTGTACTTGTAATAATGTCTCTCTAAAAAACTGCCAGCTCTCCTGAACTCTTTTTTCCCTTAGACTTGCTTCCCATGGATCTTACTTACCAGTTCTCTGAGTTTTCTAAAATCTGCCTTCTTGAAGTCCACTGTCTTTATTCTGCTGCTTTCCCTCCTACCATTCCTTAAAACAGCGTTTTTCAAAGTTCGGGTCGCGACCCAGTACTGCGTCTCTCTGGTCAGCCCGGCTGACTGGGACATTAAAAGTCCTGTCGGCGGTGCTGCCCAGCTAAGACAGGCTAGTGCCTACCTGCTCTGACACCGCGCTGTGTCCTGGAAGTGGCCAGCAACAGGTCCAGCTCCTAGGTGGGGCGGCTACAGGGCTCCGCACACTGCCCTCGCATAGAGCTCTGGGGTTGTGTGGGGGGGAAGGGCGGTGCTTGCATGCGAAAATCGTGCGAAGTCGCTTGCGTGCCACCGCCTAGGAGTCGGACATGCTGCTGGCCGCTTCCGGGGCACAGCACGGTCCACGGTGCCAGGAAAGGCGTGAAGCCTGCCTCTACACCCCAGCTGTGCTGCTGACTGGGAACCGCCGGAGGTAAGCCCACACCCTAACCCCAATCTCCAGCCCTGAGCCCCCCAAACCTGGAATCCCTTCCTGCACCTCAAACCCCTCATCCCTGGCCCCACCCCAGAGCCTGCACCCCCAGCCCAGAGCCCTGACCTCCTGTACCCCAACTCCCAGCCCTGAGCCCCCCCGAGCCCCTCCTGCACCCCAAATCCCTCATCCTTGGCCCCAGCCCAGAGCCCTGACCCCCTTCCCCACCCCACACCCCTGCCGCAGCCCTGAGTCCCCCAAACCCTGAACCCCTTTCTGCACCCCAAACCACCCATCTCTGGCCCCACCCCAGAGCCTGCGCCCCCAGCCCAGAGCTCCTGCTGCACCCCAAACCCCTCATCCCTCGCTCCAGCCCAGAGCCCTGACCCCCTCTCGCACCCTGACCCCCTCATTCTCAGCCCCACCCCCGCAGCCCTCACCCCTGCACTCCAACCCTCTGCTCCAGCCCTGAGCCCCTCCCATACCTCTCATCCCCAGCTCCGTTGGGTCAACAATTTTCTTCAACTGGGTCCCCAGAAAAAAAGTTTGAAAACCACTGCCTTACAATCATGAACTCTTTCATTTCATGATCACTTTCACCCAACCTCCTTCCACCTTCAGAGTCTCATCTAGTTCCTCTGTTTGTCAGAACCTAATCAAGAACACAATCTCCCCTAACCGCTTTCTCTACCTTTTGTAATAAAAAATAATCTACAACGCATTCCAAGAACTTGTTGGATAATCTGTGCCCTGCTGTATTATTTTCCCAACAGATGTCTGGGTAGATGAAGTCTCCCATCACCACCAAGTCTTGTGTTTTGGATGATTTTATTAGTTGTTTAAAAAAAAGTCTCATCCACCTATTCTTCCTGGTCAGGAGGTCTACAGTAAACTCCTATAATGACATCATCCTTTTTTTCTTTCCCTTCCCCCCCCCCCATTTTATCCTTACCCAGAGACTTTCAACAGGTCCTACTATCAAATTTGATATACAAGGCAACACATCCAAGCTTTTTTCTCTGCCTGTCCTTCCTGAAGAAGCTGTACCCTTCTACACCAATCTTCCAGTCATGTGAATTATCCCACCAAGTTTCTGTGATGCCATACGTATCCAGGCAGCCTTCAAGAAAATGGACAATGTGGACATGAATGTTCACCTCCTACTAACTACTCTCAAAATGGTTCTTGGTAATTGTAGTATCAAGAAGTAAGCACTGCACCTAGACCTTGGTATACTACTGGTAATTGCAAATGCTCACATTGAAGCAGAACTCATGTCTAAAGGAAGTAGCTCTAACAGGTAAGCAAAAACAAAAAGAAGCAGGCACTGTTATGATAGCCTGCCCAAATGCATCCAGGGTGAAACTTGGCCCCATTGCAGTCAATGGAAGTTTTGCTGTTGACATCAACAGAGCCAAGCTTTCACCTCTAGACTCCGTGTAAGCGCTTATTAACTACGAAGGGCCATTTTGATATTGATTTTATACATTTTGAGTGATATTAAAATGCAATTGGCAGCAACACAAAAGTAACCACAAATCAATTATTGTGTAACCATAAAATAAGAATTCAAGAACTCATTTTATTCTGCTAAACTCATCACTTCATTGTCAAACTGACTAAATCAGGCAATGTCTGACTCTAAACATGCTAAAACATGTTCTATTAGTTAAGAAATCTGCATAGCAATAAAGTCCATTTGGCAATTCCATAACCCCTCTTCCATTAGACCAAAATATACTGGAATAGTTTTTCTTTCAAACGTTCTTATACTCACCAGATTTAGTCCAAACCAAAATGATCAGTTCTTATTCGGGAACTTTAATCTTCAGCCTGTAAGGTCTTTTACTAGTTTCTTATTAGATGCTATAATCCTTTATGAAACAAACAGCTTGCTCTGCTACTGTTGCAGTAAATTTGAAAATATCATATAAAATAGAATAAAACCAATCCTCTTGAGTCTGAAGACTTTATTACTAGTACTGTCCTAAGTATAGATGCCATTTGTGACCGCTTCATAGTTCCTTCTGATCATCTCTACCTCTAAAGCCAGATAGACAGATGGATGGCATCTGAGCATGAAGATAGACCAAGCATTCAGTCACTTGGAAGACTCAAAAAGTAACAGGTGTAATATTAAGTATATCTCAGAAGGGATTATTTCCTTTTTGTTCTCTTTCTAATACATCAGTGAATCCCAAATGTTTTTAAACAGCTTCATCATACTTATTATCATATCATATAAGCTCCATTCTGCCTATCCCTGATTTTACAGAACGTTGACATTTAAGCTACAGTTTTTCTCTCTTTCTCCTATAGTACTGGTTACTCAGTCATCGTGCAACTATGGTGACAGTATATTAACCTTGTTTCAGTGGTAAGTCATTCTTTGCATATCTTACTGTAAAATAGTTTATTTCTTCAATAAATGAAATGAAGAGAATAAGGAGGAAGAATGTAAAAATATAGATCATATTTTATTGTAAATGGCTACGTCATTTTAAGTTCCTCTTATAGTCATGGTAAAATCATTAATCATGATAAACTCATTTTGTCTAAAAGCAGAGGTAATACATCGGTCCATGTAAATCACTTTATGGCCTTGACGGAATGATGTTAGAATACCTAAATAGGTGCTGTAATAAATTTCCTCTTTTGGAACATTGTTTGGCAATGAAGGTTACCTAGGGGTGGGTGTGATTGGTGCCAACTGTTCACAAAAATAGTCTGCTTTAATTTCTGTAAAATGTACCGGAATACCATAAAGATGGGTTCCACACACCCCGCCCCTCATAGCGTAATATTTGGAACAATAAATGCCCAGGACACTTCTAGAATAAAAATCTAACTCCAGCTGCTTATAAAGTTTCCTGATATTTACAGGACTGAAACTAAAGAAAAATGAACACTGAAGGATGATTAATATATTGTACCTTTTAAACTAAGGTTTCTTTGAGAAGCAATTTTGGCATATTTTATGCAGGTACATCAAATGTAAAACACAGTGGGGTTCTACATATTCCATATTATGCCTTTTTTCCTAAACTTGGCTATGCATGTGATTTGGTCATGTATGTAGATGTGCTTAAATATAGCAATAATATATGATAGAAACATCATTTTATTTCACATATAAATAAATGATGTAGCCTGAGCAAGTCCTTATCCACTTATCCAAACATTAGCCAATTACTGAAATCCTATAGCAGTCTGGCAATATAGATATACATCTGGCATCAAAGAAAACAGAAGGGCTGTGACATGTCATATATACAACCTAAATGTCCAAGCTACCCTCTTATTCCTCATAAAAGATTTTTCAGCAAGGCTTTAAGGGAAATTGGTGTCTTCCCCTTTTGTGTTTTGTCCTTTCAATAATCCTGTTTATAGTTAAGTAATTAGTGTGTGTGACTCCAGAATGAATCAAGAACATGCACATTAAAAATACACCAGACCAGATTCTTTACTTCAACCAATTTCTGTTTGACAGGGCAAAGAGAAGGGGGACTGTGAGAGTACTAGGAGTGGCTCCCTGGTTCTCTGTCCAGTCCCAAAGGACTGTCCATCAGCTGAAGATACTTGGGATGAAATTCTGGCCCCCCTGAAGTTAAAGGCAAAATTTGCAGGGTTTCACCTCTGGCATACTGTGTGCTCTCGGCATGTTCCTCCCCACCCATGACTGCAGCCCAATCCAGATTACACCAATTTTGTATCTACTGAGGATCTCCAGATGGGGGTTGCAGAAAGTCTTCTCCCTTTTTGCACTGCCTGAGTGGTGGAAAGAGAGCACAGCCAGGCAGAGAATCTACCCCATGTTCAACAAGTTAGAAATGTATTAACTAGCTAATGTTTATAAAACTCCTGGAACATGCAAAGCGGTTAGGATTAACTATTATTAAATAGAGCATTTTGTACATATTTAAAATCTACATACTAGCAATTTGTTCCAAATATTAACTATACTATTTACTTTAAAATATTTAAATAAGTTCCATTCTACCTTAAACAGCTTCTTGTGCTCTGATTTCTCAATGGCTTTGTAATTGGCATAAATGCTCTTGCAGATCACAGCTTATGTAGTCCTGTAAGAAATGACAGAGAGAAATCTAGTCTGAGGGTATTGGAGTGATTTTGTACTGTTCTACAGAAAATGTGAAGTTTGATACAGATTTTAACCATGTGACAATCTGATACTGGTTCACAAGTAATTCAATTAATTGCAAACTGAATAATAAATAATAATAATGATGCCTAGCTCTTACATAGTACTTTTCATCCATATATTTCAAAGCTGTTTACAAAGGTCAGTACTATCCCCATTTATAGATGAGGAAACTGAAGGACAGGGAGGTAAAGTATCTTGCCCAAGGTGACCCAGCAGGCCAGTGGCAGAGCTGGGAATAGACAACTCATGTGCCCTAAGTCCCAGTCCTGCGCTCTAACTCCTAGGAAACACTGCCTCCCAAAGTAAATTATAAATAATAAACTTCTTTGTAGTCTAAACTGGACAAGATGGCATTGCTTCCTCTAAATGGAATGGTTATACTTAATCTTGCTTAAAAGTTAATTTTATTAATTTTAAGATTAATGTGCCTTACTGAAAAAAAACCATAATACACATATGGTAATATCGCTATGCAATATGATGCTGCTAGGCTTGAATCCATGTCAAAATTCTCCAGGAACTTTGAAAGGTATGTGGTGGAATATATGGAAAATTTAAAGGAACAGAATGATCAAAACTGCTTTTCCAATTTCACAGATTCTTTAACTGTTACCACAGTTGTCAGTTATCTAAGGGTATGTCTACACTACATTTAGACATCTGTAGCTGGCTCATGCCAGTTGACTCGGGCTTGGAGGGCTTGAGCTAAGCAGCTGTTTAATTGCAGTATAGACTTCCCAGCTCAGCCTGGAGCCTGGGCTCTAGGACCCTGAAAAGAGGGAGGGTCCCAGAGCCCGGGCTCTAGGCTGAGCCCAGAAGTCCACACTGCAATTAAAGAGACCCACAGCCCAAGCCCTGCGAGCCTGAGTCAGCTGGCATGGGCCAGCCACAGGTTTTTAATTGCAGCATAGACATACCCTAAGAGGACTAGCAAGAGTACAGATATCTCCATCCACCCATTTGTACTGACTTTACTGAGAAAAGATAAGGAAAAGAAAATGCATGCATAGCAATTGATAATTCTACAAAGGAATGTTCTATTTTGTAATTATCCACAGCTACTTCTTCCAAGAATGCTTATCTTTATATTCAGCCTCTATGAAAATAAGAAGACGCTTCCCTTTCAGTTCAGATTCTGCTGAAATTACCCCTCTTGAAGCCAATGCAAAATGGCTTACAGTGATCAGCTTGGTATAAATACCTAGATAGATAAAGTGATTTAGAAATCGGATCCCTCAGGTTCCAGCCCTTGTAGTGGTACATGGTTGTTTTCCTCTTTTACCAGAAACAGTTTTTAGTGTGGTTAGTTTTGCTAATCCAAGGAGGGAAAATAACACTTAATCCAGGTAAAATAAAATGAAATTGTTTCATTCATTTCCTCTCAAGTATGAAGTTCTACGCTATCATCAGCTGCTGATATAGATGGTATGTTTTCTGTTAGGATGTTCTGACTGAGTATGCTTTATATTGCCTTCCTAACTAATAAAACAATTAGCTCTATAGAGCTGCTTGTTTGTTTCTCTAAAACAATTAATTAAATAACTCAAATCTTTTGCACAAACTCCTTGGTCATTAGCTTGGGTCACTTCAGACTTTCTGTTAACTTGGTTTTTTGTTTTTTTTCCCCACTCATTCTATACCTGTTAATTTTCTTCTCTGTAGAAATCTTTTTATTCATAGTTTTTAACAGATTTAACAGACCAACATAAATAAAGTTTTATTTGATTCAGTAAAGTAATAAGCCACAATTTTGCCTGATCAGAAGAACTGCTTACTAAAATGTACTTTAGTATGGCTTATTGAAATTAATATATGACTCCTTAATTTTAAATTCTTTAAAAGCCCTCTAAAATACATATTGTAGATGTGGCATGTTATTAATGTGTCCTTCCACCATGAAACACAGTACCACGATATAAGATGGAACAGTATGAATAAAGTTATAAAACTGTTACCATTATCCTACTATTCTGAATATTTCCTGTTTGTAATCTCTTTCTCTCTAGGGTCCCGTATGATATATGGAACCCTTCTCTCTCTCTGTAAGGTCTTATATGACACCAATCACCACTGTATCTGAGCACCTCACAAACCACAATCATAATGTATCTTTTTTCTCTTCCCTCTCCCACCCACCCAGCAGATTTCTTGATAGCTTTATAGGTTTCTTTGTGAGTGAGGTACTTATTTCAGGAATGTTAAATCCCAGAAATTTAATTTTGCATTTTAGTTCTGATTGGGAAACTCGCGGTCTCTTATCGCCTGACGAGTTTTGTGAACTTCATCAACTTGTAATAGATCGTGGCATAGCAGTAAGTGAGAAGGGGAGGATAAGAGTGGGAAGTGGCGTGCCTGTAATGCTGAATGCTACGGAGGATTCTGGGCTGAAAAGAAACCCATAGGCACCCTAGGGAAACTGCCTTAATTTAGAGCAGCCCTTGGGGGCAGTCAGTCAGTATACGGATGGTGTAAAGCCATTTTACTGCCCCTTTCCCAACACTGTGACTTCTGTGCTCTCTCTCTCTCTCGCTCTCTCTCAGAAGACACAACATAGAATCTACCCCAGAAACTTCAAGGTACAGATGGTGTGAACTCCTCTTGCTCAGATATTTAAAAGACTGTTGTTGAACTATATTATTAATGTCTCCTGTCTCCTTACATGACACCTTCCCCTCAATCAGCTATGGATTTACTATTCACTCATCCTCTTCATATCACCAGAAATAATCTCTTAACATAGCCAATATTGCTTTCTGTATTCCCCTTAGTCTTGCCACACTTCTCCCATATTTTTAGGAATGGTCCTCTTCTTCTGTAACTAATGCCCATCATTCAAGACCACTTAGGACATGTAATCGATATTACTTGTCTTTTATTTTGAAGCTTTATTCTCTTAAACTGCTTTAGTACTTTCCAGGTTGTCACATGTCTTAAACTAGCACAGCTAATAAGTCTGCTCAGTCTGAACTGTCACTCATGCTTCTGCCCTCCCTGCCACTCTTAAAGAGACATTGTTAAATGGAATTCAAACCTCTGAAAGATGTGCTTCAAATGAACAATGTCTCAAGGGTAACAACATATGACTCACACAAATAAAAGGAAAAAACCTATTTGCTCTTACATGTTCTTCACATGCAATTAATTTGAGATAATATGCAATTGCACAGCCCCGTATCATTTCTATTTTTTTGTATTGGAAAACTGAATGAGTAGTCACACTTTTGTACACCTTAACAATGATAAAAGTGGTGTACTTTTAAAATTCATATGGAAATCCATTATCTTCCAGAGCAGTGTTAAAGCTGCAAAATTATTCTTAAAGCAATCCTGGTTGTATGAAATGTCCCTCTATTTCTCTCAGCATATTACAAGCTAGAACTAATGAGACTTAACTCAGTACTTTTTGTGTGCATCTTGCCTTAATCATTTTCTGTCAGATGCACTGCAGTCAGAAAGGGGATTACCAGCTTGCAGAATCGTTGTATGCAGCATCTGCTAGAGAAGGATTTTCCTGATCCCTGTGACTGCCTTGTTAGTAAAGGGAACACCTCAATGTAAAAATCTTCTAACTACAAACCCACTGCATCTGTCAGTCATAGATGATATGCTGATGTCTTATTTGAGTTTGGTGAGGACACCATCTGTACTGCTTTAGGACAATAAGTGCTCAGAACCAGGAATATATATCACTTTCTTTGCAGACAATAGAAGGAGCACTTTAGAGAAGTGCACATAAATCTGTACACAGGAAGGAAGGAATTTAACTCGCTTGGAAATGTTTACTGCAATCAACAGAAAGAATGTGCATTTAAAAACAGAGAGAGAGATCAGAAGAACCAGAATATACTGGCAGCTATTCAGAGAGTGTATTTTAATGCACACTTACATTATTTGAGGAATAGTATGTGATCATGTATCATACAATTTATTTTCTGTCACAGTCAGGGCATATAGAGACCACCACCACAAGATTCTCTCAGTATAAAGTCTGCCTCACAAATCCTCCAGGCTGGCTCATTCCCATCGTCTTCCTCCTCTCCTACTCCCAGGCTTCAGAGTTCCTCAGAAGACAATTTCATGATCATATGGACTTCCGCCACTATAAATTGGTTCACTCCTCCTTCAGCTCTGCCATTTTCCTGTTTTCACAGCTCTAATTCTCCACTTTCTTTGACTCCTAAGACAAAAATGCCAGCTATTTATTTGCCACCTTTGACTTCCTCCATAAACCCACCACACTTCCTGCACCCTCCTTCCTCTCCATACAGAATATTGCCAAATATTTCAGAGAGAAATTGATTGTGACCTTCTTAGTCTCTCTTCCTCTCCCTTCTTCCATTCTATCTTACTTTTCCCATCACTGATGCTGAGGTTTCTCACCTCCTCTCCTCTAAGTCCTCCACCTATTCCAGTGACCCTTACTCCTTCTGCCTCATGACCTTCCTTGTTCCCCACTTTCCTTCCCTTGCCTTTTTCCTCAATCTCTCTCTCAGCTCATTGAGTGCATCATTAACAACTGCTCACTCTCCCTTCCCAACTCTGTGCTTGATTCCCCTCTCACCTGGTTCTTGACCCATCAAATTTACTGAAATATTCTTACCAAGGTCTCCAATTACCATTCCCTGGCCTTTTCCTCCTTGATTGCTCAGTGACCTTTGACACTGTCAATCATACCCTCCTTTTAAAAATCTTTTCTCTTTTGACTTTTGTGCATGTTGCCCTTCCTTGTATTCTTCCTTCTTCTCTGGTTGTTCCTTCACTGTCATATTTCTGTGGGTCCTCACCCTTTTTCGGTGGGGTTCTAATCCCAGAGGAGTCACTTCTCTTTGCTCTTAACACCCTATCTTGGGATTACCTCATCTACNACCCCAAATATGGCGATTAGCTGAACCCCGAGCATGCGGGCAAGACTCTCCAGCCAGACACATAGCTTGAACTACTAGCTTTATGCCAATGGTTCACAAATCTACCTCTCTGCTCCTGACCTACACCCAATCCCACATCTCAGCTTGTGTTCCTGACATCTTGCCCTAAATTTAAAATTAAGATGGCCAAAAATAAGCTCATCTTCTCTCCCAAATCCTCCCTTTTCTGTCTACCTTCTGCCACTGATGGCACCTCCATCCTGCTTGCCACTCAGGCACATAACTCAGGTGTTATTTTGGATTGCCTCTTTTTTAAACCTGGTTCCACATCCAGACCACATTCAAATCCTGCAGTTTAATCCTCTACAACATTTTCAAAGTCTGACTTTTCCTTGGTCCACACCACTGAAACCTCTTGCCAGGCCCTTAGCATCTCTTTTCTGGGCTACCAATGTCCTTCCTGACACTAGTTTGTTCCCTCGGGTCCTGACACAAAACGCT
Organism: Platysternon megacephalum; assembly: GCA_003942145.1. Lineage (NCBI taxonomy): Eukaryota > Metazoa > Chordata > Testudines > Platysternidae > Platysternon > Platysternon megacephalum. The sequence continues at coordinate 6,507,814 of QXTE01000055.1, read as the reverse complement.
GCTATTAAAAACAAACACTTTCCTTGCCAATTCCTCTCATCATGTCAGTCCCCTCAGCTCTCCACTGACTCCCCCTCATTTACTACATCAAATACAAGCTTCTAGTCCAGGGGTAGGCAACCTGCGGCACCCGTGCCGAAGGCGGCACGCAAGCTGATTTTCAGTGGCACTCACGCTGCCTGGGTCCTGGCCACTGGTCCGGGGGGCTCTGCATTTTAATTTAATTTTAAATGAAGCTTCTTCAACATTTTAAAAACCTTATTTACTTTACATACAACAATAGTTTAGTTATATATTATAGACTTATAGAAAGAGACCTTCTAAAAACGTTAAAATGTATTACTGGCACGCGAAACCTTAAATTAGAGTGAATAAATGAAGACTCAGCACACCACTTCTGAAAGGTTGTCGACCCCTGTTCTAGTCCTTTACTTTAAGGTCCACATGTAATCTAGCCCCTTACTACTTATCTACTCTTGTAACTCGTCACCCCCTGCCCCCTTCACTCTGCCAGTCTCACTTTCTTCCATTCTGCTCCTTACGCATAGAACCAGTATTTTCCCCAGGAATTGAAATTGGGGGGGGGGGGGG
>QXTE01000055.1:6487732-6507216 GCA_003942145.1 Platysternon megacephalum | reverse complement strand
GGGGGGGGGGGGTCAGGGCCGATGAGGGGTGAGAATGTGAGGGTAAAGGTGAGCTGTATGGCACCATAGTAAAAAATGAAAATTTTTTCATGACTATTTTATTAGATTTAACTCATGTTTTAAAATCATCACCCAAATTAAAGTTGGCTACTCAAGCCTTCTATGAAGCACTACATCTACATCCTTCTTGGTTTCTTGTTATAATTTTGCACAACTCTGTTAATGAACTTCTTGAATGCAATGCATTCATCTTCGGTGGCTTCTCGTGTGTACGGTACTTCCATTCCTTCAATTGATATGCTCATTAGTTCATTCACAAGATCAGGCAGAAGGTGACTTCTTTCAGAACACAAAATTCTATTCAATGATGAAAAAGAACGCTCAACTCTAGCTGTTGTGACTGGGAGTGGCTAGAGATGAATTCCTACTTCTTTCATCCCAAGAAACATGGCACAAAGATCGGTTCGAGCCACTAGTGATGATAAAAAAGAAGTTGAAGTCAAATCTTCATTCATTCATCGTATGATATTCCACTCTGTGTTCAAATTCTCTATTCTGTCCTGAGCACATGGTAGCCCCATTGTTGGTAGTGCCTCACTCCACTCAATTGTCGGTGTTTTATAGGACAGGGATCTGTAAAAGCTAGGTAGAGGTTGAGTAGAATCTAGAAGTCGCTGTTGCAGATTTAAGAATCAAGTCTGTGTACTTTTTCAGTTGTCGTAACAAACACTTCTTGTCCTCTTCACTTAAGGATTCAATATAAATGCCCTCATTAGTCAACTTCTGGACTGAAATCTTTGCTTCTTCCAGTACTTTTTCAATGGATAGCTCTCTGATCCAAATGTAGCTTCTATTGCTGGACAAAGATCTACTACTGTTGTAGCAGATGCCTGGATGGCATTGTTTAATGACCCAAGTGGTTTCAACAGTAGACTTACAAGAGAGAATGGCAATAATCTTCTCTGAATGTAGTAGCAAAAGTAATCCACCAGCCTCACTACTTAGATCCGTCCCATCTTGGTAGATACTTTTCAAAGCCAGTAGTAATGGCTGGAGTAATTTTAAAACAACAGCCAAGGATCGCTCATGAGAAAGCCAGAGGGTCTTCCCAGGTTGGACTAATTTGAACTTCAGTCCCAGTGTATCTTCTATATTTTCCAAGATATTCAGTCTTTTTGGACTCTTGCTGAAAAAAGAATATAATGAAGACATTAAATTTATAGCTTTTTAAATGTCTTTTGAAGAGTCTGAAGCTCGTACTAGTGCTAGTTGGAGTAGATGGCCTCTGCAGTGTGTATAGGAGAGATTAGGGTTACACTTTTCTCTGAGCAAAGCTTGTACTCCACCATGTCTTCCAGAGAAGTTTGCAGCTCCATCAAATGCACAAGCAGCCATCCGTTTGGGGTCCAATTGACAAGCATTTAACTCTTCTAAGATGTGGGTTGTCACAGATGCAGCCGATGTGTCTTCTATAACTTGAACATCTAGAAATGCATCTACTGGCCTACCACTGACATCAAGATAACGTACACAATGACTTAATACTTGATGCTCATTTGCATCGGTGCATTCATCAGCCATGTATGCAAATTTTTTTGAATGTGGTGAGAGAGTTCTTCACTTTTTCAACTGTTGAGTCTTTCACTGTTGCACCACATGCTTCTAGCCAGTGAGTTGAGTTTCTTGCAGAAAGATAGTGAGCATTTGCTGGTTTTGTTCGGAACCAGTGTTCAACTTCAGGATGAACAAGTGACAATGCACTTAACATTGGACTCCAGTTTGTAGTGTGTGGTATCTCTTGCTTAAATAGAAAGTATGATGCCACAGCCATGTTTGTTCGCATGAACTGTGTTGTGTCTCCAGCATTCTTAACAGCCTCATTAACACTCACTGGTGTTGTCCTTGGTCAGTGGAGGTTCAGAGGTGCTTTCACATGAGTTCACCTCTCAGGTGGGGGGCAAGAAGGCACCTTGCTCATTCCTCCAGCTGCTCACTGTTCGCTCTGGCCACTGTTGTTCATTGTGACACCATTCACTCCATCGCTCTGTTGCCAATGGCCCTGCGCTGTCACCTTCTGCTGCCACCTGCCACTGTGACCTCTGTGAGTTGGTCTCTTGAGGTTCCACCTAGCTCTCAGTGATTTCAGCTGAGCTCTCAGTCGGGGAACCTCGCTGCTAGTGCAGACTGGGCCGTCTCTTCCACAAAAACACTGTCCCACAGCAGGTCTAAGAACTTAGACCTGACTATCAGTGATTTCAGCTGTAGTGGTCACTTAACAAAACAAAAGACTATCTATGGAGCATAATCAGCTCTATCTTTAAACAGTGGAGAGGGGCAGGTCAAATAGTACTTGTGACTCAGGCAGACCATCAAGCAAAACACCTGTCCCCACCCTCTCTCTTGATGCCCTCAATCAGCACAGGCTAATTACAGTTCTACTGCCCTTTACTCATACAATAAGAATAACATTTCATTATCCTCCCCCCCCTCCTCCTCCAAGTTGATTTGTAACCCAACCCCAGCCAAAATCTATCACTTGGGCCACACAGCTCTGTTTGCTGGAGACCTAGGTAGATTAGGTGTGAATGGAAATACAATCTGGTCCTGAAGCCTTTCCCCCCAGCTCATCACTAGCTGTCAGGGAGAGCTCATTTAGACTTTGCTTACAAATCATAATGTGAAATTATTAGGTTGGCCAACATCATCAAAATGAATGTACTGACATTGTCATAAAAAACAACAGCTGTATAAGGAAGCTAGTCTATGTTCATACTTTTCAAATCTATGATACTTTTTCAGATACACGTCTTTTATCATACACTTTATATGCTTTTAAAGTGTGTATTAATGTTTCAATTTCAATTCAAATTTCTAAACAATCACTAAATTGGCAACACTGCATGTAACTAGTTCACAAAACTGGTGGGGGGGGAAGGTGTTGGGGAAATTTGGGGGGGGGGAGGGGTAGGGAAATTCCTGCATAGAACACCCTCCCTGAGCTGGTCTGTAATGCCACTTCTTTATACTCCTTTAAAGCCTCTCTCAAGACCTGTGTTTGCCATGATGCCAAATGTAAATCATCATCTGTTAGTGTAGACTTGCAGGGACTTCTGTTATTTGGCTATTATTTATAAAGGTTTCTTTAATTAAAATATAACAAAAAATTCTAGCTGTTCACAAAGCTGATCTCTGAATGATGCATGCTCTTTCTGCTGCTTACCTTATCGTCCCTCCCCAGTTCCTTCCAACTGTTTGTTATATCCACTCTAGCATCTTGGCCTAAATTTACTCTCTCTACAGGATCCTGCATAATGCAAGTCAATCCTGATTAGGGCTTCTAGACTCTACTGTAATAATCAATGATGATAATTAGAAAATTGTTCTTGATGATGGGGAAGAAAGGCAGTCATGTTCCACCATTGAACTTCAGAAATATCTTGCGTAGTCCGTCGGTTCAACAGCATGAAAATGTCATCATCTCTTTTTGTGGATTCTGGAGTGACGCTGAAGTCTAAAGCATGACGCGCATGCTCATGAGCAGATCGGACAGACAAAGTCATTTGTGAGCGTCTTGGTAGCTATAGCAGTGGTATTATTTCTGGCCTCTTCAAAGGATTGGAAAGCTCTGAGTGTTGTGTGTCGCCATGCTGATCTATTTGACACAGCCTTCTCAAGACAACTGGTTTTATTGCACCAAAGTGTATGCTGTTCTCAGTGCTGTCCTTGTAGTGCTTTCTGGGGCGGCATTGATTCTGGTGTCCTTGTGCCAATTCTCCATAGAAAATTTTTCTGGGAAGTTGCTGTTCAGGCATCCTAATGATGTGTCCAACCCAGTGTACTTGGGCTTTTATCAGCATGGCCTCGATGCTTGTGGCATTTGACTTTTGGAGAACCTCCAGGTTGATATTTTGTCTTGCCAGCGAATCCCCATAATGGCGCGCATATGGAAGGCCTCTAGCTTTTTGATATGCCATTTGTATGGTGTCCACGTCTCACAGCTAGAGGAGAGATGTGAGCACAAAAGCACTGTAACGTTTTATTTTTGTAAAGAGGGTTATGTTGTGGGATTTCAGGACTTTGTTACGTAGCTTTCCTAATGACTGAGAAGCTTTCTGTATCCTGTTCATGATCCCTTTGTCAAGAGATCCATCATTGGAGATGTTGCTGCCAAGATAAGTAAAATTGTCAACTTGCTTTAGTTGGATTACACTAATGGATCTGCTAGGGGATATGGCATGGAATGGTGAAGATGACTGATGCAACACCACAGTTTTCTCCAGGCTGATTGTGAGGCCAAATAATTTTGATGCTTCAGTGAAGCGATCTATGACACACTGAAGACCTCCCTTGGTTTGTGCTAGGAGGGCACAATCATCCACAAAGAGTGCTTCTCTTATTAGTAGTTCTGTTACTTTGTTTTTGCTTTAAGCCTTGTAAGATTGAAGACTGAGCTGTCGCGTCTGTATCTGACGTATATGCCTCTAAGTCAAGTCTGTTTGTAGCATGGTTGAGAACTTGGGTGAACTTCAGAAATGCTAATATGACAAATGGCCAGATCCTCAGCTTGTGTGAACTAGCTTAGCTCCACTGAAGTCTCTCATTTACAAGACCCCAGTGACTAAAAATACTGATGTTGGCTTTATTAAATAAATACAGATGAGGAGTAAGTAAAACTATATCTGGTGGCACTGAATTGTAATTGTATAAAGATCAGAGTATAATAGAACTAAAAATCTGAAAGGGTGTTTTCTTTTTTTCAGTAAATATGGCTGAAACAAGTTTAAGATAAGACATTTCAGTTTTTATTTCATCCTGTGAATTACTCACGGTTTGAAGACACTCATATACAGACTCCATCAAGTTCCCCAGCTCTGCAGGCTGCAAGAATCAAATTTGGCCCTAAAAACAGCACCGCTCACCATTTCCCAATGATAACGCTCCTTAACTTTTAAATTAGTCACCCGAGCAACAGTTTTTGTTAAAGAACTCCAGAATACTTGCAGAAGTTTTAAATGTAGGGGACCCACGTTGGAAATGACAGGATTTTTCCAAGGACACACACTTGACGCCTGCAGCACTGAAGCGTGTGTGCCAGACAGAAGTTAGGGACTGCTGCTGTATTAGCTCACAAAGCAGTAAGCTTGGCATTAGCTTTATTTTAAGTTCAATTTAATTTTACTTCATCTTGTTTGAAAAGTCCTGTACAGTACAGATGTTATGAATTCGCTCTCACCCAGGGAAATTATGTAGACTATTTGTGGAGGTATGTAGAGATTAATATTTGTAGGAACTGATCCATTTTGCGTGACAAACTATCCTTCCATCTTAGATGGTATTCAAGTAGACTTGTGGCAATGAATCCATCTCACTTTAGTCACTTGCAAACAGAGTAAACATAGAGTGAAAGATTCCAGAATATGGATAGCTTTTTTAAACAACATTGTCATCTAGCTCAACTTCTGATCATATTCAGCAAAAAAAGTCTCTTTCTATTAATCTTCAAGGGTTTGGAAATTTCCATAGTATCCCCTCTTTACTGGCTACTGCTGCTGTTCTCCAGATAAGGAGATGAGGTCAGTGGGCCCTGGTGCCTTGGGTAGGTTCCGCTGGAAAATAAGACCTTAGCATATGTCATATACAAGTCAAATTTTCCATACCACACAAGCCAAATTTTCCACTTTCTTCAGTTCACACGAGAAGCAACAATAGATTGGTCTGGGAATTATGAAAGTTATATGCAATGAGTAAACTAGTAATAAAATCTTGGTTTTACTTTCTGCTTTGCTCTTTACAGCAAAGCACCATATGAAATAATTGTACACTTAATCCTTGGCTGCCTGTACCAGTCCAATGCTCAGAAGATGGGTTTGCACATAAGCATTCAGAAGAAACTCCTTTTTTTTAAAGGCTTTGGTATTTCTGACTGATTTGACTCAGCCCCAAACTGTAGCAAATTGTCTTCCAGCCTTTTTGGTGAAAAAAATATTTGATAGCAATTGGAATTTTTAAAAATCAAATATAAAATATCAGGGTTGGAAGGGACCTCAGGAGGTCATCTAGTCCAACCCCCTACTCAAAGCAGGACCAATCCCCAACTAAATCCCCAAATGGCCCCCTCAAGGATTGAACTCACAACCCTGGGTTTAAGCAGGCCAATCCCAAACCTTACCTTCTTTGTCAGCACTTTGGGGGATTTTTTCTGTATTTAATGTGTATTTAATGCCTTTTAAACATGGTAAAAATGAGGAAGCTATCTTCAGAGCCACAATCCTCAGGGCTGTCACCAGCAGTGAGGTAGTAATCATTACTATTTTCCTGGGTCAAGAGTAGACAGCAACCAGCAGCATTCCTCTCAGCAGGAAAACACAGTCTCACTATGAGGCAGCTACACTGGTGCTGCTGCAGTTCCCCCAGGAGAGCCAGCAATGGGGTCAGTGCCGTGGCAGCAACACAACTAGATTGGAGCTCAGTATGAGTAGCCTGAAGTTCATGGAAACCCTCAAGCAACCTGGCAATCTTAGGCCTGAAACATACTGAAAATGGTCAACAGCACAATAAGAGAACAAGTAAAGTTATTCAAAGAAAAGAACCTTAAACTGAACAGGAACAAATGCCAGATTGGTCTGAATGAGGCTGATTGTTTTGGAGACGTGCAGCAACCAAAGAGTTCAGCTATATCCAAGAAAGATGGAGGCAATTGCACAAAAGGAAAGATCCAAAAACAAGAAAGTCTTAGAGATTTTGGGGCATGTTAATATGGGTAAGAAAATTATTCCTAATAATTAAGTTTTCTATTCAGAATGCTACTTGAAGACAGAACAGAATGCCAATGCTAACTGCAAGAAAAACATTGAGGAGAATTTAAAAAGTTTGTCACAGAAGTCACAATACTGAAATATTTTGAGAATAATACAGAGTGTAAAAGCTTGGAGACACAAGCTGGGAACTGTCCTACAAGAAGATCATTCAATGTCATATGCTAACACACAGCAGAACTAAGCTCAGATTGAAAAAAGAAATTTTGGAAATTTTGGTTGTGAATGTGTTTATAGGCAGAAAGTGGTTGAGACATAAATTAGACCATAAATCAGTGGAAGCCAGATCTCAGAAACCATTGTGCAACATATTATCAGGGCTTCAAAAAATAATCGTGAAATTACAAAAGTATTTGTTCAATGTGAAATACCAAAACTATAAGGGATTTCTTATAGTAGTCATGCTTTCAAGAGTGCCTACTGAAAGCAAGGAGCTTCGGGAACAGAAGTTTGAAGTAAATACGACTCAAGTTCCACCAATTTCTGAAACAAAATTTGAGAAACTCCACCAAGAAACACAAAATGACCCAAACTTATAATTATGCAGCATAATTTTAAGTGGAGAACCAACAGAAAAAGTCACCTTTCCACTGCTAAGATCCTGGGGCCAGCCAGGAGCCACAATGGATTAGAGCCACCCTCCTTTTTCCTCCACCCTACATGAACCAATTGTGAGCTTGGTGCAGTTGAGGTTTCTGTCCCAAGAACGTAAATCTGAAGAATTTAGACTCTTAATTCTTATTGGTAAAGAGAAGACTTGAAAATGATCGCTTACTTTCCATAGATTTTCCATAATACAAAAGAAAATGATACACTTAATAGAGATATGGAACCAAATTATGCTATCATCGATGATGGTTGTCACTGACAGCAGAACTGGGCTTGATTTGGTTACTATGGTAAGAAGTCCACAGGCCTGAAAGGGTACATAAATAAAACATTAGCAAGCTAAGAATAGATTTGGGAAAAGCTGGTTAATGCAAAGAGTAATAAACATATGGGGAAAGTTACTGGGGAAAGTGAAAGATTCACTAATTTGTGTCCTGAAAATAAAAGATTTAAGGGGAACGGTGGAAAAGGCAAGGAGAATTTATAATTACAGTAACTAAAAAAAATGGCAGGAATACTGGGTCTGGATGGCCTCTTCCTGTTCCTAAAATTTCTTATGTTCTTTGTTTCTTTTCTACTAGTCATATATGAGGCTGAGTTGTTGATACAACGTTATAGCAATGTGATGTCAATATATTTTTATGAATTATTATTAAGGCTGCATGTCTATCACGGAGGTCATAGAAGTCACGGATTCCGTGACTTCTGCAGTGGCCGGTGCTGGCTCAGAGGCTGCCCAAGCAGCAGGAGTTTGGGTGTGGGTGGGGGCTAGGGGCAGGAGGTTGGGATGCAGGGCAGCACTGTCCTCAGGGAGCTCCCCGGCTCCCACTGGAATGTTCCTGCAGCTCCTAGGCGGAGGGGCCAGAAGACTCTGCGCGCTGCTTGCAGGCGCTGTCCCCACAGCTCCCATTGGCTGCGGTTCCCAGCCAATGGGAGCTGCGAAGCCGGCGCTTATGGCGGGAGCAGTGCGCAGATCCCCCCTGGCCGCCCCTCCCCTTAGGAACTGCAGGGACATGTGGAGCCAGGTAGGGAGCCTGCCACCCCCGCCAACCTCCCCCTCCCCCCCCCCAGCACCAGCGGGGGTCCTGGGCCACGTGCTGCTGCCCACCTCCCCTCCCAGCACCAGCGGGGGTCCCGGGCCACCTCCCCGAGCACCCACAGCCCCCCCAAGTTATAGTTAGGGGTATATAGTAAAAGTAAGGGACAGGTCACGGGCTGTGAATTTTTGTTTACTGCCCGTGACCTGTCCGTGACTAAAACATAGCCTTAATTATTATTAGCCAAACAGAATATGAAGGCTATTTATTTAGACAGTGAGCCTGCACTCTGTCATTAGTCCAAGTCCTTGAGAGGATCTTTTCCTGGAGGTAAAATGACATCTTCCAAATTGTACCTTGGCAGAGATTTTTCCCCATTCTGTATTAAGTCATTGAGGGACAATAAAATTTTTATGATGGTTAATGCATGGAATGTTATACTGATTTTCATAGTTTGATTGTGTTTTATAGCACCTTTTAAAATCTCCTTCTGTAAGCTGCTGTACATATTGTGACACTGCACCCCATATTCTCTGCAGCGATATTATGATGATGTTAAAATGTATCTTATGCAAGATAAGAAATGTGAGGTGTCACTGGAAAAGTTATGATTTGCTGAATATGATTATCCTATTTGTATGCATATATCATTTTTGAATCTGAAGTTATGAATATTCTATGTATCTGTAGTTCAAATGTAGTTACACCTGGGTAACACCCACTAGACAAGTCAGTCTAGATAGTGGGTGGGGAAGGGCCTATTCAGGGCAATGGGCCATTAGAAAAAAACAACAGAGTTTAGGAGAAGCTTATCTCCCACCTGGGAAGCCTTTCTGAAAATGCTACAGACAGCCTCCAAGTAATGGCTGCTATGACTCTACAAGGACATGTGATCAGACCACATAATGCTGGACTCCATCTTGGGATGTCAGTATTTTTCCACAGACTGGTTTGGGAACCAAGCTTTGAAACAAAGGGTTCCCGCCCTATGCAAAAGCTATATAGGGCAGGGAGTGACATCATCTGTGGTTCTTCACTCCGCAACCAAGAAGACTTTGGGAAACACCTGAGGAACAAAGACTGAACTGGGGGAAGTGCTGGACCCAGGCTAAAGGAATTTCTAGCCTGTGAATGAAACACCTGGAGATTCCAAGCGGTAAAGCAAGTGCAGCTTGCCCCTTAAGAATCTGCAGCCTGCTTGTATCATCTCTTAGGGTGAGAATCTGCTATTCATATCCAATCAATTTAGTATATTAAGCTTAGTTTGCGTTTTTTGTTTATTTGCTAGGTAATCTGCTTTGATCTGTTTGCTATCACTTAAAACCTATCTTTTGTAGTTAATAAACTTTTTTGCTTTGTCTAAACCAGTGAGTTGGAGTGAAGTGTGTGGGAATCATAACTCAGGGGCAAAGGCTGTTGCATATTTCTCTCCACATTGAGGGAGGGTGTGAATTTTATGAGCTTATGCTGTACAGTTCCCTGTGCGGCAGAAGACAGTATAATTTTGGGTTTATACTCCAATGGTGGGTGAGAGTCTGGAAAGCTGGGAAATTGGCTGCTGTCTGCTGCATGTATTTGAATGGTGTGGGTGAAGCTGCTCTCTCAGGTAGCTCGGTTAGGGTGTGTGGGCGCCACGTGCTGTTGTGTTGGGTGATAACAGGGCCTGGGTTAGGCTGACTGTGTCTCCAAGCAGTGTGAGCAGGGCCAAACCAACTGAGTGGTTAGAGCGACCCAGCAGTTCCCACAGCTCCCAGACTGCACGCCAGAGGTGACAACCCGTCACACATATCACTTAGCAAAGCATTTGTCTGGAATCACAAGGCCTCATGCCTTGATCGCAGGGACTTAGCAGACACACCTGTGCAGAAGTCTCTTACAAACTTGGGGACTCTATTGCAAGAGGGGTGTATATAACAATACTAATGTCACTAGAGCTGACAGAACACCTGCACTAGATTTTTTTTTAAATAAGTTTGTTGAAGTTGAAACAATGTGATATTTACAATGAATTGCGTAGGTTAGGGCAAGGATGGCTCTATAGCTATTCCCTGATTTATGGCAGCAAATTTAAGGCTAATCATTTCTGAGAGCATTAAGACAGACATATACTATATATGCAATGAATAAATATGCAGCCCTCTTCCCAGTGGGTCTACATGTTTCATTGTAGAAATGGAACACACAGTTTGGAATACTAGCACGCTTAGTTGTAAGAAGGGATACATTTAGAACTAAATTCATTTGTCAAGTTGACAGTCCTTGGAAGCTCTCTGCATGCAAAATATAGAAGCATCTGGCTACCAAAAATACTTAAGTCCTCACCTAGTTATCTCTTTCATCTCCTGAAATGGATTCAAGATGTTATGAGGCTTTAAAATGCAGATTACATACACAAAACAAACCCAGAAGCAGATCCACTGACACTACAGAAAAGAATAGCTAACACCTACTGTTGGGGTGAATAAATAAATAAAACAGAGTGCAAAGTTATGATCCTAGATGGGAAGTTGTTAAACTTTTGTGAAGCTCCTTGCACCCCTGTGCACAAGCGGGCACAAACAGATCCTAGTATCGAAGTAGATTTCAGAGACAGAGTAGGTCTCGCCATCAAAACCTGGCATTGTCTTTTTTTTTTTTTTTTAAGAAAGACTTGTCATATTTTCTATGGAGTGGCATAAGTCACTAGGCTAACCTGCCTTTGCCTTGTCCAATTCAACAAAAAAACCTGCTTCTTCCAAACTTCATCCAATCTCTTAAAGAGATTGCAATGTACAAGCCTCATGCCTGAGTCGTCAGAAGAGAATCAAGTCCCTGATCTGTCGAAGTCTGTCAGAAAGGAGTCAAGTGTAACAAGGACACCACCTTCCTCCTACACATTTTTTCCATTTTTAATATTAACATAGTAATTTTATGTCTTGAAAATGAGACGTAAATAGAAATAGCTATTATTCTATCTCGGGAACAAAGAGATGACATTAGAGGAGAATCTGTTCACATCATTAGAGGCCAGACTAAATTAAGTCTTGATCTATTTCACTGTGATTCTATTAGAATCTGGCTCCATGCCAAAAAGTCTCATTGTCTCCTTTGCAATCTAAATTCAACTATAAAAAAAAATAAAAGAAGGAAAATAAAGTGTAATGTGTTCATTACCTTTCTAAGCTTCCTGAAAGGCAATACAGCATTATTTTAGCAGATGAAATACCTGCAGCAATTAAGACTGCATAATATATATTTTCAGAAGACATTAGCAAAACAGCTGCAGATTCCAACCATGCCAAACACAGGTCTTGTATCTTTACAGTCATTCAGCTCTCCTCATGCCCACAGTAAGTCCTGTCATCCCTTCTGAAGCACTATTTGGGGGAGAGAGAGTGCAACCTCCTTTGTGCTCAAATGACTGCGTTTTTTAAAAACACGATTTTTTTCTAGAAGGTTGCATGGCACTTTACAGCAAAGTTTAAAAGACAGTTGGACTTTAGATGTGCTTGTTTAGCATCACAACCATCTACAGAGGAAGGCCTTCCCAATTATCTTGCCAGTAGGTCCATCAAAGCAGACAGATAAAGCTGTTCATTGACAAAAGTTGTTGGTTCTATGCCAATAAAGCTTCAAAGCTTGCGTCATATCCATGTGTGTGAATGTAACCATCATTCCTCAGGTGATTCAGGGTTCAGAAAAAAAGCCAGGAAGACACATAGGGTCAAGAACTTTAGAAAGAAATCAGGGGTAAATGGAAAACTGCTGACACATAGAAAAACTAAAGATAAGGAGAGTCAACGGAAGCTCCACAATTCCACAGCCCTCTTGGCCATTATCAAAATCATCAAAAATATGACCTCAAGGATCAGTAATTTTAAACCCATTATCCCTAAGAGCTCAAAGGGAGATCCGATGAGTACCTATAAAACTAAAAGTAACTACTGAGGAGAGCCACAGGCCAAATGCCTAGGCCTCTCTAACGAAGAGACACCGACAAAGTAAAGTATATGTGTGAGAATTCATGGCCACACCTTTGAAAGTATTCCTGTAAGCAGAAGTGACTGGAGAATGGATTCTACAGGAGCTTACACGTAACAATGCTCCAGTAGCAAGAAATCTAAATAAGCTGACCAGAGTAGGCATTTGAAGAGATAGCTTTAGGTAGGTTTCAGTTAGAAATAGTATGCCACAACTTTGCATGTAGGGGCTGGGCTGTCACTGAATCTGAGAATTATATGATGCTATCTCCAGAGGAAACCCTGCAAAAAACAGGTGAGAATGAAAGGATGATGGAGTTCATAAAGTAAACAGAACCCTGGTAGAGAAGATCTGAGAAATCCAGTATAATCAAGACAAGGGTAGAAGGGGGAATAGGAAGCAGCCATTTCCTGGAGGTCTCATCCAAAAGGGTACTACTGGCACACCTCCTTTGCCTGACCTATCCTAATCTAGGGCAGGATTATCCATTTTAGAAGCAAGCCTTGGAGGACTCCTGCCAGAACTGAATAGTGGTATGCTCTTCACTCAGATTGGTTGCCACCACTTCAGCAATAATACTCAAATATGGTTGAAGGGCCCTTGCCACAAAAATTCAATGAGCGGCTGCGTGGAGGGTAATGGCTACAATTAGCATATGCTTGTTGAGACACATATCAGGTTATCAAAAAGGTTGTGGATGATGGTGGCACTGGAAGACCAAGCTTCTGTAGAAAGAGTGTGTTTCTCATACACAGGTATACCTGGAAGTCATTGATACCGAATTCAAGACACAATGCCTCATCTGCCGCCATGGAGAAGTCAGGGTATTTATATTCAAAGGCCTTATGCTTAGCCAAGCATCTGTCCATGAGGCTCCATTCCTAGTTCACCAGCTCCAGGACAGCTTTGTGCAGGGGGAAGGCTACCTAAAACATGGAGTGCCTCACACAGACAGGTCAGTTTTGTGCTGGGTGGGAAGGATTTCCAGATGCAAGGAGTTCAGGGCTCTTATAATTATGGCCTCTGTTGATCTGCCTGTCTCAGAATGGTCATCCTATGTTTGCCCTTTGATCATCTCATAAGGATCCACACCATAACCCTAATTAGGGTCTATGCATTTAAGGGGAGGCAGTTAACAAAGGGTGAGAGTCATAATAGGTTCTTATGGAACCACTCTTCTCTACTCTGGTGGGAGATTCCAATTACAGTGTAGTGAGGCACTAGACCAGGGGTAGGCAACCTACGGCACGAGTGCCGAAGGCGGCACGCGAGCTGATTTTCAGTGGCACTCTCACTGCCTGGGTCCTGGCCACTGGTCTGGGGGGCTCTGCATTTTAATTTAATTTTACATGGAGCTTCTTAAACATTTTTAAAACCTTATTTACTTTACATACAACAATAGTTTCGTTATATGTTATAGACTTATAGAAAGAGACCTTCTAAAATGTTAAAATGTATTACTGGCACGCGAAACCTTGAATTAGAGTGAATAAATGAAAACTCGGCACACCACTTCTGAAAGGTTGCCGACCCCTGCACTAGACACACAATATAGGATTTCCAGCCAGACACTCAAGATTAGATGAGGGTCAAGTAAGAATTGCTTTACCCTTTGTCTCCTTTTCATTCATACAGTTGACAACCCAGTTGAGACTACAACAATGCTCTAAGTCTACCTCTCACATGTGTATGTATACAGAGGATGGGATGAATTCTTTCCCCACTCTTAGGATCACAGTATTGTCAATGCCAGGTAATTTCTTTTAAGACAGAAAATAAATTGATGGTAGACATAGGATTAATACATTATCATTTCCTAATCTAGTTTTATTTACAATTCCTGCAAATAGCCTTTGAAGGGATTTATAACATCGCAGTTCTGGCTTTGCACAAGAGATTAACAGGAAAGATATCTCTTGGACAACTTTATTCTCCCCTCTAGTAACACTCCTACTAGAATGTTCCCCTACTACAACAGTGGAATGAAGAGAGAGATCTGACAGAGACAAAAGTGTGTGTGTGGAGGGAGGGAGGGGGATACAGTGATTCTGTTACTACCACAGAGGAAGAGCATGCCATTTGAAACCAAGGGGAAATTTTACCTAGCCCTCTAACCCTAAGAAACACAAGAGGAGGTCACAGGGTATTATACTTGCCAAAAGCTGTAGTATTTGCATTATAACAACAACGAGGAGCCTGGTGGCATAAGCTTTTGTGGGTAAAAAACCCACTTCTTCAGATGCATGGAGTGAAAATTACAGATTCAGGCATAAATATACTGGCACATGAAGAGAAGGAAGTTACTTTACAAGAGGAGAACCAGTGCTGACAGGGCCAATTCAATCAGGGTGGATGAGGTCCACTCCCAATAACTGATGAGGAGGTGTCAATACCAAGAGAGGGGAAATTGCTTTTGTAGTGAGCCAGCCACTCCCAGTCCCTATTCAAGCCCAAATTAATGGTGTTAAATTACAAATGAACTGTAGCTCTGCAGTTTCTCTTTGAAGTCTGTTTTTGAATTTTTTTGTTGAAGTATGGCTACTTTTAAAAGTATCTGCATTATGATCAACCACTGTACACAATGACTTGCAGATGTGGGGCCCAAGTGAAAGGTGATGTATCTGTTGTACATGTCAGTAAGTGGGTGTAAGGGAGGGCTGCATACTTGAAGGCACTAGGAGTTTGGGTATTGACTTCACTGGGGCAGAATTTTGCCTAGGGAATGTAGGAGTTTGTAAGGGGATTTAAATTGGTATAATTTACATACTTAGGGCCTCGTTCTCCAGTGCGTTGTTCATTGCATAGTCTTCTACTCCTGTGCAAAATGGGAATAAGAATGCACTGCAGTGCACTCTTGGTACCTTAGAGAATGCAGCGGAATCAGTGGTTTGTGGGAGATTCAAGAAGCCTTCTGGCAGCCTAAGGAGACTGTAGGAGAATGGGTCAAATTTCCATAACTCCCTGAGAACCTCCACCATTTCCAAGGTATTTTCTAAAAACTATGATGACAGGACAGAGTTTGCTCTTTGCTCAGCCAGAAAATTTTCTTATGCAGCTCCCAAGAAGCAACTGCAAGATGTCTCAGCTAACCCAGGAGAGAAGATGACATACCCATGAAGAGCTGGAGAACGAGCTATGTTACTCCAACTTTCTGGAATTGTTGTTATGATTACACCTATCCTTGAATATGTTAAAATACATATACATGATGAACTCTGAACTACATTCTGAGACAGTTACAAGCAAGATACCAATGTATCCCACTTCAATCTTCCCAGCGTGACTGAGGATTAACTGGTGCCTGCGAATTTATGAAAACTGCAACATACCAGAGAGATTCTAATCACTACCTCTCATTACGAAAAAGAGAAAAATATTTTTTTCAACATTTTAAAAATCATTTGTAGGAACCTATGCTCTTGAGAGTCAAAGAAGACATATTAGTACTGAGAAAATGCCGGTCCCACTAGCAATTTTTGAACACTATAATAATATAATATAATATAAGGAGATATACCTATCTCATAGAGCTGGAAGGGACCCCCAAGGGTCATCGAGTCCAGCCCCCCTGCCTTCACTAGCAGGACCAATTTTGCCCCAGATCCCTAAGTGGCCCCCTCAAGGATTGAACTCACAACCCTGGGTTTAGCAGGCCAATGCTCAAACCACTGAGCTATCCCTCCCCCCCGCAAACTAAAACAAGTTAAAACTTCTTTTAAGGTAAATAATATTTCATTATAGCAGAAATATACACTTCTACCCCGACATAATGCTGTCCTCGGGAGCCAAAAAAAATCTTACCGAGTTATAGGTGAAACCGTGTTATATCAATCTTGCTTTGATCCGCCGGAGTGCGCAGCCCCGCCCCCCCGGAGCGCTGCTTTACCGCGTTATATCCGAATTCGTGTTATATCGGGTCGCGTTATATCGGGGTAGAGGTGTATATACTTCTTTGGGTTGAGTTAAACAGAAATGTTGCCAACTTCACATTTGGCATGTAGCCAATCTTTAATTAGCCAGCTCTGGTGCAGCGCCAAAAACATGCCACTTCTACAAGGAGCTGCACATCATCCTCGGTGGCGACCCTGCCTCCACTGCCAAGAGCCCCATGGATACTTCAGAGGACTGGAGGCAGCAGCCAGCAGCGTCAACTCCGAGGACAAAATGGTGGACGATTTGGAGGAGGATGTGCGACAGGTGATGACAGGCTCGTCCAGTGGCGTGGTGAGCCAGGACCTCTTTTTGACTCTGGTGGGGTCTAGCCAGTCCCAACAGTCCAGCTCTAGTGTGCCTAATGCAGGACAGGGAAGCTCCAGTAAGTACTCATTTTGTTTTGATAGTGCACGGTTACGAGTTAGAGATGTCCTTTATTTTGTTACATGGTGCACATGGGAGAAGGGATCAAAATTAATGACACTAGATACTGTTTGCATCTGCTTCGCATTCCTCCATGCAGCTACGAAGTGGGAGCCCTGCGGAAAAGTTTGTTAATGCACACCGCGATCTCCCAGGAATCCTCCATAGAGATCTCTAGGAACCTTTTCTGCAGATACTCTGCAATTCTCTGCCAAAGGTTCCTTGGCAGAGTTGCTTTGTTTCTTCCCCCATTGTAGTAAACTTTGCTGTGCTAATCGGCAATTACTTCTGCAGGAACCAAAGCAGCACGGAGGCAAGCAGCACACGGACCCTGTCTGAACACACACGATTGCAGGAGGTGCACCCTTGTATCTTCAGTTACCCTCAGTAGTGTGATTTCAGCTTTGATCACCCCGGCTGTGGAAAACGGTGCCAGTATTCAGAATACCGCCCCTAGGCGCTTGTATTGATCCCCTTCTGAAACAAACCCAGACCCTTTGTCCCATCTTGCACCCCACTTCCCACCCCCAGGCTGAACTCACCATATTCAGTGCTCTGACCGTGCTGCGTGCTTGCCAAGGGAAGGTGAGAAAGAGGTGGATGAAACTTTTATGATTCAAGACTGAGAGTGCACACACAATACTAACTCAGTGTATTGTTTCTTTTGCTTCTGCAGATGTGCCCTTGAGGGCCAGCTCCTACATACCGGCAGAGCGCCTCCATCAGATTAGGAGACATACAAGGAGGAGTAAGGAGGACATGTTTCACAAAGTCCTGCAATTGTCAGACCAAGCCGATAGCGAGCACAGGTCATGGAGAGAGACAATAAACGAAAAACTAGAAATGGATAGCCAGGAAAGTAGATGGGCAGAAGCGGGTAATAGAGGACCAGGAGCGGATGATAAAGCTCACAGAGGACCAAATAGAGATGCTGAGGTCCCTGATTGCGCTGCAGACTCCCACTGCAGCCCATACAGAACTGCCTTCCTTGCCCTCCCCAAACTACCCACACACATTCCTCTCATGTTCCCAGCCCATCACAATACCCCCTGCACTCCACCCCAGGAGCATTTTTCCATAACGACAGCTGGACTTACACACAGCAGTGAAATCCTCACTTCAGAGAGTGCTGCTCACTGTCATGTCCCTTGTAAGAAATGTTAATCTGTGTATTGCTATTTAATAAAAATTTAGTCTTACAAAGGGTAGGTCTACACTACGGGATTACTCCAAACTTATGGAATTCGATTTTTTGAAACCGATTGTATAAATTCGATTGCACGCGGCCACAGTAAGCAGATTAATTCGGCGGTGCACGTCCATGTACTGAGACTAGCGTCGNCGTGGAACGCCGATTCTGGGCCCGGGAAACAAGCACAGACTGGTGGGACCGCATAGTGTTGCAGGTGTGGGACGATTCCCAGTGGCTGCGAAACTTTCGCATGCGTAAGGGCACTTTCATGGAACTTTGTGACTTGCTTTCCCCTGCCCTGAAGCGCCAGAATACCAAGATGAGAGCAGCCCTCACAGTTGAGAAGCGAGTGGCGATAGCCCTGTGGAAGCTTGCAACGCCAGACAGCTACCGGTCAGTCGGTAATCAATTTGGAGTGGGAAAATCTACTGTGGGGGCTGCTGTGATGCAAGTAGCCAAAGCAATCGCTGAGCTGCTGCTACCAAAGGTAGTGACTCTGGGAAATGTGCAGCTCATAGTGGATGGCTTTGCTGCAATGGGATTCCCTAACTGTGGAACCCATATCCCTATCTTGGCACCGGAGCACCAGGGCAGCCAGTACATAAACCGCAAGGGGTACTTTTCAATGGTGCTGCAAGCAATGGTGGATCACAAGGGA
This sequence comes from Platysternon megacephalum, assembly GCA_003942145.1. Taxonomy (NCBI): domain Eukaryota; kingdom Metazoa; phylum Chordata; order Testudines; family Platysternidae; genus Platysternon; species Platysternon megacephalum. Next base: position 6,488,589 of record QXTE01000055.1, on the reverse strand, counting down.
CGTTTCACCAACATCAACGTGGGATGGCCGGGAAGGGTTCATGACGCTCGCGTCTTCAGGAACACTAGTCTGTTTAAATGGCTGCAGCAAGGCATTTACTTCCCAGACCGGAAAATAACCATTGGGGATGTTGAGATGCCTATCGTTATCCTTGGGGACCCAGCCTATCCCTTAATGCCATGGCTCATGAAGCCATACACAGGCAGCCTGGACAGTAGTCAGGAGCTGTTCAACTACAGGCTGAGCAAGTGCAGAATGGTGGTAGAATGTGCCTTTGGACGTTTAAAGGGTCGCTGGCGCTCATTACTGACTCGCTCGGACCTCAGCCAAACCAACATTCCCATTGCTATTGCTGCTTGCTGTGTGCTCCACAATTTCGGAGAGAGTAAGGGAGACCTTTATGGCGGGGTGGGAGGCTGAGGCAAACCGCCTGGCCGCTGATTACGCGCAGCCAGACACCAGGGCGATTAGAAGAGCACACCGGGAAGCGGTGCGCATCAGAGAAGCTTTGAAAACAAGTTTAATTGCTGGCCAGGCTCCTGTGTGAAAGTTCTGTTTGTTTGTCCCTGATGAAAACCCGCCCCCTTGATTGACTCATTCCCTGTAAGCAACCCACCCTCCCCCCTTCGATCCCAGCTTGCTTTGAAAAAAATAAAGTCAGTATCGTTTAGAACTCATGCATTCTTTATTAACGGGTAATAAACATAGGGAGAGAACTGACAAGGTAGTCCGGGTGGGGTTTGGGAGGAGGATAGGAGGGAAGGAACAGGTCACTGAAAAAATTCAAAATAATGACAGCCTTTTGCTTGGGCTGTCCACTGGGGTGGAGTGGCAGGGTGCACGGAGCCTCCCCCCCC